>JXTB01000267.1:39660-197835 GCA_002914805.1 Parasponia andersonii | reverse complement strand
TGACAAAAATGAGTTTAAAAGCATAAACATACCTTGTTTACTAGAAAAAATGGTAAAAATGGTGGAAGGGGAAGACTGGCCGCAGCTGGAAGTGAAGAGGGAAAATGGTGAGAAAAGTAAGAGGGAAGTGACATGGCCTCATTTTTTTGGGTCCTTTCTATAGGGCCCTTAGGGCGCCGAGAAAAGTATATCACATAGGCGCCGTGAAAGTTAAATACCACGGTGCTTTTTACGCACCGTGGTAGATGTGTATCACGGTGCCTTATAGGCGCCGTGAAAGTTATATTCAACGGCGCCTATTAGGTGCCGTTAAAGATTCTATACCACGATACTTTTTAGGCACTGTGGTATATCTCCATTTATCACGGCGCTTCCGTACACGCGCCGTGATAGTACACATTTTTAGTAGTGATAATAGAAAAGGGATAAAGTTAGTGGGTAATTTTAAAAAAAGATAGGAAATAAAAAATTATAATAAAAATATTCTTTGGAATTTAATGGCCATAATTCAAAGTAGAAGACATAGATTAAATTAATTAGTAGCTTTTGTCTCCAAAATAACTCAAAAGGTATGAAAAAGAAAAATATAGTAGAGACTTTCTTTGGGAGTTAGTGGTATTGGATTCCAAATAATTGAAAAAGAAAAAAGATTAGAGACAAAAGTAGTGAATGAGTGAAAAATAAAGTAAAAAATAAGGTAATGGAGTAGGAAAAGAAGATATATTGATAAAATTAGTAATAATAGTGCTTGGATTATTAGATGGAATGTGAAAGTGTATATTATTGGATACCTCTTATGGATGGCTTATAAATAGATCTTTCATTTGGCAATTGGAAATCCATACTTAACTTTCCAATTACTTAGCCAAAACTATCTTCATTTTTCCAATTATCCTTTCTCAAAAAAAAAAAAAAAACTCTTTCTACCTCACTTTCTTCCAAACTCACAAGAGCTATAATATTTTATCCATATTCCTTGCTTTCTTATAAAGACTCTAGAAATTAAGAATTGTAATTAAGAGAAGAGAGCACCTAGTTTTGCGGTGGAAACGTAAGGAAGAAGAAGGAAAGATTTTGGAAGTAAACTATTGATACTTGGAAAAGATCCCAAACACTCCAAAAAAAATGATTCAAGCTTGGAAGGTAAATATTCCCTCACCTTACTTGTTATGTCTTTAAATAGATTTTATAAAAGAATAAATAGGTAATAATATATTTGATCTACTTTAGATATTATATATTTTATATTATGTTTAGGCTTATTTTGTTGATTTCTTAAGCCTCTAAATATAAATACTTCATAATAATAAAGGCTAAATAATAATAATAATAGTAAAATCAAAATGACTAAATACAATAGTAGAAGATTTTTGAGTATAAGACCCTAAAATAAAATATGTATGAAAGTGAACCAAGCTTAATGATTTAGACTTAGATTCTTAAGAACAGATTTTTATCCATTAAAAATACTTTCCAAAAATTAAAGATGTTTGCTCAAAAATTGAAAGGACTAAAATGCCAGAACTTTGAGTATTTGGGTCAAAAGTGTAATTTTGACAAAATATGGGTCGAATACATGAGAAAGTTATTTTAGGCAGTTTTAAGACTATATTGAAGTGTAAAAATAAATAAAGGAAGAGTTTTTAACAAAAATATAAACTATAATTCAATATTTATCATTAGAGGGCATAAATGTTAGAAATATTAAGATTATGGGTAAAAATATAAATTATAAAACTTGAAATTTTAGGTTAGAAATTTGGTAGAAGAATAAATAGAAAAATTTATTTTTGATCTCTAATTAGGATAAGAAAAGATTTACTTAAGTTTAAGACATAAAATCAATTATAGGAAATAAATGATATATGTCTCTAATTGTATTTAGTCTAAATTTAGTTAGAGGCCTAAAAAGTGTGATTAATGCCTAATAATATTTAGTTAAAATATAATTTTAGATTTTAAATCTGTGTAGCCATTAGTGTGTTCGACTCACTTATTATATTATGACCCTTATTTACGAATAAAGTAATTAATCATGAATAATTCAAAGTAATTGATGAAAAGAAATATAACTAAGGAATTTAACTGATTTAGGATGATATTAATCAAATCAAGAATCAAATTATTGATAGATTAAAAAGATCACCATGATAAAGGTTAAGGAGAATTAAATCTCATCCATCTAAGTTGAAAGTATAAATTAGTCAATGAATACTACATCACATTGTTTCTAAAATATGAAGTTTTATATTTAATCAAGACCGAGTCTTAGTTGTCTTAAGCCCACTAAGTAATTAGAGGTTTACAAAAAAGTATAAATCTACTTTAAATTACTCTAACAAGTAGAGTATGCATACGTCATGGCAAAATTTCGACCTAGGCATATGTAATTAACGAGTGGAACTAGAATAATCATATTACGAGGTAAGTACAATCTCACATATGATATGGATAGTTTGAAAATGTTTCATATTTGCAGTATGATATATTTGAAATTATTTCATGTATTAACTTACCTTTATTTTATTATTGTATGGCCTACGTATAATGTACGCTTACAAAGATACATTTCCTATCTATAAAAATGATGTATGCTTACTTTACAATGTTATCATGTAAAAATACTTGAGCATACTTTAACAAAGGAAATGCTATGATAATAGAATATAAGTTTGAGTTTGTTGTTGAAGTGTACCCACTCATATTAAAAAAAGACTAAATAAGATAAAGAATTTAAAGGTATCTTACCAACCTCTACTAAGTGAGGATATCTGAGGGAAAATAAGACTAATCTCCCTTAATCGAGGATTCTTGAGGAAAAGTATATTAAGATTATGACCTTGAATGTTTTCAGTTGGGTCGCTCTTCTGGTTCCTCATTCGGTAGTGCACACTCGGTACGTACACCAGGGCCCATAAGAAAGATAAAAGATTTTGTAATAAAGAATAAGATAAAATAATAATACAATATCGTATAATAAAGCATAAAGTAATGATTTCATAAAACAGCAAAACCAGAATTTCATAAAAGATTGTTTACAAATAAAATATTTTGTGAGAATTACATTGTATTTGTTGAGCGAAAACTCATATTTTTTGAGTATCCATGCTATAAGTATCAAAGGAAAGAAACCTATGATTTCATTGATGGGTTAGCTGGAATCGAGGCGGGGATGAATACGAGGCACAGACAATAGAATACCGCCATTTAAATTACTTCCACATATGTTCTTATTATGAGACAAATGATTTCAATTATGTAAGCTTGACGTTGTTTGAAAACATACTTATAACTTGGTATTTTATTTCATAATGTATGGCTTTAAACAAATATTTTTCAAAAGATCTAAAAGAGAAAATATTTTGATTTAAATAAATGCAAAACACATGGGGTTCTGTCAAAAAGTTCTAAACTGTCTAAGGAGAGTTTGCGACTTAAGTGATCTATATATGACCCCCTCCTCACCTGGGAGCACTTTATTGTTTCACATTATTTAAATCACCTTAAGAAAAAGTTTATGAATGAATTTAAATAAAGGTTACTTAACCATCGAGAAATATTTTACTTATTTTCAAAATTACCAAATTAAGTAAATAGTTAGTTATGAATGTAAATCTTTTAAGAAAAAATAAAAGTATAAAAGAAAAATTTATCATGAATTTTCAGTGTCTAAATTTTTTCAAATAAGTAAGCTGAGAATGTAAGTAGTTAACGGTCTAAAAAGTCGAGTCGTTACACATACATAGTCCATGAATGTACATCTATCCCTATCTTTCTTTAGTGTATATACAAGATAGACAAATACCATACCTAACTTTTTCTTATCAAATAACCGGAGAAATGTTCTAATTTACTTTAATAAAAGCATTTAGTTAAGAAAGATTTTAGAAGTCGTCTAGATTACAATTTCACAAACGCAAAATCTAACCTAGGTTATGTTCTCTACTATAATTAACTCATCAAACGATTAAATCAACTATAATTTTACTTCTTATAAATTGATATGACAAACACAAGTATCTAATCCTAGCAATATAATTGTATCTAAGTGATTTAGTAGGCCTTGTAAATAAATCAAGACATAATTCTTAAATCAATATGCATAGAAGAACGTAATCAAATTTAAATAATTAACTAATTGTATAAAATATGGAAAATTAAAAAATATTTATGTCTAGGGCTTTGAAATTACCTTTAACCTAACCTAGAGCCTATCCTAATATGTATATAAGAATGAAGAACAAAACCATTATGCTAAAAACAAATAAAAACTAAAAGAAAGAAGGAAGAATGAAGGTGGTAGCTGTAACGACTCTAGAGCTTTCCTCCTCTCTCTCTCTAGGATTTTAGTGTTGTTTTATGGCTCTTAGATATGTATCATAGCCTCCTATCTGATATAGAATGTGCTATATATAGGCAATTAATTATGAGAGACATCTAGGTTAAGTTTTGTATGAAATAGGAGTCTTAGACCATAAAAAAAAACTCAAAGTCGATGGCTAAACAGGCATCCAATACCACGCCTCATGAATGCTAGTGTCATGGCTCACGAATGGCAGCACTATAGCTCACGAATGCCAGCGTTGTGGCCCATATTCTCAGGAAAAAATTTTATTTTTTTTGAGAATCAGTGCAGGCATCGAGGTGCATGAATACCAACATCATGGTGTTGAACCTTTTTCTACTCGATTTTCACAACTGGTCCTAACTTCGCTTATTTTTGTTAGTTTTTAACCCATTCCAACTTCTTTTCATTATTTAATCTCTAAAATACCTAGAAATATAAAAATGATACCAATTAGCTTATAGTGATGCAAAAACTCACAAAATAGTACAGAAAAGAGACTATTATTTAAGTGCATTTTGATATCTATAATAATATATACTTAAAGAATTTTAGACTTTGAAACATAGTTCTATTTATTTTGAAAATTTACAGAGCTCATGAAAACATATAAAGAAAGATAAAAAAAATTATTAGAATTCATAAATAAGGCTTTGCACATTTTTTTTGGCTAATTTTAATTCAAAAACTTGTAATATGATAAAGATATTAAATTTATGACTAGTATACAATACTAGAGTTTAATAAAATTTTTTGTGAATCATATAAATCTAAAACCTTTTCGAGATATTCTTAATATAGTAGAAGTCAAGTTAAAAAAAATTTGAGATTCCAAAATATATCATTACATAATATTTTAAATTCATATAATTCTATATTAAAATTTATATCAACAGAACAATACAAATATTGAAAATCATAATTAATTGATTGTCACCCCATAAATTATGAAAATATTCCGAGATTCTAATAACATATGTATTAATAACTAATAAAAATTTCAAGTTGAAACAATATCAATATCAAAGATTTAAATAGTAACAGTTAGAAATATAAAATAAATCTGTTAGATTCACTGATATTCAGAACAATGTATAAAGAAATTTTAATAACAAATAAAAATAAACTCATATGACCATAAACTCACATTAACCTATTTCCCTTTTTCTTTCAGAACTAAAATACATATAAATATTTATATGTAATAAACTTAATATATATATATATATATACAAATAATAGTGATCTAGGAGTTTCAGGTTCATTTCTTTTCCTTAATACATATATATATATATGTATATTTATATAGGTTCTAAATCCAATAAGTATTTTTTTTTTCCTATCTATAGGTATTTTTTTTAACTGTTGGATTATGATCCAACAACTATTATAATTTGGGTGATTGGGAAAAAATAAAAAAAATAAAAATTATTATTTAATATTTTTCTTTCTCCAAGTTTTACTATGAAAAGATGTGCATATTTAATTTTAATTTGACAAAACAATATTTATAGATAGGTTAAAAAAATACTTATTGGATTGGTACCTATATATATAACATTAAAGTATATTATAAAACATATAAATATCGCTCAAGTTTCCTTTCCTCTTATTATAAAATATAATAATATTTATTATTATAATATAATTTTAACTTCACGTACATACTTACAATCTTATAAAAGCATCTCTAATGGACATGTTAAATGTCATGCCAATGGTAAACTTTTTAGCATTTAGGCAAAAAATGACTCTTTTATAGTGTGCTATATTTGGCATAATTTTTAGCATGTACTATTTGTTGTGCCAAATATAGTACATAATAAATTTTAGTATATGTTGTTATTTACAACAATGCCACTATTTTATATATAAAATATTCATATGTTTCACGATATTATCAAAATTCAATGTATTTATTTGTTTCCTCATTAAATTTTATTTACAAATTTATCCAAACTAAATTACAATCGATTATAATTAATAGGAGAATATTGTTTTATTTATAATTTTTCTTCATTGACTAATTTGTTTATTTATATAGAATATAAGTACTTCTAAATTGGTAAATAAAGTTAATTTTAATGATTAATAATTAAATGATAACATAATAAGAATAGATAGTAGAAAAAGTATATTTTATACATGAACTTAATGTTTAAAATACAAAATAACATTTCTTTCGACATATATACATTGGAGTAAAATTTAAAAGTGCATGCTAAATTTGACATGTCATGCTAAATTTAGCACTGACACACCATTTTTTAGCATAATGTATTGAAGATGATAAAATAATATATATATTATAGTAATAATAATTGTGATGCAGATAGTATATACATATACATATATATATATATATATTCTTCGTTCACGATAATACTTATTGTAATTCTTAATATTATTATATAAATAAACTAAAAACTTTATCATATACATTTGCTTTTTATTTAATTAATTAATTTAGTTCATTAATATAACTACATGTATACACTTTATATACATATATGACATATTTTCAATATAAATAACTATTTGTACCTATACTGATGCAATAGAGTCCAATCTAAATACAGCCAACAAAAACCCAAGTCCAATGATGTCCACTGCCATTTTTCTTGAAGATAAGTCAACTCATTTCAGTTTGATGGTCCAAGAAGTACTTAAGGCCCACAAATTTGTTTTTCACCACCCCACCACTTATTATCTTGTTTCTACCAGCCATTTAGTTAATTAGAAACATTGTATCTAGTCCTATAGTTATTATTAGTAGTCAAACAGGTCTAAAACGTGGTACAAGGTCTGTATTGATGTTTGTGTTGTTTTGGAACTTTAAATCAGACTATTCTTATTCTTGGAGGGTTGTTCCAAGTATTAAGCAAGAGAATCCAAAAACTGAATCAGACTTTTGATCAATATTCAGTTTTTTTTTCCAACATAACCTTTATGGTTTTCAAAGTTTTCTCTTTTAGTCTCTTATCTCTTGGGAGGATTCCTTTGAGTGGTGAGCTAAACCCCAATTCTTATCTTTAAGGTGGTGAATTATTATCCTTAAAGTAGTGAATTGTTATTTTACTTTACTGTTTTATTCCTAGAATGGTATCATTTGGTATCAGAGCTTTGGTTCGAAGATGGCAAGACGTGGAAATCCTGTTGCTCACGATTTTCAAGCCTTGAATGACTATGAACGTGACATGGAGATTGCGGAGCTTAAGCGAACAGTTGAGTTGCTACAAAGACTATTAGAATATCAACAAAATAATGCCCAACCTAGAAGAAACCAACATGGCGCACGTGTGGAGGTGGAAGATCAGAATCCTTTTGGCATTGATGATGATTCTAGTGATGAAGATCATGACAACCAAAGGCAAAGACGGTAGCCAAGAAATCGTGATGGAGATGTCAAGGTTGAAGTTCCAGAATTTGATGGCAAAATGCAAGGTGATGTGTTTCTAGATTGGTTGTACACTGTTGAAAGAATTTTTGAATTCAAGGAGTTTTCGGAGGAAAGGAAGGTGAAGTTAGTAGCTATTAAACTGAAGGGTTATGCTTCTCTTTGGTGGGAAAATCTGAAAAGGGAAAGGAATAGAGAAGGTAGGAGGCCTATTCAAACTTGGGAAAAGATGAAATGGGAATTAGAGAAGAGATTTCTTTCTGAAAACTCTAGACAAGAAAATTACACAAAGCTCTATAATTTTAAACAATACAATCTGCTTGTTGAGGAGTATATAAGAGAGTTTGAGTATTTGATGCTTAGATGTGATATCAATGAACCCGAAGAGCAAATAATTGCACGTTTTTTGGGTGGTTTGAAAAGGGAGCTTACTGATGCAATTAGATTGCAGCCATTCTAGACTTTTAATGATGTTAGAAAACTTGCTATCACCATTGAACAACAACCAATGAAGTATTCATCAAAAACAGTCCCTACAGCTAGTACTTCTAACCAAGGGAATGTTGCTCCTGGTTCCAACAAATCTGAAGTGCTAGCAAAAATGAAGTCAAGGGAGAAGGAGGTAAGGTGCAAAAGTCAAGCAATTCTAATTCTGTCCGAAAGTGTTATAAATGCCAAGGGTATGGTCATATTGCTTCTGAATGTCCTAATCGAAAGGTAGTAACCATTATTAAAGATATTATTGAAGTAGAAGAGGAGGGAAAGAACCAAGAAGAAGGGAAAATCGAAGAAGTCATTGAATATGCTGACGAAGGAGAAGCTTTGGTGATTCGGAGAAGTCTCAATGTGACTCAAGAGAATGAAGAGTCCTGGCTGTGAGATAACATTTTTCATACAAAATACACTAGCCATGGAAAGGTTTGTAATGTGATCATTGATAGTGGAAGCTGTACTAATGTGGTGGCTGAAGAGATAGTGACTAAGTTGAGCCTAAAAACTGTGCCTCATCCTCATCCGTACAAGATCCAATGGTTTCAAAAAGGCAATGGTTTCAAAAAGGCAATGGTTTGAAAGTTACAAAGAAATGCTTGGTTTCTTTTTCCATTGGCAAAAGTTACAAAGATAAAGTCTGGTGTGATGTTGCCCCAATTGATGCATGCCATTTATTACTTGGAAGACTATGGCAGTATGATCGAAAAGTCTCCCATGATGGTTTTAAAAATACGCATTCTTTTGTCAAAGATGGTGTTCGGATTGTGTTAGCACCATTGAAACCAGAATTGAAAAGTTCTAAGGAGATTGAGAATTCTTTTCTTACAAGTTCACAACTTGAGCATGCTTTATCTAATCATGATGAGATTTATGCTATCCTGGTTATAGATGCCACAGCCACTCAACAAGCACCATTTCATGAACTATTACTGCCACTATTGGAGGAGTTTAAAGATGTAGTACCAGAAGAGACTCCTATTGGTTTACCGCCAATGAGGAATAGTCAACATCACATTGATCTTGTTCCTGGTTCGGCACTTCCAAACAAGGCTGCTTATCGAATGGATCCGATGCAACAAGCTGAGTTACAAAGGCAAGTAGATGAACTTATAGCTTAAGGCTTGATTCGTGAAAGCATGAGTCTATGTGCTGTTCCATCTCTTTTGGTCTCGAAGAAGGATGGAAGTTGGCGTATATGTGTTGATAGTAGAGCAATCAACAAGATCACTATCAAGTACAGGTTTTCCATTCTGCGGTTGGATGACTTACTTGATCAACTTTATGGAGCTGAAGTATTTTCTAAGATTGGCCTTCGAAGTGGTTATCACCAAATTAGAATGAGAGAAGGAGACGAATAGAAAACGACATTCAAAACTAGAAAAGGTCTTTATGAGTAGCTAGTGATGCCTTTTGGCCTTTCAAATGCAACAAGTACTTTTATGCGGCTAATGACACATGTTCTTACTCCATTCTTAGGAAAGTTTGTTGTTGTTTACTTTGACGACATTTTGGTTTATAGTAAATCTTTACAGGAGCATGTGGAGCATCTAAGAAGTGTTTTTCAAATCTTGAGGGAGCAGAAACTTTTTGCTAACTTGCAAAAGTGCCATTTCTTTATAGATAACCTTGTTTTCTTGGGCTATGTTATTTCTAGTGAAGGTATCAAGATGGACCCTAGCAACGTGGAAGCTATAGAGAGTTTTCCAGTTCCAAAATCCATTCATGACATAAGAAGTTTCCATGGAACGGTCTCTTTCTATCCGAGATTCATTAAACATTTCAGCAGCCTAGTAGCTCCCATCACCGAATGCATTAAAGGAGGAACTTTCAAATGGACCAAGGAGGCTCAAGAAAGCTTTGAACTTATCAAGAGTAAGATAACGACAGCCCCCGTTCTAACACTTCCAAATTTCAGCAAGGTGTTCGAAGTAGATTGTGAAGCATCTAATGTGGGAATTAGAGCTGTTCTTAGCCAAGAAGGAAGACCTATTGCATTCTTTAGTGAGAAGTTGAACGAGGCAAAAAGGAAGTATTCAACATATGACAAAGAGTTCTATGCAATCATTCGAGCTCTTAGTCACTGGAGTCACTATTTTTTGCCTAAGGAGTTTGTGCTCTATTCAGATCATGAAGCGTTGAAATACTTAAGCACTCAATACAAGCTAAGTGCACGACATGCGAAATGGGTAGAATTCCTTCAAACTTTTCAATTTGTTCTTAAACACAAATCTGGACAGTTGAATAAGGTGGCTGATGCATTGAGTAAGAGACATGCTTTGTTGAATACTATGCAATTTGCAGTCATTAGATTTGAGATTGTGAAAACACTTTATGAAGATGATTCTGATTTTGGCAATCTTTGGAAAGCTTGTTTAAGTGGACTAAGGAACCAATTCTTTATTCTTAATGGTTATCTTTTCAGGGATAAACAACTTTGTGTTCCAAATTGCTCACTTAGAGAAGCCATAGTTCGAGAGGCTCATGGTGGAGGGCTTGCTGGATATTTTGGGCGAGATAAAACCTTGATCATGGTGAAAGAAAACTTCTATTGGCCCAAGCTTGTGAAAGATGTCAAAAAGATTGTGAAGAGATGTGTTACTTATCGTAAAGCCAAGACACATAGGAGTAATGCTGGATTATATACTCCTCTTCCAATTCCAACAGCACTATGGGAAGATGTGAGTATGGACTTCATTGTGGGTTTACCAAGAACTCAAAGAGGAAAGGATTCAATTATGGTGGTAGTTGATAGATTCTCTAAAATGGCCCATTTTGTTGCTTCCAACAAGACTTCAGATGCTACTCATGTAGCTGACCTCTACTTCAAGGAAATTGGGAAACTCCATGGCATTCCAAAGTCAATCACTTCTGACCGTGATTCAAAATTTTTAAGCCACTTTTGGAGGACTTTTTGGAAGAAGTTAGGAACTAAGCTTCAATTTAGCTCATCTCACCATCCATAAACAGATGGACAAACTGAAGTTGTTAACAGGTCTTTGGGAGCTCTAATTAGAAGCTTGGTGAAGAAGAATGTTCGAGAATGGGAGAGCTTATTACCTCATGCTAAGTTTGCTTACAATCGTTCTTCAACTCAAACTACTGGTTGTTCTCCTTTTGAAGCCGTTTATGGTATGAATCCTATTGGCCCTTTGGATTTATCTCCTTTTTCATATTGATAATCATTTTAGTGGGAAAGCTGAGGAAAGAGCTAAATTCATCAAGAAAATTCATGAGCAAGTGAAAAGTAAGATTTTGAAGCAAACTGAAAAGTATAAGAAGCAAGCGGATAATCATAGAAAGAAAGTTGTGTTCAATGAAGGAGATTTGCTGTAGATCCATTTAAGAAAGGAAAGGTTTCCTAACAGAAAGTTTGCAACCTAGAGCTGATGGTCCATTCAAGATTGCTAAGAAGATTAATGACAATGCATACAAAGTGAAGCTTCCAGGTGATTATGGAGTATCATCAACTTTTAATGTCTCAGATTTTTTTCCTTATCAAGAAGACGAACCACTAGACTCGAGGGCGAGTCCTTTTCAACCAGGGGAGAATGATGCAATATAGTCCAATAATAATGCAATAGAGTCTAATCTAAATGCAGCCAACAAAAGCCCAAGTCTAATGATGTCCAATGTCATTTTTTTTGAAGATAAGCCAGCCCATTTTGGTTTGATGGTCTAAGAAGTACTCAAGGCCCACAAATTTGTTTTTCATCAGCCTACCACTTAATATCATGTTTCTACCAACCATTTAGTTAATTGGAAACATTGTATCTAGTCCTATAGTTATCATTAGTAGTCAAACAGGTCTAAAACATGATACAAGGTCTATATTGATGTTTGTGTTGTTTTGGAACTTTAAATCAGACTATTCCTATTCTTGGAGGGTTGTTCCAAGTATTAAGTAAGAGAATCAACTAAATCAGACTTTTGATCAATATTCAGTTTTTTTTTTCCAACATAATCTTTGTGGTTTTCAAAGTTTTCTCTTTTAGTTTCTTATCTCTTGGGAGGATTCCTTTGAGTGGTGAGCTAAACCCCAATTCTTATCTTTAAGATGGTGAATTCTTATCCTTAAAGTGGTGAATTATTATTTTACTTTACTGTTTTATTCCTAGAATGGTATCATATACCTAAATGTATAGTATGCTCATAGATAATATACTTATTAGAGTAAAATATAAATAATAATAATTACTAGAATAACAAACTCATAGCTCAATAATAAATATGCAAAAATTAATAAAATTACTTAATAAATTAATAATAATAATCATATACAAATAAATATAAGAAGCAAGACAATTTTATTTCTTATTAGGTATATGGTCTAACTTGGCTTTTATGTGAGTATTCCACTGCAATCATATTCACAATAATTCATTATTGTATAGTTGTAACGATCCCCACTTCAAATCTCTATTAGAACCCTTATGGCCACTGATT
Source organism: Parasponia andersonii (assembly GCA_002914805.1). NCBI lineage: Eukaryota > Viridiplantae > Streptophyta > Magnoliopsida > Rosales > Cannabaceae > Trema > Trema andersonii. The sequence continues at coordinate 185,158 of JXTB01000267.1, read as the reverse complement.
TGTGGTTTTTATGTACAATATTGTCATTATTCATTTATACTATTATCTCATTAGGCCCATACTTTTTGAGTTTTTCTTCGCATCCCATTTTGATACCAAGACATGTAAAAGTAAGATATGAGCATGTACAAGCATTAAACTAATAATTACACGAAAATAGTTACATATTAATGGGAGTTTTTCTATGGGCCCAAGTTTCGAAACTCCAATTTTTTCCACACTTTCACCTAGATTCTAATTTATTTATGAGTTCTACAAAAACATACAAAATCACATTGAACTAATAAAAATACTTAAAAATGCATAACTATTTGAACTTAAAAAGTACTTGATTTATCGGTATATAACTAACTCATCACCTACGGACTTGTAACTCTTGTGTATGGCGCTATTATTACTCAACTATATTATTATCTCTCTAGGCCAACATTCTTTAAGTCTTTCTTGATATTAGGACTACACTTAGGAACTCCTTAAAGTGGAGTTTTAAGGTTTGAATCTCTAAGGATGCAAAGAAATCCTTGAAGGTTATGGGCCCTATAGAGGACAATATGGATGAGTAATGATAATGTCGTGTATAAGAGCCACAAATTATTACTCAACCATACTATTATCTCTCTAGGCCAATATTCTTTGAGTTTTCTTTGATATTAGGGCTACACTTAGGAACTTTTTAAAGTGGAGTTCTAAGGTTTGAATCTCTGGTGATGTGAAGAAATCATTGAGGGTTTTGGGGCCCATAAAGTACAATATAGATAAATAATGACAATGCTGTATATAATACTCACAAGTTCGTGAGTGAAAGGGCCCAATAAAAGCTTGAAGTAAGGGTCATTACAATAAAGTATTGTGATAGTCAAAATCACTTGAGTTGAAACTACTTGAGCCCGAAGATTGATAAAAAAGGGTAAGGCAAGAAAGGGTAAGCTATGTAGTCCTGCATCCTAAATCACATAGAGAATGTGAAAGATAATAGTTCATAAGTAAGGTTTCATCTCTTAATGAAGCCTTTTAGGATGGAACCTAAGAGCGAATCTGTGCGGGCTTAGGCCTAAAGTGGATGATATCATACCAAGTAAAGGGAGATGTTACAGATGTTATCAGTGTTAAAATCTAGTTGGAAGTATAGCTAACACGAACATTGGGCCACTAAAGAGGGTGATTATGGCAGTCAAAATCCCTTGAGCTGAATCTGCTTAAGCCCAAAGGTTGGCAAGATGGGATAAGGTAGGAAAGGATACGCTATATGGTCATACATCGCCCAAGAAAAGTGAAAGATAATAGTTCATAAATAAGAATAGATCTCCTAATGGTATGAGGCTTTTTAAGGTGGAACCAAAATGCAAATCCGTATAGGTTTAGGCCAAAAGTGAACAATATCATACCAAGCAAAGAGAGATATTATATAAAGAATGATCTATCTAAGCTACTATGATGCAAAAATGATCTCAAGTATGATAATATAGTATATAAAGAATGTTTCAGTATTCAAACTAACCATGCAACAATTATTTGATGAAAATCATGCTTTAAAATTTATTTTGAATTATCTTAAGATTTATTCAAAATTGGATAGTATAACAGTTATATTTTTCCATAATAAAAACTTGAAACATACATTTAAAATATATGCAACAATCTCATAATAATCTACAATATCCAGTATTTCTCCATTCTACAATTCAAATATATTTAGTTCTATATAAACCACATATTTATCCAAAATTTTACAATATGCATAATTTAAATCAAAACATATAATAAAACCAAATAACTAAACCCGTACCTCATAGAACTAGCTAAAGGTAGCTATTGGCTATTATATGATTCCTCGTTTTTGTAAATGTTTCTGCTCGGTTATGGATCAAGAAATGACTTTTGTTTTATTGCACATATTGTGAATTTCACTTTAAAATTGGACTCATCACATCGAATCAAGGTCTGAGATGTGCTCAATGACTCAAACTAATGCTCGGAAGATGTCTGAAAGTTCAAGAATTCTATCGATTTACTTTAAAAAGTGATTTTCTATCAGAGCTTCAAATGAAAAAATTGAGGTCACCATTGTGTGCCTTATGTCAGAATTAGGTAGCGAGGATATACACTTTGCCTAATTCTGCTCTTGAGCAAAATTCAGGCCACAACATTTAAAACAAGCTAAATCCCGAGCCTTGTGAAGTCGTACTAAAGTCAATCAATGATAGCAAAAGGGCTAAGAAACTCGGCAACAACCTAAAGAAACTACATTTACCGCTATGTGAGCTCCTAATGTCCCATGGTGGTGCTAGATCTAAAAATGTTTCTTGGAAACACTGCTTTTATCGTAGTCGATCTTCTTCTCTATGTCATTCCAAGGGGGATCGAGAAGTGTATTAGGTGGCTCATTCATTAGAAAGAAGCTTCAATGGCTGGCTTCTATAGTGAGGCTAAGAAGTGTTAGGATGGAAAGGGTTTTGTGATTAGAAGGAGAGATTTAGGAATTGGTAGGTTTTGCAGGTATCATGCTATGTGTCAAAATTTGAATAGAGTTTTAAATAGCTCAACATTGCAAATACGCCCTTGTTCCTTTAAACTGCCAAAGAGTCCCTGGGTTTCAATAAATCTTACACTCAAACCAGAATTTGGATTTAACTCTATTTCACTAATTTTTAGATATGAAAATTATTAATTTACTAAATGTGTACCCTTAATGTGAAATCAAGGTTTTCACATCTTGAGTTCATTTTAATTGAGTTATGATATTTTGTTCATACTAATAGTCTTTTTCTTCACATCAAGTTTTATATATTATTTCTTCATACTAATAGTCTTTTTCTTCATATTATATTATTCATACTAATATATCTAACTTGTAAAAAAAGTTTCATGACTTTCAAGCTATTGTATGAATTTGGGTATACACAATTAAAATATGAATACAAAGTAATAATATAATACTTTTTTTTTGCTTCAAACAACATAATAAAGTTGAACATTCTTCAATAATGCATTTTTATTACACATGTAAATAAATTGAAGAAAATTAAACTCAGAGAACAAATAATTTTTGGAAATAAAATATCTTATGTATAGTATCATAAGTTTTTAATAATTTTTTTTCTATCTTGAAATTACTATTAAATATATCACATTGCTTGAGGTTTATAGAACATGAATAGGTTTGAAAAAAAAAATAACAAAATAAATAAATTATTTTTAAGGAATAAAAAAAGCAAATTTAAAGAGGTATAATATGTCATATCCTAAATTTTCGTAATAAGATATTAACATATATAACTAGTTAGTTACATATTGTAGTAGTTTAATTATGCTATACTTCATTATTTTGATCTCCAGCAAATGCACTTTAGAACTACAATAAGACAATCAAAATAGTAAACTTCAACAAAAATTATAGCAAGTAAATTTATCAAAATATATATACTCTAAATTTATTAAAAAAATATATATGGACACCAATCTAGTAGGTATTTTTTTTTTCTTTTTTTACCTATCTATAGGTATTATTTTACTAATTAAAATTTAGTACATATTTTCATAGTGAAATGTAGAGAGAAAAAGGCATGAAATAATGTGTATTTATTGTTATTATTATTTTTTTCTAATTACTCGAATTATAGTAATTGTTTGGTAATGATCCAATGACTAAACAAAATACCTATAGACAGGTTAAAAAACAAATATCTACTAGATTATGACCCATACATATACTCTTAAAAAAAGATAATTATACTTTATTGATCGATATGTACAATAGTGAACTTGACCAATTTGGTTCAAGAAAATTTATTATTGAATTATCTATCTATATCATTATATTAGATAAGAATGTAACTTGAAAATATAAACAACATACATAAATACATTTAGAAATTAGAAAAAATATTATAACTGAGCAATAAGATTGGTTTAATAGAATATAAATCAGTAAATAGTTAGAAGCCATGCTAAAGTAAATAATATTATCAATCAATAAGAGTATTATTGAAAAATAAATTAAATTGAATAAAACACCTAAATGGGTTATGATAATAAAAATATAATGAATATCAACTTGGAGCTTTGAAACTTTTAGTATTATATGAATTCTTATTATAGTTTGATAAATTAATTATGTAGATTTATTAAAAAAATTGATAGATTATAGTGTGAAGTTAACATCTAAACTGAATCAAAAACATTATCATAATATTCTTGCTAAAGTTGAATAAAATATGAAATAAATCTTTTGTGGGGATAAATTCATTCTTCTCTCTTACCTTCTTAAGAGTATCTTCAGACTTGATAGATTTACCATGATATTTTCCCTTGCTCTTGACTTCGTTAGTATGATTTTCACCTTAAATGGTTTCAATTTCACATCATAAATAGGTATTGGTCTAACATATCAATTACTAGAATTAATTATGAATTTATACCACCAAAATCTTATGACCATTTAATTAAGCAACTTCATAAGTTTCTTCATGTTCAGTTGTCTTTGTCACTATTTGAGCATGCAATCTACATAACTCTAGATAACATAATCCCATTCTACCATTAGGATCCTCATTAGTTGAATCTTTCTATGTGTCTGATTTGTTCCCAATCTTTGCATGTTTTGTTCACCTTCGTAATATATTCAACTGGGAATATTGGAAATATTATTTGAGGAAAAACATTTCAAGGAATATGCACACAAAATTTTAGTAAACTCAAATTTCTTAGAAATGCATATCAATGTACCATCAGTTGAAGAATATTCAACTGTATAATTAGCAAACTTTATGTGAAGAATGACCTTGAACTCTCTCAATACTGTTGTCCCATCGGAAGTATATAAAACACAATCATAAGCATTTCATAGCTCACATTTGAATATTTTGAATACCGTCGAGGTGTATATACTTGCGGCTTATTTTGAAATTTCAACATGAAATGATAGTAATAAATTACTCTAAGAAGTCAAAAAATGGTAGTGAAGAATGAACTTCATAATGACGGTCTTTTATCAAACTAGTAAATTTCTTAAAAAGAAAAAATGAAAAAGAAAAATGTAGTAAATTATGCTTTTAACTAACATAGTTTCTTTTGAATTATTCATACTCTCAGTCCTATAAGTAGTAGTTATATTTACATAATACTTTTCCATGCCAAAAACTAAAGGCCATTTTTCTCTTAAAAGTAAACATACAGTTTAACTAATCACTATCTTAAAAATTATATTTCTCGAGTATCACATTCTAAGCTTTATAAAAAGGATCGATCTTCGTCTTCATATTCATGTATTGAGTTACTAAAGCCATTGAAAAATTCTTGAAATCGCTAAAAATTTCATTAAGATTATTTGTTGCAATTTGATATAAAGGCCATTTACATAAAAAGTGATAAGTTTTTTACCATTTAGAAACCAATGCATTTGCCATTGATGCATCTCAATCTGTAAGAGTACTTTGTAGATTTTTGTTTGATATTGTTTAGTAATAGTCTCGAATAACCACATAAATATTTCAGAAGTTTCACCACATAAAAATGATGCCCCACATATATCAATTTGCCTTGAAAGTACTCAAGCACACCACTTGTAATTCTCACTCTTATTTGAATTGTTCTATTGGTTTGTAAATAATTCTTATAATCAATGTGAGCAGTTTTAAGACTTTCATGAATTCCAGCTCTCTTTTCAATTAGTTGCTAACTTGCCTTGGGAGCAATTTATGAACTATCAGCAGAATGTGCATAGCACAAGTGTTGACCCAGTAAGGTTTCAATCTAAATTACTCTTATGTTTTCTTTTAAGATAATAAATATTTGATCAAGTGAAAATTTATCTACTTTAGTCTATAATTATATTGTTCAATTTCATACCTCATGATCAAGTATCCAATTGATCAAAGAAAAAGACTCGTATCAGCTTCATTCAAAGAACTAAACTTGAGAAAAAAAATTCTCAAATGATGATTGAAGATACCAAGACCAGGTCTAGATAGGTTTATTTATGTTAAGATTTGTTGCATTGAAAGATTTTGATCTAAACATAGCTCAAATTTATGAAATCTTTTATTTTATAAATATTATTTTTTAAAAAAGAAATGTTTTGAGCTTCAAATTATTTATACATTTTATTAAATACTTTTAGAAGTTAAAAACAATTTGTTTTAGTGGTTAAAATAATCAGTCATATATGATTTCTCAAGTTTAAATAAGTTATAAATTTAGTGAAAATTATGATTATTAAATAATAGCTAAAAAGAGAATTGTTGTTTGGCAAATATATATTTATAAATCAAAAAATTTTTGCAATGATCAAAATACTCTTTTAAATTTCTCAAGTTTTAAAAGTGTTCAAAAAGATTTTGATATCAGTAATACTCACCTTTTATAAAATTATTTCTTTTAGTCAAAATTGTTTTTCTAACAAAGTCAGTTTTGGTTTCAAAGTATAAATTTTTGTGAAAAACATTTTTAGAAACTAAATTAAGCTTTCAAATGTTAAAGTATTCATTTAAAAAGGATTTCCTAAGTCTTAAAAAAATTTCAAATAATTTTAGAAGTCAAAACTTTAAAGCTTCAAAAACTACCAAAAGGTCGTGCAAAAAGGCGTATGCACTTTGCCAAAGCAAAAAACGACTAAATCGAATTTGGACAAATCCAAATGTACCTAAGAATATAATGGTCAAATGTTTTACCATTGGATTTGAAATGGCTAGATGACTGCAATTTTTGCAAAAACTTTTATAATGGGCCGTAAACGACTAGTTTTGGAGAAAATCTTTAAATAGACTCTCAGGAGTTCTGAATGCTTTTGCATGAATATATCCTCAACCCAAAGTGTTTCCAACTCTCATTAGGTAAACTTTGTATTTAAATCATTTGTAAAAACTATTTTTGCAAATTAAGCCAAACATGAATTAAATCATCTATGTATCTTTGAATCATATCTCTTAGATCTAAACTTGCATCAAACCCTTAAAAAGGAGTCTTCGTGAGTGTATTCTACTCTGCTATTTGAACTATATTGAGTATCTAGGAGAGATTGGCATTGATATATAAATAACAAAAGTCTAGGTAAGATTAGTACTATTTTCTAACAACTCGTATATTAGAGAAGTTGGTACCAGAGTCTAAACAACTTATATATTAGTGAGGTTATCATTAGATTCAAAACAACCTGTATATAAATAGTATTCAATTAGAGATTAAACAATTTGAGTTAAGTGAAGTTGGCACCAAAATCAAAATAATCTAAACTTAGGTATGGTAGAGTAGGAATCATATCTATTAACAAAGTTTAGGATAAGCCCATATTCTTTATTCGATAGGCTCATCATAGTTGTTAAATCTCGTAAAACTTGAGTTTGCATTTCCTTTATTCCTTCATTCTTTACCTTATTATAGTATGTTTTTGAGTGGATTGCTTGTTTATTGTTGTGATCTTTTCTTGAAAATTTCAAAATTGTAGTCTATAGTTTTACATACTTGAAAAGTTTTTGGAAAAGTTTTAAAATCTAATTCACGCCTCTATTGGTACTCAATCTAGGCTTATAATAAGAACTTTTCTGGCTTAATGTTTAGGATTTTTCTTACCTCCTTGCAAGGGTTTGGTAGAAAAACTAGTTTGGTCCACTATTTTGATGAATTCTTTAGATAAGAGTTTGTTCATACCATTTGTCTTCTTAGTTGCAAGCTAAGGATCTTCCCGCTCAAATCTTTAGTTAACTAACTATTTCTCTCAAGATTCTATCAGATTTAACATTTCCAAAGGAAAATTCTTACTAATACTAATATTTCACTTAGTTTTTCCTTAATACATGTCATTTCTCTAGCTATAGAATACATGTGACTCTATTGCCATCAATTTTTTAATTAATTAATTATTTTCAAAATACCTTATTATAAATTGACATAAATATCCTCACATAGAATTAAATAATAAAACTCTATTTATCCCTATAAGAATGTCCTCACAATATCAAGATTCTCTTTCATCTTCAAAGAGTAATTACTTACACCTATTTCATATCAAAGGGGCAATAAAAAAGTAATACATTCATGCTATCTAGAATAGAAGGACATCACATACTTAATAATTGATTTTCATCAGTGAAAAAGAGATTTCTACCTATATATATATTCTTAAAGGAAAGAAGTTTGTCCTTATCTTGCACTATCGGTAAAGCGAAATTTAGGCTTATTACATACTTCTTTACTCGTATTTCATCAATACTTGCTTTTTCATTTTAATAGTTTCATACTTGTTGTAGGTATGCATTTTAGCGTCAAATATGTGTAGTATATATTTACAGTATATACCTATGATATATTATATAATGTATACCATTTTTTGGTATTTTTTTATATGTGAATTATGTAGTATACATTACATATATAAAATGCCTATATTATAAACTCCAAGGGTAAAGAAAGTGAATGCCACTTCTCTGGGCTTACTAATTAAATATAATATCACTTATTTATACATTATTTTGTACCACTTTTGGAAGCCAAAATTACCAGTTTACTCAAGAAGTGAGCCCATACTTCTAAATTTCAAATAGAATATTACCATTGGAAGTTTCCCCCTCTTTCAATACATAATAGGAAGAAGATCGCCACATTGGAGAAACAACTGCTAGGAAGAAAGAGTAGATTTTGAGATGGAAAATCAACTACTATTAGAGAATAGTAGCCATCGGATGTAGAGTGTATTTAAAGAGAACGTTGAGATAGAGAAAGAAGAGAGAAAGGGGTGAAAATAGGAGTATAAAAATGATAGGGTGGGGCGGGGCTTTCGAATCCCCTGCCTCACATCAAGGTCTGCCTTGCCCGACTGACTGTGGGAATGGGGTGGGGCCCCAATTCACTTCACTTGTAGGGTATTGGGTGCCCTGCCTCGCCCCGTTGCCCTTTTCTTTTTAAAGTTGACCTTTGAAAAAATAATAAAATATTCAACTTTATCTATATAAATTTAAATTTGATGATTGACTAATTATATATAGTATATGAGAAATATTCTTGTATTTATTTATTTATATTTGTGTTTACTTTTAGTTCAATTTTTATGACAATCTTATGAAATTCAATATTTTTTATTTTTTTTTCTTTTTAAAAAGGTCTACGTTTTCCTTTAAATATTTAAATTGAACTAAAAAATTAATAGTCGTAGTTATTATAGGAAATAAGACCATAATTGATCACTGATGCATATATATATATATATATATATTAATGAAAGAGAAAACCCCTTTTTTATTACGAAAAAATAAAAAAATAAAATATCAAGACTTTGGTCAAATGACTTAAGCTTTATGAAAAGTTAACATTTCGAAAAATTTTCTTTTCAAACTTATTAATCATATATTGTATATAAAATATTTTCTCATGGAATTGATTTCCTTTAATTGTGAATATGCTTATCAAATAACTGCAGGTTTTATTATTTTTATTGTACAACTGTAATTGATTTCTTTTAAAATGTAAATCTTGCTTTTATTTCAAGAAGAATAATGGAATAGCTCAACCATTTTTTTTGGCATTCCATAACAACAAATATATAATACTTAAATATCAACATTACAAGCAGATACTTTCAAAAAAGAAAAATAAATTTATAATATAATAACACCAAAAAAGGAAAAGGAATGAAAAAATAATACTATAAAAATCTTATGGAATTTCAAACTCAAAATAGAATATTAAAATTTTCCTAATATNTAAGCAAAAGAAGAAATAAAAGGAGCAGTCCACCACCAAGTATGACAGATTACGGAAGTTGCTCGAGAAACCAAAGAATCAGCAATGCAATTACTCTCACGAAAAATATGTCCTCACAAAAAATATGTGTCACGACGAGATCTATATGAGAAATATACCCTAAGACCTTAGACCAAACTGATCTCCAATAAAAATAAACTTTTAAGGAACGAGATAACAAGATAGAAACCCTATAAATGAATTTACACTCCAACCAGAGATGCTTCTAACCATATTTCTAGGCAAAGTCAATCGCATAAATTGTCGCTGCAAACTCAGCCTCGAAACCATAACCTACTCCCAAAGGAATAGAGAAACAACTACGAACAAACAAGCAATGTGTCCTAAACACTCTTGACCACCTAGAGAAACTCAGAGTGCCAAAATTATAACCATCAATGTTGACTTTAATACAGGAATGAGGAGGAAGCCTCCTAATGTTACCTGAAATCAGAGACTTAGCCTCTCTAATAAAGTATCATAAGAGTACTAATGCAGAAATAATGGAAGGCTTTTTATCCTCAAAAAAAGCTAGAATCTGAAAATGCCAGATAATCCAAAATATAGAAGTCAGACCAACTTTCCATAAAGAACAAGTTGTGGACTCAAAGAACAATGCTAAGCTTTATCCCAAAAATCCATCATAATGCCCTCTAAAAAAATAGAAGTACGAAAGATGGATGACAAAGCTGACAAAAGAAGTTGGGCAAAAGGATAATAAAGGAACAAATGTGACAAGTCTTCTATAGAAGAGCAATAAAAGCAACAACAAAGCGAGAGATTTAAACTCCGTTTTATCAATAAATCAATAAAACCACAGTAGGAAGCTGATCATGAAGAGTTTTTCAAAGTAAAATAGATCTCAAAGGAGAAATAAAAGAAGACCAAATCTGATATCCCCAAGTAAAATCATTTATAGAACCAGAAATAGAGACATATATATATCAAAACAGGTAACCAAACCATCTCGAGAACCTATCCAAAATAAGGTGCTCAGATCATCTAAACACCAGCTGACTCAATTGTAATTACAATGGCTGGAAAGCAAACTTTAAAAGTAGAGGGGAGAAACTAACCCGAGTCCGTTAGAAGATCACCAACTACAGTCTCCAAACAAGGATCGAAAACCATGGGAGAGGAAATTAAGTCAATCAATGGGGACCCAACCAATTATCAATCCAAAACTTGACCTTGGAATGCTTGCCAGCCAACCGACAAGACTCTTCGCATAAATCTTTACACATTGGACAAAGTCCAGTCTAAATAGAAGATTTTATTTGATATTAGAAATCACCATTATCTCTAAACAAGCGAGCATAGAGATAGACGAATAAATCAGAACTAATAGTCATCATTCTCTAAGAGAACTTTTTAAGTTAGACTTTGTTAAGTAGAGATAAATCACGAAATCCTAAACCATTCTCCTTCTTAGGACGATAACAATTCTTCCAAGAAAATTGAACATGCTTCTTTTGTAGCATAAAACCTGACCAAATAAAATTATGAATTTCCTTTGTCATTTTTCATAACAAAGAACTTGGCCATTTATAAAACTGAAATGAATGAAGAAGTGATTCATAAATAACATAACTTACCAAAGCTACTCTGCCAGGTAAAGAAAGAGATAAACTTATCCAACAACGAAATTTAGCCAACAAACTGTCCATCCAATGAATCAATCACCTTTGTTGAGGAACACCTACGAACAAAGGAACTCCCAAGTATTGCAACGATTTTTCACCTCACTTCATATCACAAATAGAAAATGAATCCCTAATTCTTGTAGAGGAGATACCCTTACCAAAGTAGATATGTGATTTTTTCCAACTAACCATTTATCTCGAAAGAGACCTATACAACTCTAAGACCAAGTGAATAGCTCTCATGATCTTAGGAAAAAAGCTCTACAGAAAATAAGCACATCATCTGCATACAAAAAAATAAGTCAAAGCACTCTTACCATGAGAATCAATGACTCTTGAACTAAATAAATGGGCTAAGTAACGACTTAACAAGTCCTCATCCAAGCAAAAAATTAAAAGAGAAAAGGAAAGAAGTCATAAGGAGTCACATCAAGAAGCATAGAAATGCGAGCCAAATTAAAAATAATCGAAACCCAACCGATGAAGGTAGTTAAAAAGTCAAAGGACCAAAGAATCTCTGGAAAAAAGGACCAACCAATAGAATCAAAAGCCTTGCAAATGTCAATCTTTAAAATGACAAGACTATTGAAAGCCGAATTGCTTAAGGAGTTGTAATATTCTAAGGCTCCCATTATACAATCGCTCTGTCTACCTTGAATAAAATTAAACTAATTTGAAGAGATAATTCGAGAACTAATAGGACCCAGTCTGGTAGCAAGGATTTTAGTGATAATTTTGAAAAAAAAATTCCCCAAAGATATAGGCCGAAATTGCTCCATTTTATTTGCCCAGTGACTTTTGGAATAAGAACTATGAAATTTGAGTTAATGCCAAGGAAGATCTTACCAGTGCGAAAAAACTTCTGAATTACTGAAACAAAATCATCGCCTACAATAGAATAACAAGAGCGAAAAAATTTTCCAATATATCCATTAGGTCCTGGCGCACTAGAAAGATCCATATCAAAAATTATATTTCAAATTTCTTGCTCTAGCGAAAGGCGTAACAAAATAGTATTATCCAACGGGGTAACCAAACAAAGAATATATTCACAAATAATACAAAAATCGCCTGAATAATGAGACGACTTAGAGAACAGGGAAGTGAAATATGTAAGTCCAAGGTTAGCTAACCCAAGAAGAGGGGTGAATTGAGTTTTAAAACTTTTGCAAACTTTTCTTGAAAGACAAGTAGATTTAGCAAGTAAGAGCTACAACAAGTAAAAATAGACAAATTACATGCATAAACTCAAGATAAGGAGATAGGAATAGACAAATACAAATACTATTTTTATGAAGTTCAATAAACACGACGGTTTGTCTACGTCCCCGGCTTTCGGCAACCCGCTTCGAGCTATCCACTATCGAATCAAGAAGATGGGCTTGACCATCCCTCATGTCTTTAAAATAGCCTTGAATTTGGCTCTATCATGTCTAACATGGATTGTTTAGACTCCAGTGCCAATCTCACCTAAACTGGATTATTTTTGAATCCGGTATCAACCTCACTTCATATATATAATTTATACACTCAACCAAAATCTCTCAAATAAAAAGGATTGATATAAGGTATGCCTAAAGAGAATGAGTGAAAACATATATTATGATCTAGTTTAGCTCAATTGACTTTTGGTGAAAAAGTAAATTTGAAAATGTGATTCACAAAAGATGATTTGAACAACTTGAAAGTATGTATAAAATAATGTAAGAATGTTCAAAAATTGTTTCAAGTATTAAAAAGACTTTTATTTAAAAAACAAGAATTAAAACTAGCTGTGACTGTTTGATAAACAATCTGTCTTTTTTTACAGACCAAAAGTTTACTTTCAATAGATGGAAAATACTAATACGATTCTAACGGTCGGATTTTTAAAACGTCGTTAAAAATAGAAAATAGAAGAATTGGTAAATCGATTCTTACTATCGATCTACCATTTCTACTTGAGAATGTATTTTCAATTTTATTTCAACGTTTTTTCAATCGTTTCTAAAAAGTGACTTTATAAATTAATTTAAGAAGTACTATAAGAATTATAGAAATTTATAAATCAATTTAAAAGTTTGTGTAAAATAAATTTTATATTTTAATTAGAAATAAATAGATTTGATAGTTTAGCTTTGAAAAATTCCAATTATATGAAAAATTTGAGCGATTAAGATCATGTAATGTGTAGACAAATATTCAAGTAGAAGAACTAAGTGTGAAATCTTTGTTGATCTAAGTCTTGTATTCTTGATTTTTGTCTTCAAGCTTTTTTCCATAATCTATCTTGAATGTCTTGTGATATTTTCAATTTTATTTACTACACACTCAAGTAGATTATTAGTTCTTAATCATATATTTGTTAACTTCAAAATATGAGAGTAAGATTGATGATACAAAATATGACTCAACAATCTCCCATTTTCTGATGATAACAAATATTTGATTTAAAAAAAAGTAGGGAATGCAAAATAAGTAGAGATAAGCGTTTTTACTGAATTGTGAAGCTCTTTCTCAAAATATGCCTAATTTTAGAGAGTAAAAACTCCCCCTTAAATATGTAAAAAGTGCATATTTTGAATATGTTACTCATGAAAATTAATTGAAATAATCTAACTTATACAACTTGTTAATTAAAAATTGAAATACTCATGAATACCAATTAAAAAAATAAAAAGTTCATGGATATCAATTGAGAAAAGATTTAAATCACATATATTCTCTCCTTTTTGATATCATCAAAATAATGCATAAGAGAGAATAGTAAAGCAAACATAATATCTATTGTAAAACAGATCAGGTGTTCATACAAGCAACCATAGAAAATAAGCAAAGAGTTTATACAAAAAAAATAACAAATAATCTACTAAGTTAAAAAAAAATAAAAGTAGACAACTAAGGAGGAGGGAAATGCCCAAAGTAAGACTGCATCGTCCTCATCATCTCGTCCGACTGATCTTGAATGATTGAGAATTGACTTTCAGACATCTGATGGACAAAGTTGATATCAGTCGAGAGATTCTGATAATGCTCAAGCTTGGTGTCATGAAGATGTTGTATGTCAAGTTAGATGGTGTTGAGGCATTCAAAAAGACTATTAAAGGCTTCAGCAAAGTCGAAAGAATGAGTAGGAGAGCCCTCTTATAAAGCAGGAGCCTCCTCAGTATGAGTCTCCTCAGCATGAGTCTTCTCAGCACCTTTGGCAGCTCTACTAACTCTTACTTCTTGTTGAGCACCTACCTCTTACTTATATGCCTATCTAGTCTTGGCCACCCATCCATTATTGATAAAAGTGAAGCCCATAAGTCTAAAAGTCTTATTGTTAATCTCCATATATATAGACTAAGGTTTGCGTTCAATCTCATTAATGGTCGGAATGTTGAAGTGTTGGAAGATGCGAGTGAGAAGGAAACTATAAGAAAGAAAAGATCTCATATTCTCTATAGCATTGATCATCTCATGAAGAATGAAGAATGGTAAATCTAGCCTTCTTCTAATAAGAATAGAGTTAATGAAACAGATATCACCAAAGGTAGGTGCATCCCTATGACCAGCTCTAAGGATCATATTTTAAGACGCGAATTGAAAGAGAATCCTAGACTCTAGAGTAAGACAAGTGACATAAGGCTTAGGTTGAAAACTATCAGGGAAACAGACATAAAGCAGGGCTTATTATGGATCAAAATCCTCGATCATAGGCCAAGTGTTGATAATGGGATACTTGTAACTACTCATAGGAAGATTTAGGATATTAGTAAGGAGTTGTTCTGTGATAATTCCCTTAAGGGAACCAAAGTTAGCTAGTTGACCCCGAGAAATATTGGCATAGACATAAAAGCCTTTAACCAACCTAGGATACCCTATCTCCCTAATGGATCAGAATTCAATCTATCCAATATTTTCAATATAATTAGAAAAATTGACATATGATAAATCCTTAAAGTTGAATGTTCTACCCCAAATAATACTCTTTTTGGAAAAGATTTCTTTATACCTGCTCATGAGCCCAGGATATTCAAGAAGATAAGTGTCTAACCGTGCCTTAGTATATTTTTCTTGTTCCTCAGGGAGCATTTCCTTCCTTTTTTGCCTTGGGTTCCCTTCTAGGAGCCATTGAATCAAGAGAAGACCAAAAAAAAAAAAAAAGAGAATTTCAGATTCTAGGGTTTTATAGAATGAGAAAATTGATATAGATACACAGGAGTGTGAAAACCAAAGATCAAGAGTAGAAAAACGATGAAATCAACTCTGGTTGGGTGAAAATTAAGAGATTTAGTGAGAATGAGAAGATATAAAAATAGGGTCTGAGAGAGAGAGGTCTCACTTGAGAAAATGTGAAAAATGATGAAGAAAAATATCAAAACGGCTTAAATAGCTAGGCCAAAAACCTAGTTTTGGTCTGTCGATTCTTCTAGAGAGAACTATTATTTTGGGATAATTTTTTAGCGGACTGAAATATTTTTCGATTTGCCGAAATCTCTGCTTCAGCAGTTATTTAGATCAAAGCAGTTTTAAATGATGAAATTAATCAAAACAACATTAAAAAAACATCATCAAACAAGAAATTTAACAAGTATACAAGACTAAACAAATAACAACTGAACAAAGAAAAATATCAATAAAGCTCTTTATGATCAATCATACTAAGTTCCCTACGAATTATGCAAAAATAATCCTTGTTGAGAGGTTTAGTAAAGATATCGGCTAGTTATTTTTCAGTGCATACAAACTCAAGAACAATATCACCTTTTTATATAGGATCACAAAGAAAATGATGCCTAATATCAATATGCTTGGCTCGTGAATGCAAAATTAGATTTTTGGATAAATTAATAGTACTAGTATTATCACATTTAATGGATACATGTTCATAATGCATTCCAAAATTCATTAGAGTTTGTTTCATCTAAAGAATTTGAGCACAATAGCTACCAACAAAGATATATTCAGCTTCAATAGTAGAAAGAGTAATAGAATTTTGCTTCTTACTAAACCATGACACAAGTGAATAACCAAGAAAATAACAAGTGTCGCTAGTTCTCTTGCGGTCGGTTTGACAACCGACATAATCGACATCCAAAAAACTTGTAATATTAAAGTATGTGCCTTTTGGATACCATAACCCTAGATTCATAATGTCATGCAAATATTTCAATATACGTTTTACTTCACTAAGATGTGATTCCTTAGAATTGGATTGAAATCTAGTACAGAGACAAACACGAAACATTATATCTAGTCTACTAGCTATTAAGTAAAGAAGTGAGCCAATTATACCTCAATATTTGGTAATATCCATTGCATTACCATTTTCATCTTTATCAAGTTTGATTGAAGAGCTCATTGGTATTTTCATTGATTTGGAGTTCTCCATATCATACTTCTTGAGCATATCCTTGATGTACTTGGATTGATTAATAAAAATGCTTTCTTTACTTTGTTTGATTTGAAGTCCAAGGAAGTAATTGAATTCTCCCATCATACTTATTTTGAACTCATCAGGGATACATTTAGAAAGTTCTTCATAAAAGACACATTAGAAGCACCAAATATAATATCATCAACATAAATTGAACTAAAATCATTTCTCCCATTTTTCTTTTTATAAAAAGAGTAGTATTCGCTTTTCCTATAGTGAAACTATTTAAAATCAAAAATTTACTCAATCTATCATACCAAGCTTTAGGAGCTTGCTTTAAACCATAAGAGCCTTTTTAATTTGAAAACATGATGTAGATATTTATGATTTTGAAAACCAGGGAGTTGGGTTACATATACTTCTTCTAAAATGTATCTATTTAGAAATGCACTTTTAACATCCATTTGATATAGAATGAAATTTTTATGATATGCAAATGCTAAGACCATTCTTATGGACTCTAATCTTGCTACGGGTGCGAAGGTTTCTTCATAATCGATACCTTCTTCTTGATTGAAATCTTGAGATACTAATCTAGCTTTGTTTCTCACAATCACCCCATACTCATCTACTTTATTTCTAAAGACCCATTTAGTCCCAATAACTAATGGGTCCTTTGGTCTTAAATTCTCACACATCACTTCTTTCAAATTGATTTAGTTCTTCTTACATAGCTAAAATTCATGATTCATTATTTTCGGCATCTTTAGAACTTTTTAGTTCAATTTGAGAGATAAAAGTCATGTTATTGCAAATATTTCTAAGTGATGCCCTAGTCTTGACAGCTTGTAAAGGGTCACCTAAATTTGGTCTTTAGGATGAGCATATTTGAATTTTAAATCTCGAAGGAGAGATAGAGTGTTACCATTATCACTTTTCTTTTCTTCCTTAAGATCTTGTTCTTGAAGCTGAGTGCCTTTCTCTTTATCTGACTTCTCATTTGTATTTGGCTCTTTCAAACTTGGTTCCAAAACTACAACATCATCATTATCCAATTTTCTCTCCTCATGGAGAGCATTAGACTCATAAAAAATAACATGCATAGATTCTTCTGCTCCCAATGTTCTGAAACTCTATAAGCCTTACTAGTAGTGGAACATCCAAGAAAAATACTAATATCGGATTTTGAATCAAATTTTCCTAAGTTATCCTTAGTATTAAAAATAAAACATTTGCAACTAAAAACTTTAAAATAGCCAATGTTCGGTTTTCTACCTTTCTAAAGCTAAGCTCATAATGTATCTTGTTTAAAATTGGTCTTATCATAACTCTATTTATAACATGACAAGTGGTACTTACCGCTTCGGCCCAAAAATATTTTGACAAACCATTTTTATTTAGTATACTTCGTACCATTTCTTGTAAGATTCTATTATTTCTTTCTATAATTCCATTTTATTGTGGAGTTCTAGGAGCGGAAAAATTATGATCAAAACTATTTTTGTAGCAAAATGCTTCCATTTCATCATTTTCAAACTCACCACCGTGAACACTTCTAATAGATATGATGGTGTAACCTTTTTCATTTTGCACTTTCTTACAAAAGATAGTAAGTACATTTAAAATATTGTTTTTATGAGCAGTAAATAGAACCAAAGTTAATCTTGAAAAATCATCTACTATCACAAAAGCATAGTATTTTCCACCAAGACTAGCTACTCTTGATGGTCCAAAAAAATCCATATAAAATAGTTGCAAAGGTCTAGAAATAGTAGTGACATTTTTGCATTTAAAAAAACTTTTCACTTGTTTTCCAAATTGACATGCATCACAAACTTTATCTTTTTCAAAAAATAAACTAGGTAAGCCACTAACAAGGTTTTTCTCAGAAAGTTCAGAAATAGTATTCATGCTAGCATATCCAAGTCATTTTTTAAAACTGAAAAATATTTATCTTGACTAACATATTTTTCAATATTAATAGTATAAATATTGTCTTTTCTTTCACTTTTAAAAATAATTTCTTTTAAATAAGTATCCTCAATCAAGCATTTAGAAGGCTCAAAAATCACTCAATACCCCTTATCACAAAGTTGACTTATACTAAGCAAGTTGTGCTTAAGGCTATCAACAAGTAAAACATTTTCTATAATAGGAGAAGAAGTAAAACCAAAGTTACTTATACCCAAAATCTTGCCTTTAGCATTGTCTCCAAAAGTGACATGTCCTCCATTCCTTTTTGTAAACGATGAGAGCAAAGAATAGTTACCGGTCATGTGTTTAGAGTAACTACTATCTAAGAACTAAAAGTTCTTCTTCTTTTATACCTACAAATAAGAATCAAACTTTGATTTTTGGTACCCATACTAATTTGGGTCCTTGAGTGTTAGTTCTAGATTCTTTCAGTACCCAAACTAGTTTTCTACCAAAATATGCATTCTTCTTCACAAAGTATGAAAAACTAGTACGTTCATCTTAATTGCAATAAGTGCAAGTGTGTTTGATGTCACTAGTACTAGTTTTCACAAAATAGTTTTTGAGGTATTTTTGTTTTATGGAAGATTTGTATCCAATACCTCCTTTTTCTAAAACGTATTTTTGTCCACTAAGCATCATATCAAAATTATTCTTTCCATTTGTAAATTTGTGGATAATTTTTGTCAAGTATAAAACCTTATTATTTAAGGAAGTGTTTTCTTTTGACAAAATATCACAACTACTACAAAATGATTTCACTTCCTTTTCTTATATAAATCCTTCAACCAATTTAGACAAACTAAAAATTTCCTTTTTAAGAGCATTATTCTTGAAAATGAGTTTTTCATAGTTTTTGTGTAAATCATTGAAATCACTCAATAAATTCTCATAAGATAAGTCACAATCACTATCATTTTCACTAAACTCACTACTTGTATCACTATCATGAAATTTAATTTTAGGTTCAAGTGAGCTTACCTCATTTTTTATTGCCATGAAGCACATGTTGGCAATTTCTTCTTGTTCTTCTCCTTCGGTTTCTTCTTCTTCACTATTATCCCATGTGGTCTTCATTGCCTTCTTCTTCATTTGTCTTCTCAGAGAACATTTATTCTTTATGTGATCCAATTTCTTGCATTCAAAGTAAGTGATTCAGTCATCTTTCATTTTCTTTTCTCAGAAGTCATTGCCTTTGGCGTTCTTCTTGATATTCTTCTTTTTTGAAGTTTAGGTACTTCTTATACCTTTTGGTAAGTAGGGCAATATCTTCAAGCTTACTATTTACAAATTCTTCTTCTTCCTCATTGCTTTCTTGTAAGGTGGCTTTAAGAGTAATTCTTTTCTTTTTCTTCTTCTCTCTTTCATCTTTATTTGTTTCTTTCACGAGGATTTCATGGATCATGATAGAAAGCATAAGTTCTTCAAGTAGAAGTTTGCTACGATACTTAGCTTCATAAATGGCCGCCACCTTTAGCTTCATGAATAGCCGCCACCTTGCTTCTATATGCTTGAGGAAGGCTTCAAAGACTCTGGCTTACTAACTCACCATTAGGAAATATTTTTCTTAGAACACTTAGAGTGTTAATAATAGTTGTGAATCTAGTAAACATTTGTGAAATAGATTCATTTTTTTTCATTTAAAACAACTCATAGTTTCTAGTAAAACTATTGATTCTAGTTTCTTTCATTGAGTTGGCTCTTTAATAAGAGACTTCTAGCATGTTCCATTATTCATGAGTATCTCTAGCTTTCTCAACATTATTATAAATATTCTTATCTAAGCCACACATAAGAATATTTCTAGCTTTACCATTTTTGGTAGAGTTGATTTTATCTTTTTCATCATATTCTTCTATATTTTTTTCAACTTTTCTATCATCAACCACTTTTATAATTTTTAAAGAACCTTAAGTGATAATATACCAAAGATCAAAGTCAATGGACCTAAGATAAGTATCTATACGACTTCTCCAATACTTAAAATCACTTCTGTTAAAAAATGGTAGTTTGGATGGAGAAATCTCTCGTATTGAAAGAAAAATTATTTGGGCTAGCCATCTCAAAGATGGTTAAGTTTTAAAAATTTGAGCATTATGCTCTGATACCAGTTGTAAGTCCAAGGTTAACTAACCCAAGAGGAGAAGTGAATTGGGTTTTAAAACTTTTGCAAACTTTTCTAGAAAAAAAGTAGATTTAGCAAGTAAAAGCTACAACAAATTAAAATAGACAAATTGTATGCATAAACTCAAGATAAATAAATTTAAGGAGATAGGAATAGACAAATGCAAATACTATTTTTACAAGGTTTAATAAACATGACGATTTGTCTACGTCTCTGGCTCTTGGCAACCCGCTTCGAGCTATCCACTATTGGATCAAGAGGATGGGCTTAACCGTCCCTTTTACACAATGAGTGCTTTCACTTTAGGCATATGCACACCTTTACAATAGCGTTGAATCTGGCTCTATCACGCCTAACACAGGTTGTTTACACTCTAATGCCAATTTCACCTAAACTGGGCTTTTTATGAATCTGGTATCAACCTCACCTCACAAATTCAATTTTTGGCATTTGTTTGTTGATACACTCAACTAGAATCTCTCTAATAAAAAAGATTGATACAAGGTAAGCCTAGAGCGAATAAGTGAAAATATAAAGTATGATCTAGTTTGGCTCAATTGACTTTTGTGAAAAAGTAAATTTGAAAGTTTGATTCACAAAAAATGATATGAACAACTTGAAAGTATATATAAAACAATTTAAGAATGTTCAAAAGTTGTTTCAAGTGTTAAAAATGCTTCTATTTAAAGATTAGAATGAAAAATAGCCGTTTTAGACCGTTTGACAAACAATCTATTATTTTCGGCAGACCGAAAGTTCACTTTCGGTAGACAGAGAATACTAGCCGTTGAAAGTACGGTTCTAACAGTCGGATTTTTAAAAAGTCGTTAAAAATAGAAAATAGAGGAATAGGTAAACTGATTCTTGAAAGTACGGTTCTAACAGTCGGATTTTTAAAAAGTCGTTAAAAATAGAAAACAGAGGAATAGGTAAACTGATTCTCATTCCAGGTCTGCCGATTCTAGCTGAGAGTATATTTTCAATTTTATTTCAAGAATTTTTTAATCGTTTCCAAAAAGTGACTTTATAAATTGATTTAATAAGTAATACAAGAACTACAAAAATTCATAAATCAATTTAAAATCTTGTATAAAATAAATTTTATATTTAATTAGAAATAAATATATTTGATAGTTTAGCTTTAAATAATTCTAATTAAATGAAAAATTTAAGCCATTAAGATTAAATAATGTATAGACAAATATTCAAGTACAAAAAATAAGTGTAAATATTTAAGTCCTATATTCTTGATTTTTGTCTTCAAGCTCTTTTCCATAATCTATCTTGAATATCTTGTGATCCTTTCAATTTAACTTGCTACGCACTCAAGTAGATTATTAGTTCTTAATCATATGTTTGTTAACTTTAAAATATGAGAGTAAGATTGATGATACAAAGCATAACTCAATATAATAATCAACAATATAAGCAGCAGTACAAACCGAGTCATTCACTACCTCATCATTAATCATCAGAAAAGATAGAGACTTATTGGCTTTACGCCTTTTAAGAGTTGCATGATAAAATGAAGTATTCTGATCTCCTCCTAATAGCCATTTAATTCGACACTTATCTCTCATAAAAGAACCTTTCAAGGTTAAGACATTATCAAGGGCAGCCAAAGCATCTGCCTCTTCTTGAAAAACCTCCTCAGAAAAACCGTTAGCTTGTGACGTATTTTGAATCTCTGTAACCCTATTAGTAGCTCTGTTAACTCTAGAAGATAAATCTCCAAAAACTTCCTGATTCTAAGTGCAAAGAGAAGCCCTGAGAAGCTTAAGTTTCTTTAAGAGACGAGAAGTAGGACAACTAGAAACTGGAGAAGACCAAATACCAAAAATCAAGTCTAAAAAAGTGGAGTCCTCGATCTAAACATTTAGGAAATGAAAGAGTCGAGGATGAGAAAATCCCGAATCCCTTCCCAATAGAAAGAGAGGATAATAATCAGAATAAAGCTGAGGCAAAATGCTATGAGATAGAGAACACGAAAGATCGACAAACCCAGTAGAACACAAGGCCTTGTCAAAAGGGAGAGAACAAGACCTCTCGCTCTTTTGTCGACTCTAGTGTAAAATGCCCCTCTAGTATCTAAATCAACTAATGAAGAGGCAGCTAAGAAACTAGTAAATTCAAAACAAAAAATAGAGTAGGTAATACTAGTAGTCTCATGAGAGCCCAAAACAGTATTAAAATCACCAGTAATGCACTAAAGAGGAGTGGCCATATCTAAAAGAGAACTTCATAAATCCCTCTTAGAAGAATAAGGTGAAGCACCATAGACAAATGAGTATTGAATCATCACCAAAACCCACTACAACATCAAGAGAGACATGTTGATTGTGGTTACAAAAGACAACCAGCTTTTGAAGTCTAATTGAAGCAAAAATTCAAATAATTAAAATGTCTACCTCATTAGTGCAAACCAAAGTCAAACTAAGATCATCCCCAAAGGAATCAAAAATAGTATCAAAAGAATAAACCGCATCAGCCAAACATACCATATCAGGTATGTAATGAAAACAAAAATCTCTAAGAGTAACTTGGGTATTCCTATTAGAAATACTTCTACAATTCCAGAAAATTACGTTCACGTAAAATTAAGTTGTTGAGCAACCCAAAGAAGTAATACTGAAGTTAATGATCTTGCCTGTCTAGAAGTAGCTCCAATTGTACTAAAATCATCAAACACATCCTGAATAGGGATATTCCTATCATTCTATCCTAGGAGAGAAGGGTTAAGAAGAAGGAAGGAGGAAGGAGCATATCCATTAATTTAAAGGGCAAAATGGACCATTCCTCTTAAAAAAATGGTAAAGCACAAACTAAAAGGAACCTGGTGTTATAAATAATTAATTAGAGAAAATTGGTGCACAACTGATTAATTAATCTGGAAAGAGGGTTATGAATCTATTTTAAAAAAAAAAGGTATCCATGTAAATATGCTATGAAAAAAAGGGTATCTGTCTACTTTTCTCATCAATAAATGAATAGTTAACCAGCAATATTTGAACATTCAAGCGATTGGCAAGCGGGACAAGAAAAAGAATGTGTAAAGAGGAAATTGAACAATCATCTCACTTTTCAAAAGTAATTTACATATTAAAAGAAAATTAAGAGAAAGAAAACAATTTTTCAAAACAGTTAACTTCGGCCAAAAATAAAAATAAAATAGCAAAAAAGTTAGGTTCTAAAAATTATTGCATAGCAAAAATCCTTGGTTTCTCTATGGCTTACCCCCAGGAGAGGGCATAAAATCGATTGCCACAATTTGAGATATATTTTCATTATCCCCTTTTGATTTTTTTATAAGAAAATTAAAATGACATATTAACTCTACTAAAGTATACTCGTTTAGAATATTTGCGTTTGCTTATTCTATTCTCCTACAGAGGCTAGAGTCTACCCATGCACAAATTCTTAAATCTCAAGCCTCGAGCTAGGATTTGACACCGAAGATAATAAACTCGAACCGAGTAACTAGCAGGCAGGACTGGCTTGATTTTAGCACATCTGCTATGAAGTAGTACCAAATCTAATAAGAAGAGATTTAAGTTGGTAAACCCGAGTAAGAAAGAAGAATTTGTCTACATTCTAAAGTTGGCTTCTAGTAATGAATCATCCATCTCACACTTGTTATCTAATCCTAACTACCATTCCATTTGGAGTGATACTGAACAATGGGGAAGGTATGATTCACTCTCATAATCACACTTTAGCAAAAGGTTATACATAGAAAACTTGCCCAACATTTAAGAGACTCTCGTGAGGCACATTTAACATAGAACTGTTCTCCCTACATATTTTCTTAAGAAATGCATATACGTAATCAACGGCTACCCTTTTGCAGAAGTTTGATTCCCTCCTGGCTCTGATTATTGTATTCCCTAGTATGTGAACCACCCCTGTATCTCTACAGTTATTTAAGAATAGTAACTCATCAATCTCTATCTGGTCGCTTGGCCGATTGGAATACCCAATGTCATTTGTACGCGGCAGCGGGGAACTGACTTGAACAATGGACTCTACTGAAGAAATTGAAGAATTCACCTTGGAGATAGATGAGTTGCCATTAAAATGCATGTCACTCATCTGTTCATCTTGCTGGTCAGGTAAACTATACTCATCATCCGAGTCTGAGCACCCATCCATTAAGGAATCTAGTCGAACATAGATAATAAGGCTGTCAAAGAGCTTTTTCTCAAAATCATAGTCTTTCTTATGGAGGTCTTTGTAACCGTATCTTGCAACACAACGGAAGATGTGGAATTCCTTCGGTCCTATTCGCTTTATAACGAACCTCTCTTCTTCTGATACTGTGTAGACAGGCAGGTACTTCACACATACAAACACAACAACAGAGTGGATTGCAGGCAGGTTGGTGATAAAGTGAGAGAAAATTCGAGGCACTCCATGAGCTAGCTCAGTGTACACAAGTCCTACCCCAGGTACACGAACAAGCCCTAAACTAGGGCCAAGTCCAAGAACCCATGCCATTGACACCTTACTGTGCATCTCAATCTCGTAGCGTCTCAGTGTACCATAATGCCAAATATACATGATGGCAAAGAATACTATCGAGATCACGAGAGGGACCCATCCACCTTGATTAACCTTGAGGACCACAGCGGAGAAGTACGTGCACTCCACCGCTAATGATAAGACAGTAAAGATCAAGACAAGAATCCAATGGCATCGCCACACTAATATCATCACTAAAATCATTAGAAATGTTGTCACCAACATGACTATCACAACTGCTGCTCCTGTTGTAACATGTACAATTAATAAAACTGAAGTTAGCCCCCATCTTTCCCATAAAATTTGAAATGTAATCATGGTTCACATACAAAACAAAACATCACATTCAAATAATGTGTATATGTATGCTTCTCTGAATTTCCATGTTATCTACCATCTATGGTTGCACAAGCAATAACTGGATACTGCACAGGGGAGTAGGTTCCAGTGCATGTCAACAAGAGAGGTCGAAAGAGCAATAACATAGGGAGGGCAAGCAAAATAACAACTTTTTTCTGGACACGGGTACGGAATTTTGAGAGGATATCTATGTAATTATATATGAATATATAAATTATGAACTACTCATGGATCCAGATATTAGTATAAATATATGCACAATACAAACAGTATGAAATCACCATCCAAATGTTTTTGAAATTATATGGATGTTACAGTTTATGACGTGATGGAGAAATGATACAAGTTATCTGCTGAATGCAATACAATAATATGCTGTCCTACCAAAATTAAAACTTTTCCAATGATAATGGATTAGCAAATTTCACAATATTCATCAAAGGACACACTTACCAGAAGCATTTCCAATTTGGTTTTGATTTTTGAACCCAGCTGTCACAGCAATGCAAAGAATCATAAGGATCCAATTAACATCTGGAATATATATCTGGTTGAGAAACCTTTTAGATGTATGTACAACTTTGACTCTTGGAAAACAGCCAAGTGCAAGAGCCTGCTTGATCAATGAAAAAGTTGCAGATATGGTTGCCTGACTTGCAACAACAGCGGCTGCAGTTGCAACAACAAACACTGGCCAATATATGCAATCTGTAGAAAAATAAACAATCAAATTTCGACGCAAAACCAAAAAAAATATAAAATTAAATACTTATAAGCTGACTTCTCCACAAAAAGAAACTTGGATTATTGTCTGATTAAATGCTCCTTTAAGTCTCTTTAAATACTCTAACCTTAAAGGCTGAAACAATATGAATTCCTGTGTTCAAACAAGAAATTATGTTTTTCTCCGACTCGACATCATTATAGCAGTCTTCCCAACTCATTCATTTCACAGAGGAATTAATTGTGAATTGTTCCATTATCAACAGACCAGAAAAATTCAAGTTTTTGACAATGGATGCAAATTTTATGACAATACGATACGATGTGGTGTGAAAATAAGATTTTGCATTCTACACCTATACCACTTTTCTAGAACTCAAATGCTGCCAGAGCAAACTTTAAATATTTTGAAAACCAAATCCAAGGCCTTGTACCAAGTTCTTTGCATTTTATTTTTCCTTTCTTTCTTTCTTTTTTTTTTTTTGATAAGAAACAATACTCTTATTGATGATGAAACTTCGAAAATACAACCAAAGAGAAAAAAAAAAAAAGAGAGAGGATAAGGCATCCTCCAACATAAATAAATAAAAAAAAAACATAAAATAAAACACAAAGCAAGATCTGAAATAACAAATCCTCTAACACAAGTTCTTTGCATTCTGAAGCACATAATAAACAAGTTTTTGTTAAATGCTGATAAATAAGGTCAAATTGGATTGTGTATATTCTGCAGAATGCATTGAAACATAAGAAACAACTTTTTGTTAAATGAGTTCAAGCCAATATGCTCAAGAAAGAAGCTTTAACCTAAAGTTTCTTAAAGATGTCAAATTCTTGGGTCCAATGTGAAAGTGAATATTATTTCAATAGCAAACCATTCTTCCAATGACCCTTTTCTAGAAGGATGTCCTATAACAGAATCCTTTTTGTGATTCTATCTTTGTGTATAAGCAGGTAACAATCCTACACAAGAAAGAAAGTTATGGTATGCTGACTGTATACTTAATTATATCCATATTAAGATAACTCATATTTTTTTATGAGAATGGAGGAATCTTGAAAATTTTTGGTATTTGTTTTGACTATTTCTGGTTCTCATTACCATGTAACAGTAAGTACCAAGACTTTGCACGGATTTTTGTACAATAGAACACAAAATTACAGAACCTAGATTTCCCCTTTTTACATGTTACATATTAAGATAAAACAAACCTGGAATAGAATGATAAAAGGCACCAACTACGCGATCTGAGTTTTTCATAAGGTATGCAGCTTGCCCAGAGTAGGCTAAAAGAAGGCAAGGAAATACAACTACAGTGAATGCAAGTTGTATAGATGAAACTGGAAAGTGGGATAGGTCAGCAAAAAGTGCCTCTGTTCCTGTAATTGTAACACAAGAAATTGTCAGAAGTTTTCATATTTTAGTTTCATGAACCAAACTTAGGAAGTTTTCATATTTTAGTTTCATGAACCAAACTTAGGATTGGAAAGGAGAAACGCATTAAGTGCAAGAGCTTTTACCAGTTATACTAAGCATAATGCCTCCAAGGGAAGCCCAACTATCTCTCTTTCCCCTTCTAAAATACCGGTATATATACACAGGTGAAAAAGCTTTCAAAACACTGCTATCATAATTCCAAATGTTGAATATGCCAATTCCTCCAATTATGAGAAACCAAAGAAGCACAATCGGGGCAAAAAGCCAGCCAACTTTATCGATACCATGGTGTTGAATGCTAAACAAAACTGCTAGTACAAGAACAGCAACAAGTACAACTATGTCTGTGTCACAGAAACATAACACATTTAAGAATTAGACATTAATTCTATGAAAAGCCTTGCAGACTACAAGAACTAAAGAAAAGAAAATATTCAAATTCAGGGGCATGGAGATACCGTTACTTATCATGGGGTGGCCAACATTAATCCCACCAATGGCTGACAACACTGCAAAATATTGTAGAATTAGACATCTCGTAATCCAGCCATTTTTTTTTCTTTTTTCTTTTTTCTTTTATTTTTATTTTCTTCAAAAAGGTATCTTCTAGTGGAACTAAGAAAGATTGACTTACTTAAAGAGTACTAGGGGATCATCAACGGGAAAAAGGAGACTCTAGAAAAAGGAGACTTTCAGGCGAAAAAAAAAAAAGACCACAAGCTGATGCCTTGTAGTATGACTGGAGAAATTTAAGGAGAGTACGATGTCAAGGAAGTAGTTAAGAAAAGAGCCAAGAAAAAAAAAAAAGATTCAAAAACAGCCTTTTTGTCCTTTCCTGGTGCAATTCTTCCAGGCTAGCCTTGTTGTATGAATATTTCTTTTGATAAGAAATGAAAATTTAATTAAAACAATAATGATTAGAAGGAAAAAAGATAACAAAAAATTATATTTAAAAAATAGACAAATGAACAAATAAACAGAGAACAAAAATAACTAAAACTGGTTGGACACAAAAGCCTTCCAACTGAGAACAATCAGTACAAGAGTAACGTAATATTGTTTGCTTCTTTACATGCACTTCATACATAACTCAATTTGGAGTTTAACTTTAGTCTTGTGAACACAACATTATTAAATAAAGAAGCCCATCACATTATTAAATAAAGAAAGAAGGCCAGTATCACTTTGTATTATACTCTAAAACACTAACAGTAGTACTGACATTAAAAACAATTTAAATTAGTACCCTTTTTTTTTCACTTTTTAAGTATAACTGCACCGTTTCAAAAAGTAAAATTCCAAAAGTAAAAATATCATGCCCAAGGAATAAAGTTAAAATTTGCACACAAGAGTTTCCTTAATGGGTTTTATTGCTAATCAACAATTGTTTACCGTATATTTTCAACATCCTCACAAGTGGTACCGTAAAAACCTAGATTTTTTGGAGGGTAATTTGGACATTTTACTAATTTTCGGGTATTATATTGGGTGAATTAATTTGCAACGATTTTGTGCAGAATGACTAAATTGCAAAATTTGGATGATAGAATTGATAGAGATTTGGGAATCGGGGACTATAGTGCAATTTTTAGAAAAATTGCATCGTCCCATATATTCCCATTCACATGGGTTCCCTTTTCCCAGTCACTCTTTCTCTCTTCCCGACGCTCTCTCTCTCTTTGCTCACTCTCGGCCGAAGGACCGGCGAGGGCCGCGCCACTGCCCAGGTCACCGTCCGGCCCACCAACTACCCAGAGCGAGCTCGCCGTGCCGCCAAAAAGCTCCGCCGACCGTCGCCAGCCACTACCGGGGCCTGCTCGCCGGAAAACACCATTTTCGGCTGTTTTGGATTTCTCGTCGCCGGCGACGATTCTGTCCTGCATTTGACCTCTAACCGAGCTCGTTGGATTCGTCTCGTCAAGAGGAAGCTCAAGGTATATATATCTTAACCCCATAATGCCCGAATCAAAAGTTGCCATTTTTGGAATGTTTTAAGCTTGAGTTGACTTTTTTATCTGGCCGTTGGATTGTGTTTTTATTGTCATTTTTGAATTGTACTTGGAAAATAAGTAAGTTTGATATATATATATATATATATATATATATATATTGCCTATGTTTGGTGATCGGCACGAAAATCGAAATTTAACGGCTAATATTTATCTCGATTTGCGTGCCACCGGTCCGGTATGGACCCAGACCCGAATTAGATAAGTTATAAGTCTAACATAGCTATTTTGGGTGCTAAGGATTCAGTGAAGAGGTCTGTTTATGGAATTGAAACTCCGTTGAGAAGTTGGTTTTTCGAAGAGGACGATCGAGGGCTTGGAATTGGTTCCCGACCCTCCGGACGATCGTCAATAACGCCTTGAGGATTCAATAGCGTGGTATAGCTATTCTTGTGAGGTAGGGATTCAGTTACCTTCGTTTTATACTATTTTCGAATAAAACTTATTTTCTGCAATATATGAGAACAAATGTGATTTTTGATTTTCTTGAACATATTTGATGAACTGTGATGGTATGAAATACATATATATATATATATGTATATATATATATATACTGTATTGTTTTGGGAATTTTCTGAGCGCAGGTTATTTTGAATATATCAAAAATCAGGCTGTTGTGCTGCCCGTTTTACTATAAAAACCTAATATACTTATTTTATTGAAAAACCAGAGTATGATTATTTTCACACTTCAGTTCTGTGTTGCACGTGTCATAGGATCATACATAAGCACCGTGTTAGCATTGTAGGTTTATAGTGTGGCGTTACGTGCCCCAGTGTAGTGTCCGTAAATTCGCACGGGATTTTGTTAATACTGATTACCTCTCCATTTGGCAGGCGTAGACAATTCGGTTGCCCCTCCAGGTTTGGTAAGCGACATATGGGTGTCCCCTCCGGGAATGGACTTAGGTATTCGGCAGACTATTAGGTACATTTAGTGCTATCATCCTGAGTTTCCACAGATAAGAGGATGTGAGCTCATGGGTATGGATTGATTTGTGTCATGTGCATCTGAATTGAATGGTTTTGATTATACTGATTTATTTATACATATATGTGACGATTTCCGGTTTTTGATTATCATATATGTATGCATTGGATTTAAACTAACTATACAGGGATTTTCCATCACTAAAATATTTTCGATCAATATAATTGTTTTTCCTATTGAGCATTTTATGCTCACTCCCTTCCTCAGGTAGTGTCTAGTGCGATTTTGGAGATCAAGAAGAGTAAGAGGCCATCAGGATTGTAGGGTAATGCTTGAAGCGTGATGTTGTGGTGTTTGGATTGTTTGAGTTTTGTTTTAGCATTGAACCAAGATTATTATTTTTTATTTTGTCTGTGAACTCATGTATGCCATTCTGATGTCTGTTCTGTTATGGTAATGATGATGCTTGAACATATATTTGATTTACGTTCTTTTAGCTATTTATTCGATCTATATTTAATGGTGTATACGAACTGTGGAAAAGGTTCACGGGATGAAATTCTAAGTATTTTATTTTATTTAAAATAGACTATTTTATAAAACTACATTTTTTAGGCGTTTTCAAATGAATCAAAGAATTTCTCATCCTTGCGAAATTCTCCTTCTGCCACTAGCCAGGATTTTGGGTTGTGACAGGTACAGACTGAAACAGTTGACTCCAACAGTAGTTCTGCACCACTATCCTTAGAGACAGTGAAGAATTTGTTTTATCTCAACTATTGAAATAGGTAAGCTGCTGATCTAATACATGGTTTATTTGACATCTAATTCATGATAATGAAGAGAATCTGCATGCCTAAGTAGATAATTCCACTATTAGGACTTGAAGCTTGAAGATATATACCTGAAATGGCCGGAGTCAGAATTCCATCCCCAATTACCATACAAGAGCCAATAAGGACAAGAATAAGCATTGTGTTCTTCATAAATGCATGTCCCTCCAACCAACTCTTGGTTCTTGCAGCAAATGATTGTTCACGAAATGTAGAACGACTATATGTTGTAAGCTCCTCATCACTGCGGTCTTCATTAGGAATAGTCCTCAATTTTGCATGTCGACAAAGTAATGAATAAATAGCAAATGTTCCACCTGTACAAAGAGAATAGGTTACAGGAACAAGGTGTCTAGCATTATATTGGAAACTAATCCTCATCAAGTGGAAGGATGCTTCCATTATTTACAAGAAATAGAGAATCACAAGGACGCTGTTTGCTTTACAATACTGTGCAAATGTGTAATAACCAAACAGATCTCATATCAAAGACGCATGGTATGATGGTACAAGTGAAACAGAACACAGAGCGACTTCGAATCACCTTATTTTGGTCTTGTATTAATAATTAATGTATCTGTAAGTTGTTGATAATTTAATAAACTGTCTAGATTGTTCGAGAAGGCAATGACTGACACAGAATTTTCAAAGAAGGCTGAAAAAATTGATCCATGTCGTCATTTCTATCGTTGCTTTAATCCAAGATATATCTCTCTTGCATACAGTGACAATATTCAGGCAGTCCTCCATCTAAAGTAGAACATTGTCAAGAGGCTACTGAGAATAGTCCTATACTTTAGCACTTTTACACATATTTCAATGAACTGTGGACTTGTTCTTGATATCCCAATATCCTTACCATATTTTCACTTGCACTCGCTACAGCACTATCTTAAACTTTATTTTTTTCATAAGAAACTAAACTTCTATTATAAAGCCGAAATACATAGAGGGAAAGAGGATAAGATATCCTCAATGATATCTTAAACTTGATTTTCAGCTTGACTTCAATCTGAACACTTTCATGATAATTATTTCCCAATTCATATATAATCTTCATCAGTATTGTGTGAAACATCAAAGAAAATTGATACAGGAAACAAAGCGTACATCAAATTATCCCATCCCAAAGAAATTAATGAAAAGGAATGATCACTGAACTCTTCTAATATCAGAAACACACAAGGAAACCCATTCTTAATTTTATCTCAACAAACTCATTATATATATCTTCAAAAATCCCCTTACTCCATTCCAACCAAATTTCCATAAAGTAGCTGAAAATAAACGATTCCACAAAACCCAAGTTCTTTTATTTGCCAAAAAGCATATTCACACAGCTCCTCATATGTGTGGATTAAAAATTATGTTCTTCAACTGCCTCCTCCCTTTAAGTCCCACAGCCGCAAATAAAAACTTCCCTTTTCTTTTTCCCATATTTCCCTTTTTTATTTGTCAAGAAACTTCTCCCATCAATCAATTTTCTTAAGCAAAGATCACCAGCATTTTACAGAATGGAAAACAAAAATATGACAAAAATCACATGGCACCGAAAATACAAGAAAAAAATGCTGCAATACCATTTTTTACCATCTTATCTATTGTCAACATAGATGCTCAAACATGATTATTGCAGCATGCCATTCATATGTAATTCCTCTTTCTTTTGTTCTTCATTTTAATTTTATTTTTAAAAGAAATATACAAACACAGGCAGTTAGAAGTAGAACCACGACAAAGCACCTTCAGATGTTGTGAACACTTTACCTTGACCATTATCATTTGCTCTACAGACAATTAGCACATACTTGAGGAGCGGAATAAGAGTAAGCGAATATATTATCAAGGATAGAGCTCCAATTAAATCTTCGGGATCTTTAATTCCATCAGGAAAAGTATTGTAGAAAACATACAAGGGAGATGTGCCTAAATCTCCATAGACCACACCAAGGCTCTGGAAGGCAAGTTGCAGAAGCATTACTGCTGAAAGCTTCTGAACGAAAAAACAACAAAATTACATCAAATGCACAATTCTTTAAATTTTTTAATCTCAAGATAATAGCTGGCCATTTTCATAACACATCCCACAAGCAATTAAAATAAAGCAAGCAAGAAGAATAAACAATAAAATTCTGAGTAATGTTAAGTTATATACCCCTTTCTGTGGTTTTTGTAGCTAATCCTTTTACATGATTTATTTTTCTTTACGTCAATGGTAAATTGATATTAATTAATAAAATTAACATGGAGTAAGATACGAGATTTGCTTAATAACAGGAAATCACCAAGGCTCAGGAATGCAAGTTGCAGAGGCATTAATGCTTAAATTTCTGAACAAAAAAAGAGCTAATCAGCACAGGAACCACATAACTAATGTTGTATGCTCAATTTCATCAAATTCTTTAATCTCATGGCCAGTATAAGGCATAATCTGGCCATTTTCAGAACAAACTTCTCAAGCACATAAACTAGAGCCTAAAGAATTATAAACTAGAGCCTAAAGAATTATAATCTACACTGAAACTGAGTACGAGCATACAATTAAATTGACTTATTCCTTTCTTTGGTTTTTTATATTTATCCCTTTCCAAAATTTCCCTTCTTTTTAATGTCAAAAGAAACGGATAATAACTAATAATATCATTCTAACATAAGAAGGAAAAAATAGGAAAAAAAAAAAAAGGCCAAAGCCTTTGAAAGCTTTCTCGGGGCTTGTAAACTAAACTTTAATATAGTTCATTGCACAAGGTATATCAAGTAGATGAGCGACTGAGAAAGAGAGGACTCAAAGAACAAGATACTTCATACCTTTTCCGTATACG
This sequence comes from Parasponia andersonii, assembly GCA_002914805.1. Classification (NCBI taxonomy): domain Eukaryota; kingdom Viridiplantae; phylum Streptophyta; class Magnoliopsida; order Rosales; family Cannabaceae; genus Trema; species Trema andersonii. Next base: position 150,707 of record JXTB01000267.1, on the reverse strand, counting down.
TATTTTTCAGCTTTCTAGCCTCTTCATCCATGGGTTGATCAAGCTTCTCATCGAGATTCCACACAGAACCACCTCCACGAGGGTCTTGATCAGTTGTTATGGTTGTAGCCATTTCCAACTCAATAATTCAAATTATTCCTCAGTGTTCCGCCAATTCACTTCTCGGTAACTCCCAGATCAATCCATTGGTTGCATTTTCAACTTTCTACATATATTGAAAGCCATAAAACTCAGAATTTAACCCTGATTAGTGGGTAACCGCAAGTTGGAAAAATAAAGATACAACAAATTAAGATCCAAAAGCTTCAAATACCAGCTGTCAGCTATAATTTTCACCCATAAATTTCTTCAAAAAAATTGAAGCTCTCGCTTGTTCAACATACGGACCTTAAATTTTCAACATAAAAATAGTCTTAGCAAATATTAAAAGCTACCATTCCCATTCTAACGAGGAAAAAAGATTCATTTTCCTGAAAACTTTTCTTTTGGATTCCTAGGACACAATAATCTACTATTTCAAGTACCTATTCCATACTACCAGGCAATGATGCAAAATCAAACATAACTTTGAATTTTACAAATTCTTGAATAAATACTCACAATGGTCGATAACTGATAAAGACGTGATCCATATATAGGCCACCAATAAGCTCCAAAACGACCAAATCTTGAATACAAATTATATAAACCACAACAAAATCTGGACAAGATTGGCTGATCAATGGCAGTTCTGAATAAACCTTAAATATCTCATCATTTTATTTGGAATCAATGACTTACTCAAAATTTATATTAAAAAAAAAAAGAAAGAAGAAGAAGAAGAAGAAGAAGAAGAAGAATCAAGAAGGAAAAAAAATGAAAATATTTCAGCTTTAAACTGAAAATTTTAATCAATATATTATATATGTGTCTATATATATACATATTAAATTCTAATATTAAAAATAAAACAGCTCAAAAGCACCAAAATACGATCTTCAATGAAATGAAAACAATAAATAACATTCAAACATGAAGAATGCAATTCCCAAATGGGTTTCGCCTAAAATGGTGCTGAAACTCATAACAGCAGAAAAGATCAAGAAAACACAGTAACGAAAATGAAAAAACAAGAAAACCCATCAAAGATTTTGACGTACCAAAACGTGAAATCCAAACCCCAGATCCTGAATCAGTGTTTGGAGCTCTGTCTCTGTGTGTTTCATCACTCTAGAATACGACATAGAAGAATAGTGCGTTTGCTATAAAAAGGGGTTCCTCTTCTTCTCTTCTTTCTCTGTGTGCATGTGATGTGGATCCGGGACACTTCCGTACCGCTTGGCCAGAAAAAGCACGTAAATATTTGTTGTCGTTTTGTAGAATGACGGAGAAGAAAAATGCAAGTATGTGTGTGGCTACTGACTAGTAAGGCCCCTTTCTTCATAAAATTATATAATATAATATTTATGTCATAATCTAATCGATATCATACACGTGAGGCTGAACCGAATCTCCTAAAATATATTTTGTTCTTCCACATCTCGTAATTCTGTTTTATTATTATTGTTGTATTAGTACTAAGTAGAACAAACCACGGGAAAAGATTTCAACGAGGACTGAGTTTTCTTCTTTTTTTTTTTTTGGTAATTGATTTTTTTTTTTGAAATGTAGTAATTGAATTTTTAAAATGTGGCAGTATTGTCTAAAAAGGAAAAAAAAAAAAAAGAATAGATTTCTAGAACTATTTATTAAGTGAGAATGTGGTCCAAATTAATAAAAAATACATCACGGCATCACCATTTAAAAGAACCCTCAAATTGGAGGAACGAAAGTAACCCTCGAATGTTTGTAACGTAAGCACAAATTAAAGAGCAATGCTAGAGCACAGATATCTAGTACGTGTCTGTCTATTATTGATTAATTATAATTATATTTTAAGTGAAATTATGAGATCTGAGTTATTAATTAGAATCATAAGTTTTTGAGTAGCACATCATTGTGGTGTTAGACATCATTCACAGTATTGGTTCAAATTAAAGGATAAAAAGGGAAATTATTTAATATCCTCAAAAAAAATAAATAATGAAACTATAAAAAAACAAATCAAAAAGGAAATAGAAATGAAAATGGAATAAATAGATAGGCAAAACATGAACATTCAACATCCAAAGGATTAAATGCAAGATAATATTTGAAGGATGCATTTTTTTGTAATTTTAACTAGTGAAAAGTTATATCTTTTGGATTTCAAGTTTCCAAAACTTTGTACCCTCTGCACATGAAATGACAAATTTACACATTTTTTTCCAAAACTTTGTACCCTCTGCACATGAAATGACAAATTTACACATTTTTTTAACATTGAAGCTAAATCAAGATATACTTATTCTTGTTTCCAAACACATAAATTATATTAATATAAATTTGCTAAAATAATTAAATCTTTTTTCAAAAAAAAAAAGAACAATTAAAACTTTTATTTTAATCTGATTTTATTTTAATTTTCTTTCCAATTTTCAGGTTAAATTAATTTTTTATTTTTTTATTATTTGGTAAAAGGGATATGAGGGTCAATTTGACTTTCAATACCATAAAACAATTAAAATATGCATACAATGTGTAAATTTTGAGAAATTAAAATCTAGAGATATAATTTTGCAGATGCCAATGCATGGTTTAATTGCATAAAATGCATACTTCAACGTATTTTATTTATTTATTATATTTTATTATTTATTTTGCATTTAACCAATTAATGTTAGGATCAAAATTTTCACCCCTTAGTTTATTGCATGTGTGACATTTCTAAAGCTATTTATGTTTTTATGGAGTCTTTATATTTTAAAAGGAGGATAATAATTATTTCTTATTATCATAATATTTGGAATTTAAGTAGAGCACTACCTTGTAAGTATCCCACTATAACTGATTTCTTAAGGATAATATTTATTTGATTGATCATTTATTATGTGATTATCTCGTTAGGGCCTCTTTGTCTATAATACATGGTATTCCTCCCAGTTTAGGCATCATTTTCATTCTTTCTACATACTCTCTGTGATAATCTCTACAGTTAATATTCTTTCTATGTGGTTTTACTGACTTTTTATTCTTTTAGTGAGAATAAAAATTACATGTGACTTAATCTCGTCACGGGTATGTAGGCAACTCAATGAGTCTAAACCTATTAGTTAAATAGTTTTTTCATTCCTCTGTTGATGCATAATTACAAATTGTTAATATACTCTATATAAATTCAATTATAATTTTTTTGACTCCACAATGAATAAATGCAATTTTTGTACTTAACATTAACATTATATGTGATGTAAATACAAGAAACACTAAAAGATACATACACACTAGTAGAAAAATTGAGCCCACCACAAATTTCTACATGGATCTGACTTTTAATTAGTACATGCAAATATTTCCAATATAAAGTTAAACTATTATGTTAATATTAATGTTACAATTTAGCTTATACTCCAAAAGTTTTGTTCCAATGCAATATTTTTTTTCAATGCTAAATTAGTATTTACTATATCTTGTAAATAGTACTAAGATCATCTCTAATGTAAATATTATTGCTAATGTTATATTTGATACCAAAAAAAAAAGTAAAATGGCAAATTTGATACCAAATTCATTTTATACATATACAAAATGTTGTTTAAAATGTTATTCTTAATTTTTATTGTTTAATACTTAATAAGTTAATTTTATAATTGGTTGAGTATCAAAAATATATTGACTGAGTATTGAAAAGTATGCTTTTACATAGAATTTTTTTAGGAGACTTTTACATAGCATTGAAAGTGTTAATTTTAACATTTTAGAATTATAATATTATGCCATAATTGGAACTATATTTATTTTCAAATATACCGTATGTTAGATTTGGCACAACAAATAACATTGCATCAGGGGAGAATTTTTGTTCTATATTATAAATTATAGCTTTTTTTTTTAGGGGAAACTAAATTATAGCATTACCATAGTGAAATAGTATTGCATTGGAGATGATAGCACATGCTAAATTTGGCTTTGTCATATTTATAACTATAAAATATTAAGATTCACACTTTTCAATACTCAGTTGATTACTTACAAATTTTTTAATACTTAATCTATTATAAAATTAATTTATTAAATAAAATATTAAAAATAACATTGTGCCTCGGAGTAAAACTTTACATTTGGTGTTAAATTTAGCATTTTGATATTTTTAGGTCAAATAAAACATTTGCATTAGTGATGGTTTTAGCATCAAAGGTACCCATAGTACTGCTACAAAAATGTCCTCATGATTTAAATCCTGAACCTCTTACTAGAATGTTAGCCTTAAGACTCTTATGTAAGAGCTCGAGGGTTCGAATCCTAGGGACATCAACTTAGGGAATAAGAGTATCTAGTGACAAAACTGATATGGATGAATGTACTCCTAGATAGATAGCAGGCAAGCCTACTTCTTTGTGGAAGCTATCCTTCCAACATAACATTCTTTTATTACGACTAGAAACTAAAAGATAAACATGATTCTACTTGTGAGCTTAACTTGACACGGTCTTTTTATTATCTAAAAGGTAGAGCCCATCATATTCTATAATAAATCTAATCTTCATTTCTAGAATAACTTCTGAAACTCATAATAAAAAGGGGAATAAAAATACTAACACAATTGAGATCTTTCGTCAATTGTTCTATGATGAAATAGATTCCTAAGTCTAGGTTGTTCTTCAACTAAAACATAAAACCCATTTGGTTTCTAATTTGCTGGCCTTCCATGGAGCTTCTAGTAGTTCTTTCCATTGCGTTGAGATCGGTGGCAATAGATACACTAATTTTTTGCGTGCAAAGTGCCATTGTTATCTCCAACCAATGGTTAGTTAATACAATTAAGTTCTAGTAAAACTCTTGTATGTTATAGGTATTAAGTTAGAAGTTTTAATTAAATGGTTGATATTTAAATTAAGTTTGATGAAAATATTTGAGAGGAATATTGAAATTTAATTTTGGAAGAGAGATACTAAATGAAAATAAGTAAACTTGAGAGTTAAAAGTGAAAAACAAAATGGACCAATGAGACCTAGCCATGTGACCAGTTTCCAACTAGTGTGAACAATACAATAGCATTCTCAGCATAATACATGGGGCATTTGTCCCCCTCTCTCTCTCTCTCTCTCTCTCTCTCTCTCTCTCTCTCTCTCTCTCTCCTTTCTTATTCTCTCTCACATTCTATATCTCTTTATCTTTCTCCATATTTCTCAGACTAGCTGAGCACAGAAATGACATTGAAAATGGTTGAAACACCATGTGCATTCCTAAGTAGCAGGGTAGTCCAACATTCCAAGCTAGAGGTCCTTATTGTAAAACCCGAGAAAACCCTAGACTTGAAAAAAAAAATTATTTTAATAATTATTTATCATGATCTTTTAATATTAGTGCATTCTCTTGAAGAATGAATTTACCATGTTAATTTTCTTATCTAAAATTTTATTATGTATATTTTATTTCTTTGATCATAGAAATTGAGTAGTTATACACTAATGAATTTCGTGAATATGTTACAGTGAGATACACACAAGAAAGACAAGTTGAACTATGTGCCTAATTGCAAGTATAAATTATTTTACAATATATATGGATATTGTTGTTTATATGAAATAGGCCTAGTTAATCATGTTTACTATTGGGCCCTAAATTATTTGAGTTCAATAATCATTTATCTTGGCCCAATAGGTAATAGGAGAACCCAAGTTAAAGTAAATATTTCAAGTCCAAGTAATAAGTTAAATAGTCACAAGTAAGGAAACATATATATATATATATATATATAAATAGTGAAAGAAGAATTAACACATTTTAATAATATGCATATATATTCATCAATTCACTTATATGAATGGAAAATAGTGTAAAAGATCATTAACATATTTTATTTATATATTATTACCAAAATAAAAAAAAATTATTAATTACATTAGAAAACAAAACAAAAATTAGGTAAGTTATATAATAATACATTAGTTATTTGAATGGCATATCCATTATATAGATGTTATGGATATTAAATGTAGATATGATAAGATAATAAATTTTTTTTAAGTGGATGAAGCATAGTTAGGTAAATAAAATTAATTTAATTGCATGATGAAAAGATAACAAATAAAAAAAATTTAGGTAAATGATGATTATTATTAATATTTTTTTTGAATTAATTTTTAATTATATTTTATGTATATGATTAGCCTATAAATAGGGCATTTTTTTGTAAACACAATCAAGTTCTTTCATTTCTTTTCCTCCATATTTCTCTCAAAGTGTCTATTTTATCTATTGTGATTTCAAGAATTTCATCTTAGAGTTCTTCAAGTTTCAAAAAAAAAATAAAGTTAATTCTTAGTATTCTTAGTCTTTCAAGATTTGTATACTTTATTTTACTTAAGTTTAAATTCAATCTATGATATATATATATATATATATATATATATATATATATAGAGAGAGAGAGTTAGAAACCTTATTAAGGTCTGAAATTTTTGTGAAAAGTATTTCTATATGTTTACTTAATTTCTGAAAAAGTTTCACTTTTATACCCTACACCTATAATTTTATAAAAATCATTTAACACAAGTTAGTCGTTAGCTAAGAAAAGATGTAAAACGGATTTTACATAATTGATTCTATGATTTCAAAGGTCAAACGTTTTTATTTTGGATTGAAATTTTAACTATATATTAATATATATGTTAAGATCATTTCCAGAATTTTTCATAATTTTTTTTATATCTGTAAAATTAATTATAATTTTTGGAGTATACAATGCTTCAATATTTCAAAATGCTGAAATAACTTCTAAGGCATAATTACAAATGATTAAAGTGCTATGAAATTATCTATTTTAGAGTTTTCAAATATTATACATAAGTTATAAAATGTTAATGATGTGCTTTTAAAATTTTGAGTTTGTTTGATTTATAAAACACTCCTGAAAATTCAATTATTCTCGTTTAGTCACATCTTTAACAATTTTATTACAAATTCTAAATTAGAAAAATAAATAGTGATAAATATTGTTTATAAATTCTAAACCATAATCTTTAGATTTTAGTTTATTTCATATGAATTCATGTAAATTTTTAGAATGAATATAATTATGGACTGAAATATGAAATTCCTTACCTATGCATTACACACCAAAATTCTACAATTTTAATTTTAGGATTTATGTTATGAATGTTTTCAAATACATAAAATTGGTTTCATATGACCAATGATAATATATGTTGACATATAAAATGAATGTTGATGTATGAATAATAAATAAAAATGATAAAGAAGAGGCATATGATTGCAACAAGGTTAAGTGTGTGGTATTTCACTACAAGCACGAAGAACATTTTCTAAGGACTTAAGTTAAGTACAATCTCACCTATAACATGGATAGTTTTAAAAGAATATTCTGTTTAAAATAATAGTATTTGATATGATTAAATGTGATATTTTACCTATGCAAGAGATGTTTGTTTGGCTTGTATATGTGCCTATAAAAATACATGCCTCTTATGATAATAAGATGAGGTAAATTTACTTTATAATATTGTTCATAACTTGATAAATATACTTCAATTTAAGGGAGTATTAAGAATATGAAATATAAGTTTTGGTTTGAAATATAATACAACCATTTATGTTAAATAGGAGTCTAAGTAAAAGATAAGAATATTAAAGTGTCGTACCAACCTCCTCTAGGTGAAGATTTCTAAGGGAAGATAAGACCGACCTCTACTAGGTGAGGATTCCCGAGGAAAATATGTTAAATTTATGACCGTTGGTATTTCAGTAGGGTCACTCCCCTGATTCTCAGTCGGTAAGTGTGCACTTGGTACGTACACAAGGGCCCATAAGAAAGATAAAAGATTTTACAATAACATATGTGATAAAAGATTACTTCATAAAATACAAGTTGAAAGATTACACAAGGACACAAAAATTGAACTTTTATAAAATATTATTTGTATGAAATATTTTATGGGATGAATTGTACTTACCGAGCGAAAGCTCACGTAGTGTAAATGTCCATGTTATAGGTACCAAAGGCAAACAACTTTTGTTTTGAATAATGGGTTGACTAAAATCGAGGTGCGGATGGATGTGAGACACGGGCTTTGGGATACCACCAGTATAAATTTCTGTATAAGTTGTCTTCTCTTTAAACGATACAATTTACTTAAATATGTAAGATTAAGTCATATATTTCTTTAAATTAATAACAAGATGAAATGTTTAAGTATGAAATTTAAATTTTAAGTTTAATTATGCCTCTAAAATTAAGTAGTCATTTTGCTCAATACTATATGACTAATTTTATCTAAATATCCCTTTATAGAATACCATATATATAGATTATCTTGAAGTATATTTTCAATAATTAAAGATTTTTAGATAATTATATTGTTTTATTATCTAATATGTTGATTTAAACAAATGTAAGACTAAATGAGTTCTGTCAAAAAGACTTAAATCGTCTAAGGAGAGCTTGGGATTTAAGAGGTCCACTTGTAACCTTCTTCCTTACTTGGAAGCCTTTTTAGTTGCGCATAATTTAAATATCATAAAAAAATAATATTTCCTTCAATAGTTTCTATAAATTTCTTAATATGACGTTTAATTTAATTAGTTAATTATCTTGAAAGAATTATATAAATAGAAAAAAATTTGTCATAAATTTTCATAGTCCAAGTTTGTGATTTTTAAAAGAATAAATTAATTTAAGAATATACGTAGATATCAGTCTTAAAAGTCGAGTTGTTACACTTATCGCTAAGAATGGCGACATGGCCACTGAAGAAGTTGAAGGTGATATACTCCCAAAAATGTTTTCCTTTTCTCATTCTCTCTCTCTTATGTTTTGTATCTCTTTATCTTTCTCTATATTTCTCAAACCAGCTAAGCACAAAACTGACATTGAAATTGAACACCATGTGCATTCTTGAGTAGTAGACTCAGGGTGGTCCAACATTCAAAGCCGGAGGTCCTCATAGTTGGGAATAGCGACATGGCCACTGAAAAAGTTGAAGGCAATATACTCTCTTCCTATATCCCCATCATCACTTTCTCGATAGATAGACCTATACAAATAACTTTCCAACCTTTGGTGGAACCTTTGCTTAGAAAAAAGAAGAACCAACAATGTCATGAATGGTTTGATCAAGCTTTATTAGAGAAAAGACCTCTAAAAATATTAGTCATCATTTTTCATTAACTAGCCATCTCTGAGAGAAACCAACTATATGAAAAAGAAATACTTGTCAAGCTATTCAAGATGACAAATAGCTTGACTAGGTAGGCCTTTGTCTAGCTGGAGTTTGCTTAAAACTGTTGTAGGCATTATCATTTTTAGGCCACTAGAGTCCCAGTCTGTTTATGTCAACTTCTAAAACTACGAACATTATTTTAAGGACTTGAACACATCATTAGATTTGTTTAACACACGAATTCAATTTTGATAATTTTTTTTTATGATATAAAAATTAGTTTGAAAATTGATTTTTGGAGCATAATCAACATAGTTTGTTTCCAATTGTGTAACAAATCTCTTGGACAATTGATAGTTAATATTAACTACTCCATCAAAGTAGAGATTAGATTACATGATTTTAGAATGATTTCTATTATAAATTTACGTATTTTAACTAAATATGAAACTTCATGAATTAAATAGTGGAAATACAAGTTAAATTGATTATGGGCATTTTAACTTGATAATTGAATTATTTGGGAGACAGTCATCTAGATGGCATTTCACACACACATATATATATATATATATATAGTACATTGTTTTGTGTAGAAAAATGATTTATAGGTTTTGAAAGAAACAATAGTTATGCTTCCAAGTTACTAAAAAAACTAAAATTGTTTGAAACTTAGTTTTTATAATAAAACTTGATTCAATTGATAATACTATATGGCATATTTTAGGTTTCGTAAACAAAAGTATATATCTAATTTCTTGTTGTTCATACAAAATTGCATGGACCTTATATGCAGCTGCGACCCTATATAGTTTCTAATTACGATGGTTATATTCTATTATACCTATAGATGTTATTTAGGATACTCATACTTTATTATTCACGTATAGCTATCTACCTAAATGGCTTGGATATACAAGTGTTCCATTATGTCACCTCTGATTTACTTACTTAATACTTTTGATCATATGTTTCACTTGAATGATATGTACATTTTTTAGAAACTTGATTGATAACAGTTTGAAAATTATGAATATTTGGACTGTTGTTTGTAAATTGGGTTTTTATAAATTGTTTGGATAATTCACTAACCACACAAGACTTTTGAAAAGTAAGTATCCTATATACATTTAAAAAGTTGTAATTGATTCTCTACTCGATAATAGCTTACTCCTATCTTCTTTCTCTCAAGTAATACTCAGTGTGACTTAGATAAAGAGGTATAATTAAAAATATAGGAGGCTCATTAGTTATTATCTTTTAAGGCTCTATTTAGAACTCGAATTTTAGGGGGAGAGAAGGGGGGAAGGATTGTGAGGAAAAAATTATAGAAAAAGAAAGACAAAAATACTTTTCATAAAAGTTTATAGAATTTTATATTAGGCCTTATAGAAATATGACCAAATATTGGACTCAATTTAAGTAAATATCTATTTATCAAATGTTATAGCAAAATATCTGGTATATATATTTATATACTAAATATAAAACAAGTATAAAAAATTATATATCCAGTACATTTCAGTACAGTGACTGAAATTGGTAGATAAACATATCTACTTAGTGTAAAAATATATATACTTAAATATTTAGCTATAAAATTAAAAAGTAAGAATCTACTTAATCAAATATAAAATATTTATCTTCCACCTAAATTTTTCATTTTATATTTTGATACTTTTGGTTTTATTCATTAATGTATCAAAATTCCATATTCTAGAAAATAACATTAACTCAAACCTTCACTTTTCTTGAAAAATATTTTTGTCATTTTTTTTGTTTCAATCTAAACAAGAGTAAATGGAATCCAAATTTTAAACGGAGCCCAAAGAAGCATGGATGTACTATCTTTTCTAGAAAAGATGTTACAAAACATTTACAGAAAGAGTACATAAATACCCATTTTCTATAGCATATTTTTATGAATACTTGCTTTTTATTTTTATTTCATAAACATTCATTTTTATAATTGTTTTTCGAGAAACATATGTCGCAAGAATTACACCTAAAAATTAATGTATATTTCTAAATGTATACTATAAGTATAAATTTATATTGTAAATGTAAAGCATAGATCAAAATTTATGTTATAAATATACAACTACACATATTTTATACATAAAATGTACACATAAAAAATGAGTATTTTTGAATCAAAATTATAAATATAGGTATTTGTAAAATATAAGATACAAAAATGGGTACTAGGCGTAAATTTCTCAACTTTTGTTTTTAGAAATAAAAATTATCCCAAATAGTTTCTAAAGAAAGTGTGTTTGATTAAATAGAATTTTTACTTTATTATTATAATGATTCATCACATTCTATTACATCCTAATAATTAAGCTTGATAGTCAAAATTATAGAAGGTAGATCTCTTTCATTTTTTTTTCCTCTTTCTACTGGCTATAATTTATAAAAAATATGATAAAATCAAAGATGAGTGAAAGCATGAAAATAAAATTTTTTCTGGATTATAGTTTTTTATAAAAGCCTTTTAGGACCTTTGTTATGGTCTAAATACATACAATATATTATGTACCTCAACCAATGAATATTCTTTCCTATCCACCCAGCTTGTAACTATAGTAGTGTATAGGCATCTCGATCTTGATCAACTCCAAAGTGAGAATCTTAGAACTCTAATGACCTCTAGTGGTGGCTTCCTAGAATTTTTCTCTCTCAGTTTTCTGTGCAGCTGACAAACTAATATTTCAGTCAAAACTAAAAATTACACCGCACAAAGGATGATATTAATCAAATCAACAACCAAATTATTGATAGATTAAAAAGATCACTATGATCAAGATTAAGGAGAATCAAATCTCATCCATCGAAGTAAAAGTATAAATTAATCAATGAATATAACATGACATTGTTTCTCAAATGTGAAGTTTTATGCTAGATCAAGACTGAGTCTTAAATATTTTAAGCCCACTAAGTAATTAGAAGTTTTTAAAAAAAACAGTATAAGGCCATTTTAAATTTCTCTAACAAATAAAGCATGTATATGTCAGGACAAACTTCGATCTAGACGTACTTAATTAACGAGTGGAACTATGATAATCATATTACGAGGTAAGTATAATTTCACCTATATTATGGATAGTTGAAAATATTTTATGTTTGCAGTATGATATATTTGAATTAATTTCATGTGTTACCTTACCTTTATATTATTATTGTATAGAATATATATAATATATGCTTAGAGATATTTTTCCTATGTTATAAAAACATGATGTATGCTTACTTACAATGTTATCATGAAAATACTTCAACATACTTTAACAAAGGAAATGCTATGATAGTTGAATATGAGTTTGGGTTCATTGAAGCATACCTACTCATATTAAGAAAAGACTAAATAAAATAAAGAATTTAAAGGTGTCGAACCAACCTCCACTAGGTGATGATTGTTGGAATAATGTCCTATAAAGTAGTTTATTATTTAGACATTATAAACAATATTTATTGGATTATTAAGTATCTATTTGTTATTAATAAATTCCATGTTATAAATTTCTATTATATTTATGTCCCATTGATATACATGTGATGTGTATGTTTATCTTATGCAAATATTTAAAAGATTCCAAGACATGAAATGAGTAATAACGAATTACTCATATGATGAGTTCATATATGGGAGACATTATATTCTTTATTTCATTATGTCTAAATTAAATTATTCGCATTCTGCATATTGAAGATGGAATACTTTAGTATGCCATAGAATGTAGTGTTGTTTATTTAATTAATGAAGTTTCTAATTGTTGAAGTGAGTCTTCGGATAAAAACACTAGTGTGTTATAAGAAAGTTATAACAGCATCAAACAGGACCTAGTGAATTAGAATTTGAGTTTAAGTGTCGTAACTCAAATTTCTAATTTTACTAATCTAGTACTATAGTAGAAGACCTTAATCCTAGTGATTAACAAACTTACTTTCATGTGTTTTGTCTTTTTGAGGTACTAAAGGACTAGTTCAGATTTATGATTCGAACTCCGGTATCTTAGAAGATAAGGTATATGAAATGTGTAGAATATTTTTCATGATGGACACCATGTATATGATGTCACTTTGAGTTCTTTCAAGTCCTTGGATAATATAAACCAGAGCTCCGGTATTCACAATGTGAATTTGACTGTGTTGGTATAAGCAGATACAAACACCATAGTCAACTATTATCAATTAAATAAAAAATGGCAACTCAAAAGTATATATATACTAGAGGGGTAATACGGTAATTTCACCCTACTAGTACGGCATTGCATTGGGGGTATGTCTACAGGTATAGTATATGCTAAATGGATCAAGCTAATTAATTGTTAATAAGCTTCACAGAAAAATAAATGACATTTAGTCCAAGAGTACAATATTGGGCCTATAATGGTATGTCCCAATATTAATGGACAAGGCCTAATGATAGTGGGTATATGGTTCATTGGAGCTTGGCCTTATGGATCCATCTGGTCCTCTGTCTAGCTCAAATTAAAGCCCAATAGTCATTTGATGATTAGTTGAGCCCAATAAGCTCATTAGGGTTTACTAATCTCTCTGTAGTTAAGAAAAAAGTTCTCTAGCAACAAGAGACAAGTGTTACAAGTGAAACACCTCCTTGAAAAGAGAGTGTCTCACGAAAAACAAAGAGAGAGAGAGAGCAGAGAAAATCAGCCACCACTAGAGATTCACTGTCCTTGGTGTTTCGGCCATCCTGGAGAAATCAGTTCGAGCAGATTGTCTTCTTGTTCAACTGCGGATCTCTTTGTTGGGAATCAAGAAGGTGACCACTCATCAGATCAATCAAACGGCTTTCAAGCATAGACGGGAAAACGAGAATGTTGTGGAGCGAATCTAGGTATTGCTCTTGTCTAGATCAATAGTTGATTCATGTTAGATCACGATCCGAAACGTTTTGTAAAAAGAAAAATTTTAAACGACCAATTCTATTGTGTTTCTTATTTTACAAAACTATGGTGTTCTTGAAAATAATTTAATGAAAATTTTTTCTAGAAATTTTTTCCAATAAACACCAGCAAGGATATCCGAGGGAAAATAAGACCGACCTCCCTTAATTGAGGATTCCCAAGGAAAAGTATGTTAAGATTATGACCGCGGGTATTTTCAAAGGGGTCGTTCCCCTGGTCGGTAGTGGACACTCGGTACGTACACCAGGGCCCATAAGAAAGATAAAAGATTTTACAATCAAGAATAAGATAAAATCATAACATAATATCTTATAATAAAGCGTAAAGTAATGATTTCATAAAACAACACAGCTAGACTTTCATAATAAAAAGAAAAAAAGAGAATTATTTATTCATAAGTAAAATGTTTCGTGAGAATTATATTGTACTTACTGGGTGAATGCTCATATTTTATGAGTATCCATGCTATAGGTACCAATGGAAAGAAACCTCTGATTTGATTGATGGGTTAGCTGGAATTGATGCGGGGATGAATGCTAGGCACAGGCAATGGAATACCGTCATTAAAATTACTTCCGCATATATTCTTTTTATGAGACAAAGAATTTCAATTATGTAAGCTTGATGTTGTTTGAAAACATACTTATAAGTTGGTATTTTATTTCGTAATGCATGGCTTAATCAAATTAAACTTAAAAATGTATTTTGATTTAATAGAAGTTAAATAAATATTTTTTTTAAAGATCTAAAAAAGAAAATGTTTTGATTTAAATAAATGCAAAATACAAGGGGTTCTATCAAAAAGACCTAAACTGTCTAAGGAGAGTTTGGGACTTAATTGGTCCGTATGTGACCCCCTCCTCACCTGGGAGCCCTTTATAGTTGTGCATTATTTAAATCACCTTAATAAAAAGTTTATAATCAAATTTAAATAAAGGGTACTTAACCGTTAAGAAGTATTTACTTGTTTTCAAAATTTAAGTAAATTGTTAGCTATGAATATAAATCTCTTCAAAATAAATAAAAATATATATAAAAAAATTTGTCATAAATTTTCAGCATCTAAATTTCTCTTTTTTTTTTTAAATAAGCTAAGAAGGTAAGTAGTTAATGGTCTAAAAAGTCTGGGTCGTTACAGTTGGTATCAGAGCGAGTATACTGCCATCCTACCTTGCATCCCTCCACAATATTTCAGATAACTCAAGTAAGTAGAATTTTGCTTAGTATATTATTTAACCTTAAGAATGTATTATATAATAGTAATGGATGCCCTAATAATCGACATTCTGATGGATCGAGAGATTGCTCAACCTCAACTTTTTGGAGTTACAGTAGTGGCTGCCTTTAGAGCAGGATGACCACTCTATTACTTGGGAGAATCTACACCCGAAACGTTAGAGAATTGGCTTCATGAAATAGAACAACTTTTATGAGCATGTCGTATCCAAGAGTACGAATGGACCACTCTTGCAGTCATACAACTATGAAATAATGCTCGAGCATGGTGGCGAATATCAAGACATATTATAGACAATATGAGTTGAGAAATATTCTGTAGATTAATCATAGCACGCTTTTCACAAATAGAATACCATAATAATCTAATAGAGATTTCGACAACAGAGACGCAATTACAAGAATGACATTTTGACTTTGTGAGAAGTATATGGGAATCCCGGCCAGGCGAATCTATGGAAGAATATAGCATCCATTTTTCTGAGGAAGTTGTTCGCTTATTCTCTTCAAGATGGCCTAATAGTATCCTGCTTATGACCTATTGGAATAGAGTCCCAAGTCATATCAGAAGATACATGTGGAACCCACTTATTGATATGAATCTTGAACGCATTAGTTTGGAGGCAATTCATACGGAAGAGAAATATCAAAGGGAAATAGAATAGAGTATGGTTGAAGGATCATCTCGTGGGAATGCCATAAGAACACTTCCCAACAAAGAGACCTAGGAGAAGAGTAAAGAAGGGTGCGACCACGAATAGATGTAAAGAGGACCATGCCCACCAGACAAGGAAATACTAATGAGAATGAGGAAGACTCTGAAGAGGATCCAGAAGAGAATCTGGAGGAAAACCCCAGCAAACATTCAAACACTAATAGGAAATATTAAGTATAGAGTAGACTAGAAATATTCATATGTTCTTATCTTGTATTTTAATTAATAAAATAATATAATTATGAAACAATGTATGTCTTAATACTTAATTTATCCTTTTTTTCTCATAATTAAAGTTGAGATAACTAATAATACCCTGAACTAATAGGAGTTAACTAAAAACAAAAAAAAATGGCAAGAGAAAGAGGAAGACCACGAGCCAGTCCAATAAATGCACCCGAAGCACCCAACCTAAGTAATCTTATAGCTAACTTGCAACAATGACTCCAAGCTCAAGAAGAGGAGATGAGGAACCTTCAAGAGCAACTAAGGCAATAACGCCAAGAGAATATCGAACCTCAAGTGGATAATGAAGAACCTCTGACTCAAGAGGAAGAACCAATACTACAGCCAGAACTGGTAATACCTGATCCACATGTGGAGTGCCAAGAACCACTTTATGAACGCTTCAGAAATATACATCCTGCTGAGTTTAAAGGATCGACAGATCCTTTAGTGGCCAAAGAATGGTTATCTTCAATCCAAACCATCCTAGATTTAATGAATCTTAATGACCATGAAAAGGTGTTATATGTGTCTTATGTTCTGAAGAAAGATGCACGATATTGGTGGGAGATAGTCAAAATGAGAAGAAATGTCAGAGAAATATCGTGGAATGACTTCATCTATGAATTCAACTAAAAATACTATAATCGTATGGTGATGCGGGTCCAGCAAAATGAATTCATTACATCAAACAAGGGAATATGTTAGTCACCGAGGCTGTACGAAAGTTCAAATAGCTTGCAAGATTGTATCCTTATTTGGTACCCATTAAAAAGGAACAAGTAAGGAGGATGCTCAAAATATTTTGCCCTGAATTAGCAGTTGTCATTGATAGTGGCGATAACCCACCAACTACAGTTGTAGAAAATGTAGGAAGGGCACTCAGGGCAGAATATCATCTTGCCCAAGCCAAGGAAGAACGATAAAAATATTTCGAATCAAAGAAGAACCAATGCAGGCAAGCTAAACCGAATCATGATAATAACCAAAGAGGATTTGGGACCTAATCCAGCCATAATAAGATCTAGAACAACAACAATAACAACCGCAATAATTATAGTGAAAAGAAGAGAATGAATAACTTTGGTGGCCAAAGAAGCCAAAAAGGAGAACCTCAACAGCAAAAGAAGGCCAAGATAGAATTTCCACTATGTCCTAAGTGTGGAAAAAAACACCCTGGGAAATGTCGCCTTGGCTCAAACACCTATTACCTCTATGGCAAGGAGGGTCATTATGCCAAGAACTACTACAGTAAACAGAATTAAGCTACCTGCCAACCACGTCTAAGCTGTAAGGACCTCAAATTCACAAAATGCAAATCAAAATTGAAGGACCCCAGATTGGTCAAGGAAGATTGGAGGCACCTCCAGAAACCACTGCCCAAGCGTACGCCTTTACGAGGGAGAATGCAGATGTGGGAACCTCTAATGTGGTCACAGGTCAGCTGTCTATTACCACTCAAAATGCATATGTCTTGTTTGATTTTGGTGCTATGCATTATTTTGTGTCACATGTGTTTGCCAAAAGAATGGCTCAGAATAGTGATTGAATGACTAGAACTTTAAATGTAGCTCGATCTTTAGGTGAAACTTTGACACTGAATTATTGGATAAGACATGTTCCAATAATTATAGCTACTAGGGAGCTGTATACTGACCTAGTCATCCTAGGAATGATTGATTATGATGTCATTCTAGGAATGGACTTCTTAGGAAGGTATAATGCTAACATTAAATGTCGAAGTCGAAGGATCACGTTCAAACCTCTAGGAGAAGAAAAGTTCACTTATAATAGAGATACTAAGAAGCAACCTCGAGTGATGATCTCAACAACGCAAGCAAGGAGAATGTTGAGTAACGGGTGTCTGGGATATCTAGCTAATATTCTAGATAAGAGTAAAGAAGAAAAGAAGAGGCCAGAAGATCATCATCAAAGAGTACATTGATGTGTTTCCCGATGATCTGCCAAGACTACCGCCGGAGCGAGAAATTTTCTTTGACATCGAATTACTACCCAGTACTGCCCCTATTTCCAAAGCACCTTACAGGATGGCACCTGCTGAGGTTAAAGAGCAACAAACTCAACTACAAGAGTTGTTAGATAAGGGTTACATCTAACCAAGTCACTCACCATAGGGCGCACCTGTGCTATTTGTGAAGAAAAAGGATGGAACATTCAGAATATGCATCGATTATAGAGAATTGAATAAGATGACTATAAAGAATAAATATCCCTTGCCAAGGATAGAGGACTTGTTCGATCAATTAAAATGAGTTACAGTTTTATCAAAGATCGATTTGTGATCGGGTTATCATCAACTGAGAATTAAAGAGAGTGATATTCGGAAGTCTGCCTTTCGAACGCGATATGGGAATTATGAGTTCTTAATGATGTCTTTTGAGCTAACCAATGCTCCTACGACATTTATGGACCTGATGAATAGAGTGTTCAAGGAATACTTAGACAAATTTGTCATAGTCTTTATCGATGATATCTTGATTTACTCAAGGTCTCAAGAGGAACACGAACAACACCTCAAACTCATATTGCAGAAGTTAAGGGAACACTGTCTCTATGCCAAATTCTGACTAGACCGAGTTCATTTCTTAGGACATGTGGTTGCAAAGGAAGGAATTGTCGTAAATCCTTCCAAGATAGAGGCAGTAAACAATTAGCCAGTACCCAAAACTGTGACTAAAGTAAGGAGCTTTTTAGGATTAGCTGGCTATTACTGAAGATTTGTAGAAGGATTTTTAAAGCTCGCTACTCCCCTCACGGCCTTTACAAAAAAAGGAAAAAAATATAAATGGACGGAGAAGTGTGAAGAAAGCTTCTAAGAGTTAAAGAATAGGCTTACCAATGCACCTATACTTACCATCCTATTAAACGAAAAACAGTTCGACATTTATAGTGATGCATCGAAGCTGGGACTAGGAGCAGTGGAAAGGTCATAGCATATGGTTCTCGACAATTAAAGGAGCACGAGAAAAAACTATCCAACTCATGATCTAGAACTTGCTGCTGTAGTATTCGCTCTCAAACTTTGGCAACACTACTTATACAGGGCTCAATGTCGAATCTACACCGATCATAAAAGCCTGAAGTACATATTCACTCAGAAAGAGTTGAACATAAGGCAACATAGATGGCTTGAGTTAGTGAAGAATTATGATTGTGAAATCTTGTACCACCCAGGTAGGGCAAATAGGGTTGCAGATGCATTAAGCAGAAAAATAACTTCAACTCTAATGTCAATAAAAGCTTTACCTAAGCCTTTACAAGAAGATATAAATAATGTCTGTTTAGAGTTAATAATAGGTAAATTATCTATATTAACTCTTAAACTAAACATTTTTGAGAATATGAAGGAAACCCAAGAGCTCGATCCTATTTTAGCACGAATTAAAGAAGACATTGCAGAAGAAAAACCGACTAAGTTCAGTCTCTCTACTGACGGAATTCTCAAAAAAAATGGTAGATTATGCATACCCAATGATACCAAAATGAAGAATCAGATCATTTCTGAGGCACACGAGACCCTTTATTCTGTCCATTCTGGTGCAACAAAGATGTATAAAGATCTAAAGGAACACTTTTGGTGGAATAGAATGAAAACTGATGTTGCTAAGTACGTACAAAGGTGATTGACATGTCAAAAAGTCAATGCTGAACACAAGCGGCCTGCTGGAGAATTACATCCAATTGAAACTCCTGAGTAGAAATGAGAAAAAATTGCTATGAATTTTGTAATTGGATTAACAAGAATACCAAAAGGATACGATGCAATATGGGTGATTATGAATCGACTAACTAAATCAGCACACTTTCTACTAATGAAAATCACTTACTCATTGGAAAAGTTAGCTGAATTATACGTGGCTGAGATAGTCAGACTATATGGAATACTACGAAATAACATTTTTGATCGCGATAGTTGATTTACCTCCACTTTTTGGAGAAAAGTCCAACAAGCCTTAGGTACAAAGCTAAATTTTAGCATGGCTTTCCATCCTCAAACTGATGGGCAGTCAGAACGAACCATCCAAACTTTGGAGGATATGCTTAGTGCATATGTCATGGACTTTAAAGGAGCATGGAATAAAAAACTTCCATTGATATAGTTCTCCTACAATAACAGCTACCAGGCCTCGATCAAGGGAGTACCTTATAAAGTACTTTATAGAAAAAGATAAAGATCCCCAGTCCATTGGTTTGAACCAGGGGAGAAATATTTAGCAACCATTGATTTCATAAAGAAAACCACTGAAGCTATAGAAAAAATTAGGAAAAGGATGGAAACTGTTCATAGTAGACAGACTAGCTATACAGACAAGCGGAGAACTCCGTTAGAATTTCAAGTTGGAGACATAGTTTTTCTCAAAATAGCACTAATAAAAGGAGTAATGCAGTTTGGAAAGAGAGGAAAATTGAGTCCAAGATACAGTAGACCATTCGAAATTTTAAAACGTATTACCAAATTAGCCTATAAGTTGGCTTTACTGCCTGAACTAGCATCAGTGCATAACGTGTTCCACGTATCCATGCAGAAGAAATACATCTCAGACCCGTCACATATTTTGAAGCACGAACCTATTGAAGTTCATGAGGACTTGACATATAAGGAGAAACCAGTGAAGATTTTGGCTCGTGAAGAAAAGACTCTTAGAAACAAGACCATACCTTTAGTTAAGGTATTGTGGATGGAAGAGGCTACTTGGGAACGAAAAGAAGAGATAAAGGAAAAGTACCCAGAATTATTCTAATTTTCGAGGACAAAAATTTTATAAGAAGGGGAGATTGTAACCCCCGAGGAATGCTTAGACTTGCAATATTAGTAGAATTATTATAAACTTAGTGTCGAATTTTCATAAGTTTGCAAATACTTGAAATTATATGTGTAGTATTATTTTAATGTTAAATTTTATTACGTGAGAAAATCATAGTTACTCCTTGTTTTAACTTAGAAATTGTAAGTTAGTTTTCCTTAATAATAAATTGATTCTATAATAATTATATTTTATACATTAATATAACCTAATTAAAAATGTGACATGTTTATATCACATTAAAAAAATTGTTACATTTTATAACCTAAAGTTAACTGTTGCACCAAAACAGTACCATGCCATAATTTGAATGGCTAGTATTTAAGTATACAAAGAATAAAGTAGACAAATCAATCTAAGGATAGAAATAAGTTATAGAAAAAGATGAAGAGGAGTAAAGTTTTACCTTAGGAAGGTAATAACTTTAAATGAGTGGAATAGAAAAGGAAATGGATAATGTTAGTGGGTAATTTAAAAGGTAGGAAAAAAGGAAAAACATAATAGAAATGTTCTTTAGAAATTAGCAGCCATATTTCAAAGTGGAAGATATAGACAAAACTAATTAGTAACTTTTGTTTCCAAAATAATTTAAAAGGTATAAAAAATTATTAATATAGTGGAAACTTTCTTTGGGAGCTAGTGGTATTGGATTCCAACTAATTAAAAAAGAAGAAAGATTAGAGATAAAAGTAGTGGATGAGTAAATAAAAAAAAGTAAAAGATAAAGTAATGGAGTAGGAAAAGAAGATATATTGACAAATTGATAATAATGATGCTTGGATTATTTAATGGAATGTGAAAGTATGTATTATTGGATATCTTCTATGGATGGCCGATAAATAGATCATTCATTTGGCAATTCAAATCCATACTTAACCTTTCAAATTACTTAGCCAAAACTATCTTCATATTTCGAAGTATTCCTTCTCAAAAAAAAAAAAACTCTTTCTATCTCACTTCCTTCCAAATCTACAAGAGCTATAATATTTTACCCATCGACTCTAGAAACTAAGAATTATAATCAAGAGTAGAGAGCACTTAGTTTTGTGGTAGAGACGTAAGAAAGAATATTCAAGCTTGGAAGGTAATTTTTCCCTCACCTTGCTTGTTATGTGATTATATAAAAGAATAAATAGGTAATAACATATTTGATCTATTTTAGATGTTATACAATTTATATTACGTTTAGACTTATTTTGTTGATTTCTTAAGCCTCTAAATATGAATACTTCCTAATAACAAATACTAAATAATAATAATAATAATAGCAAAATCAAAATGACTAAACACAAAGAGTGGAAGATTTTTAAGTTTAAGACCCTAAAATAAAATATGCATGAAAATGAACCAAGCTTATTGATTTGGACTTAGATCCTTAAGAACAGATTTTTAGCCATTAGAAATACTTTCTAAAAATTAAAGATGTTTGCTCAAAAGTTGAAAGGACTAAAATACAAAAATTTTGAGTATTTAGGTCAAAAGTATAATTTTGACAAAATATGGGTCAAATATGTGAGAAAGTTATTTTAGACAGTTTTAAGACTATTTTTAAGGTGTAAAAGTAAATAAAGGAAGAATCTTTAATAATAAAAAAATAAGATATAACTCAATATTTACTATTAGAGGGCATAAATATTAGAAATCTTAAGATTATGGGCAAAAATGTAAATCATAAAACTTGAAATATTGGGTTGAAAATTTAGTATAAGAATAAAAAAAAATTATTTTAGATCTCTAATTGGGATAGGAAAAGATTTACTTAAATTTAAGACATGAAATCAATTAAAGGAAATAAATAATGTATGCCTCTAATTGTATTTTGCCTAAGTTTAGTGATAGGCCTAAAAAGCACGATCAATACCAAATAATATTTTAGTCCAAGTATGATTTTAGATTTTAAATGTGTATAACCCTTAGTGTGGTTGACTCAATTATCATATTATGACCCTTAATTACGAATAAAAAAAAATTAATCAAGAATAATTCAAAATATTTGATGAAAAGAAATTTAATTAAGGAAACTTAATTGATTTAGGATGATATTAATCAAATCAACAACCAAATTATTGATAGATTAAAAAGATCACTATGATCAAGATTAAGAAGAATCAAATCTTATCCATCTAAGTGAAAGTATAAATTAGTCAATGAATATAACATGACATTGTTTCTCAAATGTGAAGTTTTATTCTGGATCAAGACTGAGTCTTAAATATTTTAAGTCTACTAAGTAATTAGAAGTTTAAAAAAAAACAGTATAAGGCCACTTTAAATTTCTCTAATAAATAGAGTATAGATACGTCAGAGCAAACTTCAATCTAGACGTATGTAATTAACGAGTGCACTAGGACAATCATATTACGAGGTAAGTACAATCTCACCTATGGCATGGATGGTTATTAATGTTTCATGTTCGCAATATGATATATTTGAATTAATTTCATGTGTTAACTTGCCTTTATATTATTATTGTATAGCCTATGTATAATATATGCTTATAGAGATACTTTTCCTATACTATAAAAATATGATGTATGCTGACTTAACCGTTGGGAAGTATTTACTTGTAATATCAAGTCTATCCTATAGTATGATTTTTGTTTTTAATGTGTTTTAAATCTATGGTTATGATAAGTGAAATGGTTATGCACTAACAAAATTTTTATGAATACGGTTGCAGTGGAATACGCACATGAAAGCTAAGTTGGACTACGTGCCTAATGAGAAATAAATTTTCATGTATTTGTATTTATATGTGATTGTTATAATAATATGATTAAGTATGTCTATTTTTATTATTATAATTAGTAGTGTCGTTATTATTATTATAATGATAAAATAAGTGTGTCGTGCGTGAAGTTTTGATTCCATAATTTTGTTTTTTTATATATGTATTAATATATAGATTTTATTTTATTATGTTACTTATTTATAAATTTTGGTTAGTATTTACTTATTATTACAAAATAAATAAATAAAATTCTAATTTAGTCAAAATAGGAGAAAAGGGAAGTTTCCACAACTTGATGAAACCTAGTAATAGGTTAATAAGTTAGTTTAAAAAAAAAAAAAGCATGAAGTGATATGATTAAAAAAACAAAAAAGAAGAAGAAGTGATCTGATTAAAAAATAAAAATAAAAAAAAACGTTGTTGATTTTTTTTAAAAAAAAAAGAAAAAAAACCCTAAGTCGAAAACCTATAAATATATATATATATATATATATCTTTCTCGTAAGAATACAATTAAGCCTCCTCCTAAATTTTTCTACCTATCTTTCTCTCGTAGTTCCTTAGAGTATTTGTGATTTCAAGAGTTTTTGCTTAGTTTTCTTCAATTTTTAAGAAGAAGGTAAATATTTAAAGACACTCTTTTCTTTGAGTTTATTGTTTTTGCTGCTGTTAAATCAAAATTTAACCTATGATATCTAGGGTTAGAATTTTTTTTATAATCTGAAATTTTAACAACTTGTTTATTTATATGTTAGATTATATTCTGGAAATTTTTATGATCATAAGGGTTTATTTGTATTCGTTATTAAATTTTTTATTTATATTGTCCTCAGCGTCAGTGAATCTAACAGACTTAACATTCCCGTTTATTAACATTCAAAACTCATGCTATTGATATCTTTTCGACTTGAAATTTTTAGACGTTTATTAATGTGAGATTAGGTTCTCCAAATATTTTCTCGATTTTTGGAAATTTCTATGATTAAATATGATTTTCGAAATCTTTATTGTTTTGCTGATTTTGGTGTTGATATGAATCCTCATGTCATTTTACATTGGTTTTCAGTTTAACAGTTTTACTGGGTTACAATATTTGGATTCAAAATTATGAATAATATACTAAATCTTTTTTATAAATTCTGATAATTTTTCTGGATCTTTGTTTATATGTCTTAATGAGTTATTTAAATTTTTAGGATAAACCGAATTATATTGTTGAATCAAAAATTATTTAAGTATGCCTAGGTTGCTGAATGTTTACAGATTTGGTTTTGTTATGAAAATTATTATGTTATTTTATGTTATGGATATTTTTCAAATATATAAAATATGTTTCTTAAGAGAAATGATAGCATGTGTTAATATTTTTTTTATAATGAATGTTTTTTTTGGCATAAATAATAAAAAATAAAAAATAAAGAAGAGACATGTGGTTTCAACAAGGTTGGTTGTGTGGTATTTCACTACAAAGTTTTTCTAAGGACTTGGTGTAAGTAAATCTGATCCTATATATTTATATGTAAATTTACATACTATTATGTGATGTTATTATGATCATTATGATATGTTGTTATATGCTATACTATATCAGTTTGCATATTAATTATGACATGAGTATGCACAAATATTGCATAAATTGCACAAGAGATTATGATTTTCAAAGAATGATTTTTCTAAAGTACTATGCAATCAGATTTTGTTCAAAGAAAAATGTTTTTATTTAAGTGTGTGTCAAGTTCTTGAAAGGAGTATGTGCACCTGACTGAAAGACCTACAGTCACCATGTTAAGAAGCCATTGTAGTATAATAGCTATATAGGATCGGAATAGCTACAAGGTCATATGCTTGTCATGACACTATGTTTATGGCTCATCACTTCTGATAGACTTGGCATTACACTATGTTGAGCTCAAATACGAAAGTTTTATGAAATAGTAACGTTTATGATTAAGATATTTTTCAAAGAAAGGTTTCATAGTTATGATTATTAAAATGTATTATTCATAAAACACGACATTCATTGCATGCATGAGATTTACTTATTGGGCACAAGCTCATCCCATTCTTTTAAAATTTTCAGACGAGCAATAGATTTTTTGAGGTTGGCTGGCGACAGCGGTGGAATCCCCAAATGGCGTTAGGACGTTTTTAATCGACTTTAAGTTTTATTTTCTTGTATTTGGATTTTAGATTAAAATTAAGTATTTTTATTTCATAGGTTATTTTGAGTATTAAGTTTTTATTTCCGATGTTTTAATAAGAGGTTATTTTTTTTTAGTTTAAATATTTCTTTTTATTTTAAAAAAAATTATTACCTGATTTTTTTTCCATTTTATTTTAGAAGATGAATACAAAAATAAAACATTTTCTAGCTTAGGTGTATACCTAAATTAGGGGATGTGACATTACTTGTTTTCAAAATTTAAGTAAATTGTTAGTTATGAATATAAATCTCTTAAAAAGAAATAAAAATACATAAAAAAAAATTTGTCATGAATTTTCAGCATCTAAATTTCTTTTTTTTTTTTAAAATAAGCTAAGAAGGCAAGTAGTTAACGGTCCGAAAAGTCTGGATCATTATATAGTAGTAGAGTGGGCCCTAATTATCCACCCAACAGTTTGGCATTTTTCTTCTTTTTTTTGTGTAATCACCCAGAAACTGTTTGAGCCCAATTAATCTCATACAGCCTAAGATATTGATATAGGTTAGGGATTCAAATAGACCTATTTAATTTAAGCTCCATTAGACAAAGACTCAGTTACAATTAACTCTTAATACATATAGACTTGTACTATTAGTTATAGACTTATTCCACTAAAGGTTCAAACTGTACTCTTGAAGTAAATAAATATCACAAAATACTTTATAATTAATATTATATTCATTAGGAAACTAATATTTGCATGTGTATTCTCACATAAATACTGATAATTGGAGCTAAATAAAATTATCATTTTGTCCCTCCAATTATATCTTTCAATTTCTTAAAACAAGACTATATCTAATGGATGATCAGACTTACAGAAAGTTTTTAATTAATAAAATATCTAATTTTATTAATTGAAAACTTTCTGTAATTCTGGTCATCTAATTTTATTAATTTCATAGATAAAGTTTAAATAATCGAAGCTCTTATAACTCCTCAAGATAGTATTCACTTCTCTATATAATAAAGTTATGGATTCCATAACTATAAGCATATGTTCCCAATACCTATAATAATATAGTATCAAAATGTCAGGGTCTAAATCGTCAATTTTTTGATCCGTGCATTTTAACATCTCAAATAATACAAATTATGAATACGAGTTTATTACCTATTTCAGAATTAAGAAAGACATGTATTAATTATCGTATTTATGAGAATATGTTCTTGTCAATGACACTTATTATAAGAATATATTTCACATGATCCTTGTTCAATATTTACATACTAAGACTTTTTGTACATGGTTATACCAATATAAATTAGGACACACTATAAATGCATAAAGTTTTACAACACGATCCAAGAGAAGTATCTAGCTTCTCTTATTAGTTGTGAATAATCTTATTTAATTTAATTAAATAAAATATGTTATAACTTTAATAAATAACTTTATTAAAATATTTCTTTAATTAGTAAATCATGCAACCTTTTGACATTTATTGTACCAATAATCAAAATACTCTTATAAATACTATGCATGAAATACTATTTTATTAAATATCTAAAATATTCAATAAATATCTATAAATAATAAATATTTTTTTGGACATAATCCTAACATTTTCCTCTTCAGTACATGTTTATTGATTGGTACATAAGGTACTTTTTCCCCCTTAAAATATTAATCTAATATATATATATATATATATATCTATACATATATATATATATCAAAGTAGCAAATCTAGGTTAGATCTAATTGAGTTTATGATAATAGTTTTTCTAGAAAAAGGCTTTTGTTATAAATTCAATTTGTTAGTTTGATTATGATGGTCTAACTTGTTTTCAGCTTTTATCTAATCTTCAAATTTTACTTCTTTTAAACTATTTTCCTCACTGATAATCTGATAATTCCAAGCTAATCTATCTCTGAAAAACTCATGTACTTCTTTATCAGAAATTTTCCATCTTGATTTCTATCTCACCCAATAGGAAGATCCTCTTTGATCTCCCTCTGATGTAGGATCTCTGTAGTTTTAAGGTTTTTTTTTTTGTTTGGAAAAAAAATTATCTTTTAATTTGTGTTGAAGATCTTATTCCCATAGATATATTCTTATAGGATCTTCTTCTACTAGATTCTAGATCTGTGTAAATTTGTTTATTTTCATTATTTTTCTATTGTATTTTGTAGTTTTCTTCTAGATATAAATCTTCTATGATCTAAATTTAGAAAAAATTTCATGTAAGTTGCACTATTCACAATAATAGAGTATATTGAAAATAGTGATATGCTTCAAAATGATAAAAATTTAGATCTTGTGGTGTCTTTGTGGTTCATTCTCTATATAATAGAAAGTGATTTTTAAGGTTAATGAAGATGTTGTGAACCATTCTAATAGTATATCTAGTAATTAGCCCACTGCTAGTGGAATGAACTCTTTATTAAGAGATAGTAATAACTATTCTTGTCATCTTATCTTTCATTCTACGAATAAAGTGGCTGAAACACTTGTTAAGATTAGTTTTTTCTATGATGGTGTTTTGTTTTGTAATTGAACTTTTTTTTTCAGCAATTAGAAAATTTCTAAAAGAAATTAGATAATATATGCTCCAAAAATATTCTAATTTGAACCCTATGCCCAAGATAATAAACCTCTAAAAAATATAAACTCTGACTAAAATATACCTAAAAAACCTCTGAAAAAAGTAAAATCTTTATATCTTTAAAGAAACCTTGAAAATTAACTTTAAATATAATGGTATAGTTAAAAATTGGTTATTACTAAGTTTCAAGATGTTATTAGGTACGTGTTAAAAGATAAATTTTAGGTTGATTTCAACGCATTTTAAGGGGAAAAAATCCCTAATAAGGGTCAAAAATTTTCGATTATCTTTTACGTTTTTCGATAAAGTGATATTTTTGTTAAACTTTCGACAAAGGTGCTATTCTCAATAATTTTTGATGATTTTTGATACAATTTTGATAAAGTGATTATTTTTATGTATAATTTTGATGAATATGTTATTTCGACAACAATTTTTTTTTGAACTTAGAGAGTGACATTTTCAATATAATTTCAATGAAAATGGTATTTTGATAAATTTCAACGATTTTCGATGCAATTTTGATAAAAGTGATATTTTTGACATAATTTCTATGAAAGTGATATTTTCAATAGTTTTTGATGATTTTTGACAATTTTTACAATTTTCGACCGTCACTTTGAATTTTTGATTAAATACTTTAAAATTGAGTTGTTAACACATAAGTTATTTCATAGCATCTCAAAACATTGTAACCCCCTATGAATCCTTAGACTTACAATATTAATAGAATTATTATAAACTTAGTATCGAATTTTAATAATGCATTCCTAAATACTTGAAATTATGTGTGTAGTATTATTTTAATGTTAAATTTTATTACGTGAAAAACTCATAGTTAATTCTTGTTTTAACTTAGAAATTCTAAGTTAGTTTTCATTAATAATAAATTGATTCTACAATAATTATATTATGTACATTAATGTAACCTAATTAAAAATATGACATGTTTATGTCACATTAAAAATTATTACATTTTATAACCTAAAGTTAATGGTTGCACCAAAATAGTACCATGTCATAATTTGAATGGCTAGGATTTAAGTATACAAAAAATTAAGTAGAAAAATCAATCTAAGGATAAAAATAAGTTAGAAAAAAAGATGAAGAGTAATAAAGTTTTACCTTAGGAAGGTAATAACTTTAAATGAGTAGAATAGAAAAAGGAAAGGGATAAAGTAGTGGGTAATTCAAAAGGTAGAAAAAAAAGAAAATCATAATGGAAATGTTCTTTAGAAATTAGTGGCCATAATTCAAAGAAGAAGACATAGACAAAACTAATTAGTAACTTTTGTCTCCAAAATAATTCAAAAGATATAAAAAAGATTAATATAGTGGCGACTTTCTTTGGGAGCTAGTGGTATTGGATTCCAAATAATTGAAAAATGTTGAGAAAGATTAGAGACAAAAATAGTCGATGAGTAAAAAAATAAAGTAAAAGATAAGGTAATGGAGTAGGAAAAGAAGATATATTGACAAATTGATAATAATGATGCTTAGAATATTTAATAGAATGTAAAAGTATGTATTATTGGATACTTTCCATGGGTAGCCTATAAATAGATCAGTCATTTGTCAATTCAAATTCATGCTTAATGTTTCAATTTCTTAGCCAAAACTATCTTCATATTTCCAATTATCCCTACTCAAAAAAAAAAACTCTTTCTACCTCACGTTCTTCCAAATCCACAGGAGCTATAATATTTTACCCATCGACTCTAGAAATTAAGAATTATAATCAAGAGTAGAGAGTACTTAGTTTTGTGGTGGAGAGGTAGGAAAAAAGATTCAATCTTGGAAGGTAATTATTCACTCACCTTGCTTGTTATATGATTATATAAAAGAATAAATAGGTAATAATATATTTAACCTACTTTAGATGTTATATAATTTATAATATATTTAGATTTATTTTGTTGATTTCTTAAGCCTCCAAATATGAATATTTCATAATAATAAATGCTAAATAATAATAATAGTAAAACCAAAATGACTAAACACAAAAAATGGAAGATTTTTAAGTGTAAGACCCTAAAATAAAATATACATGAAAATGAATCAAACTTAATGATTTAGACTTAAATCCTTAAGATCAGATTTTTATCCATTAGAAATGCTTTCCAAAAAAAAAATTATAGATGTTTGCTCAAAAGTTGGAAGGACTAAAATGCAAAAACTTTGAGTATTTGGGTCAAAAGTGTAATTTTGATAAAATATGGGTCAAATATGTGAGAAAGATATTTTAGGCTGTTTTAAGACTATTTTAAAATGTAAAAGTAAATAAAGCAAGAATTTTTAACAAAAAAAATAAGATATAACTCAATATTTATCATTAGAGAGCATAAATGTTAGAAATCTTAAGATTATGGGTAAAAATATAAATTATAAAACTTGAAATATTGAGTTGGAAATTTGGTATAAGAATAAATAAAAAAAATTATTTTAGATCTCTAATTGAGATAAGAAAAAATTTACTTAAATTTAAGACATGAAATCAATTATAGGAAATAAGTAATGTGTGCCTCTAATTGTATTTTGCTTAACTTTAATGACAGGCCTAAAAAGCGCGATCAATACCCACTGATATTTAGTCCAAGTATAATTTAGATTTTAAATTTATATAGCCCTTAGTGTGTTGACTCAATTATAATATTATAACCCTTAATTACGAATAAAGAAATTAATCAAAAATAATTCAAAGTATTTGATAGAAAGAAATATAATTAAGGAAACTTAATTGATTTAGGATGATATTAATCAAATCAGCAACAAAATTATTGATATTTTAAAAAGATCACTATGATCAAGGTTAAGGAGAATGAAATCTAATCCATCTAAGTGAAAGTATAAATTAGTCAATGAATATAACATGGCATTGTTTCTCAAATGTGAAGTTTTATGCTGGATTAAGACTGAGTCTTAAATGTTTTAAGCTCACTAAGTAATTAGAAGTTTAAAAAAAACTAGTATAAGGCCACTTTAAATTTCACTATCAAATAGAGTATGCATACATCATGGCAAATTTCGATCTAGATATATGTAATTAACGAGTGGAATTAGGACAATCATATTACGAGGTAAGTACAATTTCACCTATAGCATGGATGGTTGAAAATATTTCATGTTTATAGTATGATATATTTGAATTAATTTCATGCGTTAAATTGCCTTTATATTATTATTGTATGACCTATGTATAATATATGCTTATAAAGATACTTTTCCTATGCTATAAAAACATGATGTATGCTTACTTTACAATGTTATCATGAAAACACTTCAACATACTTTAACAAAGGAAATGCTATGATAATTGAATATGAGTTTGGGTTCATTGAAGCGTACCCACTCATATTAAGAAAAGACTAAATAAGATAAAGAATTTAAAGGTGTCATACCAACCTTCACTAGGTGAGGATATCCGAGGGAAAATAAGACCAACCTCCCCTAAGCGAGGATTTCCGAGGAAAAGTATGTTAAGATTATGACAGTAGGTGTTTTCAGATGGGTCGCTCCTCTAGTTCCTCATTTGGTAGTGCACACTCATTACGTATACCAGAGTCCATAAGAAAGATAAAAGACTTTACAATCAAGAATGAGATAAAATCATGACATAATATCTTATAATAAAGCGTAAAGTAATGATTTCATAAAATAGTACAACTGGACTTTCATAATAAAAAGAAAAAAGAGAATTGTTTGTTCATAAGTAAAATATTTTGTGAGAATTATATTATATTTACTGGGCGAAAGCTTACATTTTATGAGTATCCATGTTATAGGTACCAAAGGAAAGAAACCTCTGATTTGATTAATCGGTTAACTGGAATTGAGACTGGAATAAATGCGAGGCATGAGTAATGGAATATCGCCATTAAAATTACTTTCGTATATGTTCTTATTATGAGACAAATGATTTCAATTATGTAAGTTCAAAGTTGTTTGAAAACGTACTTATAACTTAGTATTTTATTTCGTAATATATGGTTTAATCAAATTGAACTTGAAAATGTATTTCGATTTAATAAAAGTTAAACAAATTTTTTTTTTAAGATCTAAAAAAGAAAATATTTTGATTTAAATAAATACAAAACACGAGAGTTCTATCAAAAAGACCTAAATTGTTTAAGAAAAATTTGGGACTTAAGTGGTTCGTATTTATGGTTGCACATTATTTAAATCACATTAATAAAAAGTTTATAATCAAATTTAAATAAAGGTTACTTAATCATTGAGAAGTATTTACTTGTTTTCAAAATTTAAGTAAATTATTAATTATGAATAAAAATCTCTTAAAAAGAAATAAAAATATATAAAAAAAAATATTATCATGAATTTTTAGTATCTAAATTTCTTTTTTTTTTTAAATAAGCTAAGAAGATAAGTAGTTAACAGTCCGAAAAGTATCGTTACAAACAGAGTAATAAACTATTTTAAACTATATACATAATATTTAAATAAAGAATTTAGAATGAATACTTGAATTGGAGGGGAAAAAAATATATGCCCAAAAGTTTTAAAGGGTATTTTGTATAATAATTGTCTATAAGTATATATTTAAGAGGTTTAGTAACTTGAGCATAGAGGTCAAATGTAGACTCTTTTGGTGTATATTTAATAAAATTTCTCATTTCTGAGTGTATTGCTTATATTAGAGTAAACGATTTATTTTGTAATAATAAATTTATCTTTAAAAAGATAAAATTATTTTAATACTCAACAAAAACAATGTACTTAAATAGATTTTAAGTACAGGAGGTCTACTAATGGCCCTTATGGTGATAGAACTTTTTATTTATAAATTTTTATCAAGGGTGAACTGTAAAAATATATCTTGAAGTTTAGATTTCACAAAATAAAATCATGAGATTAAGAATTTTAGAAAATTAATTCCTTGAACTGACTTTTTGACTAATTTTAGTGACAAAAAAATAATAATATCCTGTATTAAACTAGATTAGTCCTAATTATTCTCTTTAATTTTGAAGTTATTATTGTCTTTTAGTAGATAAAATTATTCAAAAATCAGGGTATTAATTTTCAGAAATTCTTAATCTTAAGGTATTATTTTACAGTTTATCTTTTTATCAAAACTAGTCATTAATATCATGTCATTCATCTAAATTTAAAAAAATACCTAATTTAAAATGCTCAAATCTTATTCTCTTCGAACCATGATCACTGTAGGATTTTTCACTAGCCTTCTCCATAAATCTTCATCATAATTGGAGTCGACAGAGGTGAGTGATTATCATCAAATTTAATTTTTGGAACCGCATACATTCATATATATATTGGCCATAGATCTTGTCCCATTTAGGCATTGTAAGGGAACAGTCACGTTGTTAGAGGGCCCATAGAGATAGAATATTAAAAAGAATAGTGGGTCCTATGAGGCTAAGAAAGTTTCTACTTTTTACAAGTTATAGTCGGTTTATATGAAATAAGGGGTGTGTCGTAGGAAGAGTTATGGTTATTTAAGTAAATTTGACCGTATAAGTGAGGGCATTATTATATTTTCACATGAATTAGTGATGGAATAGCAGTAATTACAAATATAAAAGAGCGAGAAAATGCTATTATAAAGCCCAGCATAGTCTAAGTAATACAGATCGTGCAAAGATAATATAAGTCGTAAATAGCATTATATTAACAAGAAAATGGTAACATAAATTCACATTGGGAATAGTTGTCAATATTTATTAAAACAAACTCGTAAAGTGTTAAATCCATTCATACAAAATGAATGTCAGACAAGAACATAATATAACTGAGAAATTAGGGTGTTGAACTATGATTGAACAAAAGATGATAACAAATTACCAATTGATAACATATTGCCAACACAGAATCATATGAAATAAAACAATTAGCATAAACTGCAAAGTAGATGAAATTTGAAAGAAATAGAGCGAATTAGAAAGTGTTAGATTAAAAGTACATGTAGAGTTAAATAAGGTATTTGTAGCACTTGGTCATAGAGTAAATATTATCATGGAAGAAATTATATGAAATCTGAGAAATGGATAGAATCTTGGACTGAGTCATTCATCATGTAGTCTTGTAAAGTGGTTGTTGCAATATCTGAAGTATTGTTACTAGTTGATGCTCCACCAAAACTCTACTACATAGGATGGGATTGACAGTTACAAACATAATGGCCTATACCATGAAAAATTCTATATATCCTTATCTTCTTAATAGTACCACTAGACTTAGTTGAACTCCATCTGTGGAGGAGCCTAGATAGCCTGACCCTTTAGTTTTGACTATTACTAGAACCTTGATTATGTTATGATTTTAACAATGTTTACTTAATATAACTTGATCATCATTGGTGCATAAAGATATTTTTTGAAATTCTATTTTGAAAAAATTAGTGAGTCGAGCGATTTCATCTTTTACCAACTTGAATGAGCTTTCTATTCTAGAAGCATAATAGTTCATCATGGTACAATCAGAGTTAAGTAATCCATACCTTGACATGTCCACTAATTCTTATTAATTGGCTGAAATTTGTAAATTTGGAATTTGCAAAGAAGTCTTTGCTTCCTTATGCTATTGTTTCAAAATGAGTGATTTTAGGATAGCAGTAACATTAAGATTCTTCATGTACGCCCATATATGTCTGTAGGAATATCCATTTGTTTCAAGCAACAAATAGGTACACTTGAATTCATGTTTATATAAGCAATATTGGACTTTGCATCCTATTTCAGTATGACCAAATTTCGTCAAATGGATAATATAGAACCCTTCTTGATCTTCTCGTGTAGTAATGATATAGGTGTATTCCTTACTAATATGCTCAGTAACCTTGTGATACAACTCTTTTGTGAAGATATTGGATGCCTGATGGTAATATGTTCTGAGTGCATTTGATGGTGGAGGAAGCTCTGGTATGGTGTGCTTGTATATTATCTCATTTTAGAGAGTGCACAATCAAGTTATGATATAAAATCATGTACTGTATATTTTTCAACAGGCTAGAGATCCTTCTTGATGGCAAAATTCATAGACTTATATCATTGAGTACTCCTTATTCCTCAAAAAAAGTAACTTCTTAAGTAAGCCTTTGCCTAATTATCTTGTTTATCATAAAGTTGACGATATCATTCATTATTAGTAAGATCATAAGTTTTTAATAAAGCTGACTATTTTTTATCAAATTCTTCTTTAGTAGTTCTACATGAGATCAACAAAATCACGCTTAAAGAGAGGGTCTTTAACATTTTTTATTGTATTATTGCCAAGATACCAACCACATAAGTGATGAGTAGCATTAGGCATGAACTCTAAGATTACATATCTCATGGTAGGATCACCATCAGTTAAAATGATAAAGGATTTTTTGTTTTTCCTGTAATCCATAAAGACTTTTAATAACTAACAAAAAGTATCAATTATTTAGTCTAATAAGAGAGCCAAACTAAAAACATAAGACTCAAAGTAGTGATTAACTCCAACAAGAATGTAAAATAGCTTGTGATACTTGTTTGTTTTGTATATAATGTTGAATGAAAGAATTTCCCTGACTGCTGCATAATTCCTTCGAGAAATAACATCTGACCAGAACAGATTTGACGACCTATCTCTGACATCAACTTGGTACTTACTATAAAAATCAGTGTCTTTCATAGAAAGACAATCCAAATAACCCAAAGCTCCTTCTGAGTCAATTTCCATTTCTAAGTGCGGCAACCTTAATGTATATATCTCTCAATTGATAAAGGAGCTTATCATACCTACCAGATTACAAAGTTACATGTAAAAAAATATTGGGCATTCTTATCCCAACTTTGTACATGGACAAAACTTGAGCAGCTACATCATCAAGAACTTTTCGATTTGATCAGAGGAATCGCATTTCAAGTAATGAGGTGATTTGATAATTATGTGAATGGACAAACTTCTTTGCTATCTAAGTATCACTATATCTACATCGAACAACTAGGAGTGCTGCTTATCGTCTTGTCCTAGTAATAGGTTTGGGTCTTTTTTTTTTGGTTTGGTATGTTCATGAATTGATCCCTTTGAAAACCTTCTTTTGAGCATACCCACCTTTTTATAGTAATTATATCACCATTCTACTTGACATCGTCAATTCGAATGCTAAAACCCTTCCATTTTG
Organism: Parasponia andersonii; assembly: GCA_002914805.1. Classification (NCBI taxonomy): domain Eukaryota; kingdom Viridiplantae; phylum Streptophyta; class Magnoliopsida; order Rosales; family Cannabaceae; genus Trema; species Trema andersonii. Next base: position 113,919 of record JXTB01000267.1, on the reverse strand, counting down.
CATAGATTGTGTAAAATGTCCCATTTTTTTAGAGATCTCATTTCCTTTCAAAGTATGTTAATAGTTTCAATCTTACTAACATGTTTTGTTAACTAAAGAGGTTCTACTATTGAAGGACAGTTGAGTGAGGATAAAGTATCGACGTCTGTCATTGTGGTATGGCTGCAAATATATTAACTGCTAAAATGAGGAAATCTCAAATACGAAAATGTATAAAGTAGTAACACACTCTAATATATGATGGCAATTGGATCCATAATATTTATATGAAACGGAAAATATAGATTAAGTATAGTAAAAAAAATTGTGATAATAAAGACATAATTTTATAATTGTAGTATAGACAAATGTAATTCTGTTATAATAGAATCACTAATGTATATAGCAAAAATTCATATAAATTGAAACATGTACTTTAAGCTATAAGGAGAATATGAGTTAGAGTAGTTATTTTTTTGGTATAATTAATGACATTATACTTCATAGATTAATAAGAAAAGAAAGTTTAAAAAAAAAAGTCTTATATATTATGAATTAAAATGCATATTTTAAGTGTAGGAGCATTGGTGTTGATAATGGATCGTCATTGTTCCCGTTTAAAACCTTTTGTCAAAATAAGAGAGCCTAAGTTTTTGTTCTTGGAATGAGAATAAAGGGTGAAGTTTTTCTCTTAGAAAGTGAGACAATTTGATTTTAGTACTAGTGTTTGCTTGGTTAGATTGATTGGTTTAGTTTATTGGCAATTAAAGCTTGAATTAATATTTATTTGTACAATCAATTAATAAGACCAATGACCTGGATTTATCAGAAATTGCTTACCATTGAATATTAAAAATGGTTAAGTTATACATTAGGGTACGTAATGATTTAGTAGTAGAAATGGACCTAGAAAATTAGATATTAGGCAGTGGTATACACCCAATTTTGTGCTTTAGTGTGTTGTATCCCAAATTTGTGTTGGGGTATAGAATCATGTAGTTTAATGCAACCAAAATAAACAAATAATAGAGTTTAGGCTATTTTGATAAATGATGCATGACCAATTATTTTTGAAGAGAAATTATAGTCTTTTACTATTTACATAGTACTTGTAATTTGATATGACATATTGTTAACAAATTTGAATCTACTACGGTTCAAAACTTCTTATAATTTTTGTTTGAAGGGTTAAAGATATTTAAAGGGTCATAAAGTTGAATAATTTAGAATGCTAACAAGCATGTGAAGTAGTGTTTGACAAATCTGAATATATGCAGTTAGCATGAGCACATCAGATCCATAAACATATTCACATAGTTTAATCATATAAAGAGTACATTTAGTTATCATAAGCCAAACATATAAGTTGACATTAAATACGAAAAATTAGTATGATAGATATTTATACATGCAAATATCTCTAAGAGACTAAGTTACTAAGCTTTTAGTAATTAGCTTCGTCATCATCATGAGACCTTTTCAAGGTCTGGTCCAAAGTAGGGTTAACTAAAGTGTAGGCCGCCATAGATATATTTCCTGTCACAGTATCTATTACTTTATGAGCTTCAACATGCTCCTTTTTTGCTCTAGCAAACCTTTCATGGACCATCTCTAGCTTAAGTTTAGTGTCATTTGAGGCTTGAACCATCTTTTCCATTGATTCTTTGTAGTTTTTGTATTTTAGGCAATCATTATAATTTCTTGATTCTGCCACTCCTCCCTATGTGGCTGATAGTTGTGTATTTAAGTCTCTATGAATTGTTTTATTGTACTTAGAAATTCGAAGAAGAAATTAGATTTAATTTGAATGGAATGCAATTGATATGTTATTCATTCAATGTTAGGCCAATTTAAAGACTTCATATTAAATACTAAAGCACCAACAACTGCGGGGATAGGTTGTTCACATTAATTTATATGGTCCAATAGTATATGCTTAGCTAGATTCAACTAATATATGGTGTCAACAGTTTCACTTATAAATTATGATTTCACATTTAAAAATAAAGAAAAAAAACTTAATTAATTACATATGCATGTAGCATATGTACGTAACCCAGCTTGTGAGCAAAGTAACGATTTCATGAAGGATAATATAATGGAAAAAAATGGAACAATAAGAAAATATGATGTTATTTTTGAACTGTATAAAATGACACGAGCATCCATTAAACATATATAAGCAATGGTAGCAGTTCATGCAACTGAAATCTAGAAGAAACAGTAATTAGAAAAAAAAAATGCAAATCCTAAGAGACATTATGATATACAAAATACCTCCACTCTAAGACATAGAACAAATAGAATAGAATAATACTAGTTATTAGTAGTACTTGTTGGATTCAAAAGGGAAAAAGCCCCCAATATCTAGAATACACATTCGTAGTAGTTGGATGTCTTATGAATCCTACTCCATAGCAATTCGTTTAGTCAATCCTTATGACATTAGGCACGTTGAGTTCGTTACTTGAAAGATCAGTTGCAGCCTCTATATAGGCTTTGATGCCATAAACATGTTCATTCACTTCCTAGAGAACCTGTGCAATCTTGAATAATATGGTATCCATCTCAAGGCACTTTTCTCTAGCCATATCAAGACTTTGATGCTACAAAGATATTCAATCACTTCCTAAAGAACCTATGCAATCTTGAATAATGTAGTATACATATCAAAGCACTTCTCCCTATCCTTTGTTGAGTTCCGACAAGCCTTGTATCTAGTTTTTCTTTTAGCTTCAAGCATCCCTTTCAAAATTACACAGTTTTATCATCATCCCCTAGTTACACTTCAGAGATGGCGACTCTGAGATGATGACCCAGAAAGACATTTGATCAAGTCAGTTGGAGTACCATAGTTCATAGGACATACATGATTACAGTTGTTCATGTTGTAACTACTAGGAGATTCTTCGAGAAACAAAGTTCTATTGAGGCATTTTATCATCTTATTCACACGTAATTACGAGCAGTGTTCCTTATATATACTATTGCATTCTGTTTATGATAATTAGTTTATGGGACTTGTAAAATAATAAAGTGTGGATACCATATAATTAGGTATTACTAATCCTATCACACTGTTTTTTATTGGTTATGCTTGATTAATAGAACCTAAGTAATGAAAATATATAGTAATGGGCCAACTAAAAGAACTATAAATAGTCTTAATATCTTTTAGACGTTGAGCAACACGTAAACTTAATATCCTCTTTAAGTGATGTTAATTAAATCATTAATTTGGGCTTTATGGATAGTGACTTTTAGAAAAAACGGATTTACTTTTTACACAGAATTGGTAATGGTAAATGTATTGGATAGTCTATATATTAGCCTAATATAAAGTATAGATCTCTAATTTTATGAACTTATTCTTATTTTCACTAATTTCTTCTACTTTATTAAGAAATATATGTAAAAATATTAGTCTATGTATCAAAAAATATTTTTTTCATGGGAAATGTTGATATAGGATGAGAAAGAGAAGCACAAAGGGAATGAAAATGCTTACCAACTAACCTATATGGTTTAGTAGGTGAACTGGATGTCCTATATATAATTTCTAAATAGCTTGATCATATTATTATTAAAAGTACCAGGAAAGTATATGAATAAGCAATAACCATCATTATACCTTACCTTGTATCACAATAAAATGACAAAATCATAATACATACAGCTACCATACTTGCTATGTGATGCTCAAGATTCTCACATGCATAATAAGCCAATAATTAACATATTCATATTGTATAGTAGATATATCAAGTGACTAGTATCAACTTTATAGTAAATTACTCATTCTTTATTGTTAAATGCATTTGATAAGTATTATGTATTAATATTTATCGAAGTATTTCTATGTAGTGTAAAGGCTCAGTACTCTTAGAGGGAGAAAGAAAGAGAGAGCTTGGTGTGTGAGAAGAACAAAGAATATATATTCATGAATATTATCCAATGTGCACATGCATTAAAATCAAGTTATTGATAACTTGGTCAAATGGTAGTTTTTTGATAAAATTCATTTTTCATATTTTTCGGAACCAAATTTACGGTACACTTAATACATCAAATAGCTTTAATTTAATGTTTAGAACTCATTTATAGCATTTTATTTGTCAGCCTTAGGTAAGCATGAGATAGTATTCAGGATACTGATTTATATTTTATTGTACTAAACTAGCTTAGATTCAGCTTAATGGTATAATGTTATTTTTATGCATTCTAATTATTAGGAATGGATACTATGTTTGCGTTAATAATTGGAGTCTAATTGAATTATTTTTATATTTAATGACTAGTTATGGAGCCAGGTTCCACTAGATTATAATAAGATTAGCCATATGGAATCATAAATTAAATTATGATTAGAATTCATTTTTTAAGCTAGGTTTCACCATTTTAGTCTACACCTGAGTGTATAGGAATGGCTAGTATCGTAGTAAGTAAGCCAAGAGTGATTTAAAGCTGGACACATGGATAGTTAGGATGTGAAATACCGAAAATTCTCCTTAGAATTTAAGTTATGCTTTTTTTAGCCATTAAGTACTGATTTTGGACCAAATTCGGCCATTTCTTTCCTCTTCCTCTCCAACTATGACCTAAAGCTCTCTAGCTCTTTTCTAGACTTTTCTTAACTCCTCTTAGTCATATCCAAGAGTTTTGAAGTAGTAGAACTCAAGTTGGAGCTCTAGAAAGCAAGATAGGTCCAAACTAGTCAATGTAATTCTACTGGTTCTTCCTAGGTTTTGTTTTCTTATTTCAATTTTTCTACTTAATACTACTTAAGAAATTATTTCTCTATGTCTTCTTGAGTCCTAAAATCAATTTTAAAACCTTATAAATCAATTTAGTGGAAGTATAAGGCAAGAACTTTAACAAAAGTTCAAACTAATCAAGGTGAGCTTTTTGTAAATTTTAGAATTGATAATTAATTTTTTTTGCTCTACTTCTTAAATCAAAACTTTTATTTGATGAACAAAGATCCTAGGAAATTTTATATATGGCAGGAAATATAGAATTTAAGTAGAGGATTAAATTTAAGCTTGAAGCTCCAAAGTTTACTATTTGTAAATTCAAATATTTTCATTGCTGGAATAAGCTTTCTATACTTGTAATTTAATTTCTTTACCTTGAATATGTAAGACATTGATCCTTTTATATATTATATATAATTTACTTGTTGGTTTTGATGTTATAAAAGTATAAAAGTGGGTTTAAACTTTATCTAAATCAGAAGAAATTCAAGTATACTTAGGTTATTCTAAATGATCCTCTTTGATGTGTATATGTGGGAATTGGCTTGTCAATTTTTATTACAGGTCTAAACCTTAATTTAAAAGATGTGGAAATATTCTAAAAATAAGGAAAGTACTGTCTAAATATTTATAAAACTAAATGGTACTATTTAGAAGTAAATGGACTTGTTTTTACAAAATTTTGTACCATTTTTGATCATTTTTGTATTAAGGATCTAGTATTTATGTTTTGATGATTTTAATCAGTTTTTAATGCTAATCATTGGCTATTATATGCCTCATATTACTTATATACTTTCGAGTTATATTGTGATTTAGTTTCTTGATTTTGTGAAAGTTGTGAGTTTAGTATTATGGTCATTTTCTTTAAACATTTTATATTGTAGTGATCATTTTAGTAATAAAAATTAATATCAAGTCTTCTACATACATTGTTACAGAGAATACTGACCCTTTTCATTATCTTTTCTGTCAAACATAAGATAAGTAAAGATTTATTTTAATTGCACCACAAGAATAGTAGTAGATATAAGATATTTCCTACATACTTATGTGTATTATATTAATTATATGTTATTCATATGATTGTTGAAAAGTTTACGAAAGACATAAGTACGACATGATCATTTAAGCATCATTTTCAAAGAAATAAAGTTTTCCATGTATCGGATTTAAAGTAGTACCACCGTACTAATTTTTATGAGATATATTTTAAGTACATTGTTTAGTCTGTCTGCGTTGGAAAAGTATAGTTTGCATAGGCATCTTTCCCACATAGGTGGGTACGGCTTACCGACTTGTCGGGACTGAGCATTGTACTATGAGATTTATTAGGTACATTACCTAGTTAGTTTGCGTTCGGTAGGTATGGTTTGCATTGACCGTGTATTTTCTTCCCACATTTGTGGGCACAAGGGTCCTATAAAGATATTTTTTCTAAGAAAAGTGCATCAAAATGAAAATTTATAAAAAGAAAGAGTATAATGAGAATTTCAATAAAGTTTATGTATGAAACACGTTCACGAGCGTGCATAATCTTTATTTACTGAGCATTAGCTCATTTAGTTCCTGTGATGTAGGTGAGGAGATATATGATGTATAGAGTTACTAGTTAACTAGCATACTTTCTTATCACTATAATCATACAGAAGTAGATGACCTTGACCTGTGGGCGATGTTTTTGACTTTTAATATTTTGATGTGCTACAAATATTATTGCTGATAGCAAGACAAATTGACATACTTTTTGGTTATATATTTTGTAAAGACAAAAATAAAAAGAGTAATGTCATGCAACTTCTTTTATTTTAGAATTTAAAAATTTTAAACTGGCCCACGTTTTTTAACAAAGCTAAAATTATAGTTTATAAAAGAATAATGCTTTCTAGTTTGATTTATATAGTCATATAGTTAAGATATGAGGTATTACATTGTATGCCACATAATATTAAAAAAACTTATTATATGTCAAATTTCAAATATTGTAGCATTTATAAATTAATTGAATATAAAGTTAGACATAAGTGTAGATTAAGGGCCCGTTTGGCATTGAAACCCAAAATTTACTTTTGGGAGTATTTGTATGAATTGTCATAAGATCTTTTTTTAATTCGAAGACCACTTTAATGAAGCATGGATCCACTAGCTTTTCCAATAAGATTTTCTTAGACTTTTACTTCAAAAAGTAAAAGTTATCCCAAATGAGCCATAAAAGTATGATTTTTTTTTTAAAAAAAATACACAATCGTATTCAGATTAAATGTATCATATTGCAGTAATATTAGCCTCCCACTCAAATTATTTGAACTTTAATAAAGCATTCATTACAAGAAGTAAAAAAACAATAAAATTCATCTATAATTAGATATTAGACTTTATTGACTATTGCAAATATTTAAACATGAGTAATGATAGGACACGTAAAATACATACACAGTGATGCGGCTTACTTTTTAACCATTAACGATTTTTTAAGTCCATGTACATGAGTGACTAAAAAAATGTCACATCATCAATTATGTGAATGTTTTACGTATCCTTAGTATTTCTTCTTAATTATAACAAATTACAGATAAATATATATCCCACATAATTCGTAGGATAATTTTTAGGGATAATAAGATTTTGGTTAGCAAAACTTAGTTTGATTAATAATTTATTTATAATAAATTGTTTCTACTTTAGAAATATGTATAATATACCATAAAAATACACACTAGGAAGAGCAAGTTTTGTAATTTTTTTACCAAAAAGTATAAAATTAGAATTTTAGTTATTGTTGGCTTACATTCTTTAATTAGATGTAAGTACTAATGAAAGTTAGAAAAAATATTTATCTTAGTAGAAAAGGGGGGGAGTAGGAGGAGGGAGTGGAAGGGGGGGAAAGAAAACTGAAAAGAAGAGAAGAGAAGAGTACTTATTTATAACGACAAGTCTTGATTATTTCTTCAAATAAGCCTTTTGTATAATTTAAAAGGAAAAAAAGCCCCTAAACAATACGAAAGGAAAAGGGTTCCTATTCTAACTGAAATGTATATCTCAATAGGGTTTTAATTTTGTTTTTTGGGTATTACTCTCAAAGATATATTTCAAATATAAATTAAATTACATCAAGGAAACTAAAATAAAGTACATCTCCTGATTTATGCTAAATATTACAATGAAAACCCTAAACTCATAATATTTTTGTCGACATCCTTAGAATATAAAATAAAGTATATTCACATCCTGTCATGAATTGGTTATACTTCATGAAAACTATTGACCATAAAATTAATAAAGACTAGAACTCTTCTGTAATTATACGTAAGAAAAGTACATTATCAAAATTTCAAAAAAAACGAGTTTTCAATAAGAATGACAAATCTTGATATTAGCAGTTCAAATTAGCCTTTTGTGCAACTTAAAAGACAAAATCCAGTAACATAGAGCCAATTTGTTTTGGTTGTGTTGTGCTATAGGTGTGCTATAGTTGTATTGTGAGAAAAAAATATAGGCATTTGGTAAGTTAAATTACAAAATTAACAATATTTAACAGCAACATCTAAGTCTTTGATAAACAACATACTATGTTTGTTGTAGAAATTTGTATTTTAATAAAAGAACTAACTTTGTAAATACAACCCTTACTATATTTCTAAAATTCTACTTAAAATAACAGTTACATATTAAATTTTAAAATCTACCGATCAAAAGCAGAAATTTACCAAATGCATTTTGCTCTTGTATTTTTCTCTAATAATTTTGAAAAGCCAAAAACAACCTTAAACAATAATCCTGAATGAGCCCGTACTAAAGGAAAAAAAATGAAACAAAAAGAAATGTGAACGGAAGAAAGTTCTCATTTTGCTTTTTAACTTTTCGACATAATTAAACTGTCTACTGTCTTAGTAGGGACTTACAAACTTAATGTTATTTATTTTAATGACAATACTATGCAGATATATTAATCAAATTGAGACTAAGTTATAAAAAGGGAAAAAAATGAAAAACTATACCAGAAACATTTTTACTTATACCAATATTATAGTAACACCTTGAAACACAATATTTATGTAAGCGAATCCTTGAATCTAAGAAAAGAAAATACATTGACATTCTTTTATTTTAGATTTTTTGAGATGATTGTCCCTTATATTATTGGCAATTGGCAAAATATTCTCCGACTTATTTTTTTAGTAAATAAGTCCCTAAATTTTAAAACTTTTAGCAATTAAGTCTTTTTCTTAAGTAATTGTTAAAATATTGGATAGAATTGTACATTTTCAAGTTACATACAATGTTTTAAAATCAACATTTTATCGAAATTAATTAGAATTGGAAGGATAATAATTAATTACAACTAATAACAAAATATAAATTTTTTTAAAAAAATAGAAAATTTCAAAAATTTAAAATTTATCTTAAAATTTCTTTCAATATCCCTTCTAAATTAATTAATGTTAGTGAAATACAAATTTCTTTTACTTAAACATATTCAATTTCATGAAAATATACCAGTAACAAATAAAAAAGACTTAATTGCCAATATTTTTAAAACTTAGGGATCTAATTGGGAATTATTTTACCAATCTATGAATAATATAGAGGCCAAACATACCAAACCCCTTTATTTTAAGCCCACTTACATTTGATCATCTCTTTTAGTTAAACTTGATGAAAAATTAATTGTTGATTGTTAGATTTTTATTAAATGATAAAAGCTAACCTAATTATTAAACAAAAGAGCATTTTGGTCCATACTTTTTAAAATGTTCCAAACATGGTCTTTGAACTATGCTTTTATCTCCGTATAAATCTTAGGCTATATTTGGTAGAAAGGAAAATGGGGAGAAAGGAAAAAATTTGAGAGAAAAATAGCAGGAGACTAAAAAATTGGGGTTATCTGGTAGGATTAATAAAAAAGGGAAGAGAAAGAAAAAAGTGCGAAAAAAGGGGAAGAAAAATATAGCAGACCCAATAAAATATTTTTCCCCAAAAATATGGAGAGAAGAGGAGAAGAAAATGTTTTTTTATCAATATGTAAAAATGAATTTACTAAAATAATTTTATACATTAATTTTAAAATTGTAATAAAAAAGGAAAAATAGTCATTTTAAAATATATTAGTTTTCTTTCCTTACTACATACCAAATAACAAAGGTGAAAATACATATTATTTTCTATCCTATAAATTATTTTCTCTCTTAATTTTTCCTTCTATCCTATTTTCTTTTCTCTTTACTAAACATTGTCTTAAACTTTCAAATGTTACAATATGATACATAGAACTACAATTTTTTTTTTTTTCAAGCACGCATATAGTCTTAGTTTTAATGATCCTATTATAAACTAATGACTAAAGTTGAGATTAAACAAAAAAACACAGTTTAGGATTGTAGTGGATTGTAATACTTAGAAGTTTTTGGACGAAATTGAGGGGGGAAAAAAACGTAATTCATAGATGAAATATGAGATATTTTAAGAGTCATATACCTAACTAAGATTCTGTTAATTTTTAGAGACTAAAATTAGAATTACCCTAAACAAAATAATGTGAGCTCAAGTGATAAGAGAAATACTAGCTACACTCTTTTGTATTCTCTCAGTCTCACGACTTAAAACTTGAATTTCACTATGATTTATTATATTATTTGAATATTAACATGATAATAGAAATTATGTATCAGACAATAAGACTAAAAAATACAAAAAAAATGAATAAAATGAGTATATCTAATACTCCTCCAAGTGATAATTAAGCTTTTAGTGCGTGACTATTAAAGAATATATGACAATTGGAGGATGTATTATTATACGTGCTAGTATTAAGATGGCAAAACAAAGGTCCTATTTTATGAATTATATTTTAGAGCGAAAGAATAAGTGTCACCAAAAGATGGACATTGCTTCTTTTGATCATTTTAATTCTCAAAGTAACAAATAAATGCTTTCGACTTAGTGTTTTAGTATATCATGCATGTAATCAATAGTGAATCAAAATTTTTAATTAAAAACAAGAATGACATTTCGAAATAAAAATAAAAAATGAAAGAGAAAATAGTTAAAAAAAACTTTTCAAAAATAAAGTTTTGAAAAAAGAGTTAAATCAATATTTAACAGATTGTTCGAATCTATGGCAAAATTGATAAAAATTTTACAAAATCATAAGACATTGATAAAAGAAAACTGTGACTGGAATAAGGGCTAGAATCTTTCTATCTATACTAATATTACAATGGCAAATCTGAGACAATAATATCTATATTAACACATTTTCATATGTGAAAACAAAATATATACTGGGATCCTTTTATTTTTAGGATTAATTACATAAAAATACTATTATTTTTGAGTTTTTATAAAAAAAATACCATGATTTTTGAAATTCTATAAATTAATAACCTCATTTTTTAAATTCTATAAATTAATATTCTTAAATTTATAATTTCTATAAATTATTACCATCACTTTGGATTCTATAAATTAATACTCTAATATTTACGATTTCTATAAATTAATACCTTAAGTATTTTTTTTACAAATTTATACTATGAGCAAATTAAAAAATATAAATACCTCTCATTAACTTATTAAAAATATTTATACATTAATATATTATCAGAAGTTATTTTATAACTACTTTTTTTTTTAGTTAATTGTGAAAAACACATTTTTTTTTTACTTTTCATATTTCTTTTTTTTTCTTAACAATTAACCATTTTTCGCTCTGTTCTAATTTTTTGTTTTTATTTTTTAAATAAAAAGATAAATAATTTAATTATAAATATTTTCAAAAGTTTTATTTATATTTAATAATTTTTTATTAAATTAATGAGGGCTACTACCATTTTTTTATTATTAAATCAACTAATTGGGTATCAAGGATACAAATTTATACGAATTTCAAATGTCAGGGTATTAATTTGTAAGACTTTTAATTATCAGAGTATAGAATCCAAAAATAAATGTATTATTTCGCAAAAATTCAAAAATCATGTTATTATTTTACAAAAATTTAAAAGTGAGTATTATTGTATCAATATCCCTTATTTTCAAGCTCAATCACATTGTCGTCCTCATTTTAGTTAAACTTGATGAAACATTTATGGCTAATGATTAATTATTATTATCCAACTTTAAGACTAACCTTATCTTTCAAACATAATGGCTAATCCAATTTATTAGTCACTAACAATAACTTAAATCCTATTTTGGTCTATAACTTTCTAAATATCCTAGACTTGGTCCTTAAACTTTTTTCTTTTCTTTTCGATCTCTGATTGATTCCTAAACTTTCAAATGTTATGTTATGGTACAAAATTATGCTTTTTTTCCCTCTTCATTTGAACAATATTGTTAAAAACTAGGGAATAAAATTGAGATAAACTAATATAATTCAATATAGTAAAATATAGCACGTGAAAGTTTAAGGACAAAACTGAGGCATAAATATAGTTTAAGGAACAAATATAAGATTTGTTAAAAGTCAACGACCTAATAAAAATTTTGGTAATATTCCAAGGGCACAAAGTAAAAAATAGAATAATATTAAAAATATGATATTTAAGTTTTCAGTTAGTTCACTAATAAGAAATGTATAACCATTGGATGAGATATTACACGTCGTGGCCATCTTTCAGACCTAAAATAGTAAAAAAAAAAGTTAATGGTCTAGAATGAAAGAATCACAACTCAATTACAAATCTAAGTCTACTAAATCAGTGTCACTGAAATAAAAATATTGTTTTTTTGGTCATTTCATAACTCTATCGTATAGATAAATACTTTCACATAACATGTACTTAATATAGACACCATGCACGTAAGTTATTTCTAAAAATAGAAGAAATAACATCATTTTGCCTAAACTAAAAAAAAATAGCATTTTGCGATGAAAAAAAAGGGTCAGAAAATAAGTTAAACTAATATTTAGTACATTATTCAAACTAAGTAAAATCACAAAGGCAATTCAGAATTTTATTTAGTCGGGTTCTATTCTCCAAAATAAGTTGGTCCAAGTCTCGTGAAAGAAATAATGTCAGCCTAAAAAGGAGAGTGGTTTAGGTCTTCATGACTTATCCTTTTTCAATAAAGTCCATCTCAAAAAGTTCGCTTGAAGAGTGATAACTATTGACTCTGATTTATTTTTTTTTTTATTTCCGAGCACGTTTCTTTAGGAGCAATAAGAATTTCAGATATCAAATTAAATAGTCCATTTAGGCTGGGCTGCATCCTATGTGTCAAGATTTTCGTGAAGAAGCTTGTTAGCTGATCGAAAAATATTCTAAAGTCAAATTTTGGACTGATAATTGATTAGATTCCCTTCTGTTTAATTTGGTATCTTCTTCTTTATTTCTTGATCTTCCTTTGAATAATTTAGTTGGAGATTTTTTAACGGATTCGGGTTGGTCTAGTTTTCCATGAATAGCTGATGTTATTAAGCTAGTTATGATTTTAGATAGCTCGGATGCTTTATGCTGAATGGATTCTTTAGATGGTAGGGTCACCTGTTCTGATGCTTATGTTTCTCTTTCGATTCTCCAGTCGTTTACTCTTGGAGAAAGTAGATTTGGTCTTTCTTCATCCCTCCTTCGAGATCAGTTTTATTTTGGAGGACTCTTCATGATCAGCATCCTACTGCTTCTTCTTTGATGAAGCGAGGTTTCCATCTTCCGTCTTGTTATTATTTTTGTTATTATTCGGTTGAGGACTCGTCATATTTATTCATTGATTGCCATTTTGTTGTACAACTTTGGTCAGCCATATCCTCTTTATTTTATACTCTAGTCTTTCTAGAGGGTTCTGTGAGGGATCTTTGGGATAGAGCTCAACTTTGCTCATTTAACCCTCAACTTTGAGTATTCTGTAAAGTTGGTTTGGTTTTTGTTTTTTAGATTATATGGCATATTTAGAATTTGACAATTTTTGAAGATAAAAAGCCATCTATATCTTCAACATTTATTCTTTTATAGTGCTTTATTAGAGAAGCTGAGTCTCTGGTTTCTAGTTTTGTGTCTAACTCTATGACTGATCTCGTAATTTTATGAGAGCTTCAGGTCAAAGGTAGGCCTCGAAAGGCACTAATCATTGTTGAAGTTATATGAAGACCTCCTCTTTTATCCTAAGTCAAGGTCAACACTGACGGTTCTGCTTATAGCTCACCGGAGCATTCTGGGTGTTCAGGGGTATTTCCATCTCATAGAGAGTTTATTCACGGCTGTTTCTCTATTCTGTTAAGAATTGGTTATGTTTTTGAGGCAGAATTGGTAGTAGCAATTCATGCGATTAATTTTGCTTAGAAATATGGATGAAAGCGTATCTAGTTAGAGAGTGATTCAGTCTATGTTGTTTCTCTTCTTTTGGCCCGTTCCTTCAAAGTTTCTTTCCATTGGAAATCAGTTTGGTGTAGAATATTGGAATATATTGTTAATATGAATTTTGTGTTCACTCATATCTATCGCGATGATAATTGTGTAGCTGATTCTTTAACTTATCGTACTCTTTTTTTTGTTTGTTCTATTTGGTGGTGGTTTGTTCTATTTTTTATTTCATTTTTTTGTTTACGACGATTGAATTGCGAAGTCTATTTATTAGTTTTATTGATTTTATTTCTCTTTTTATTTCTTTGTCTTGATAGATTAAGTTTATGCCTCATTTGAATTGGTATATCTTCTATTTCTTTCTTTTTTAATTTTAGTTCTCTCGTTCCTTTGAGCTTCATCTTAAAAAAAAAAAAAGAAAATAAGAAAATAAGAAAGAGAAAACCAACAACACCCAACAATACTAGTCCGTAGCCCATAACAAAACCCAGCAAAGCAATTGAGATGCCTTAGCCCTAGAAGGATCGTGGGAATACGATGGAAACGTGTCTTTTCCGTACACTTTTTCATTCTTCATTCATCAAGAGAGAAAATCAAAAAAATAAAAATAAAAAGAGAATGTGAAAAAAAAAGAAAAAAAAAAGCTTTTGGGAAGTGAAACCTGTGATACCACGTGGCAAGATATGAGTGGTTCGGTACATTGGGGCTCAACAGCGACAACATCACCAATAACACCAACACCAACACCAACACCAACAGGCAAACAAAACACCCTACAAACTCACACTCTATCTCTCTCTCCTGCCATGTCAGATTGAAGCCCGTCCTATAACCCCGGCGAATCCGTATATATATATATATCTATATACTTCTCTCTCTCTCTCTCTCTCTCTCCATTTCTCTAACTTAGAACAAAATACAAATAAAATAATTTTATATTAAAAAAAGTAAAAAGAGGAAAAAAGGAAAACAAGGAAAAAAGAAAAACTCTCTCTCTCTCTCTCTATCTCTTTATATTGAGTTTCTCTCTCTTGTTGTCTCTGTCTCTTTCTTTCTCGTACTCTCTCTCAAATGTCTCCCCGAGCTTCCATGCCCTAATCCCCTCTCTCTCTCTCTCTGTTTATCTCTCTCTCTCTCTAGGTTGTTCAGTCCCTGAGATTTCTTGTTGTATTGGGTTTTTGATCCATTACAGAGATTGCCAGGCAGCTCAATTCATCTGGGTAACTTTTCTTTTTCTTTTTCTTATGCTTTTTGCTCATATTTTTTTGGTTGAAACTTGATAAGGGTATCTGAATTTGTGGAATTTCAAGCTGACCCATTTGTGATTTTCTGCTCATTTTGATGTGGATGTTGTTTGGTTCTTGAGAAAGTGTGTTCTTTTTCTCTTCAGTTTTGATTGGTACTGAATAGTTTGGTATTGTTGGAGAGTTTGTTTGTTTGGGTTTTGAAGTGGTTTGGAGGATTAATGGATTGTGAAATGGGGTTTTGGAGTTAGCATGAGCTGAATGTGTTTTGCATGCATGTATTCTTGTGGATTGATTGGTAGAATTTCATAAATTTCATTTGGTGGACTGCATTTGACATTTGATGACCTAGAGATTGGCAAAGAGGGCTCATTAGGTACAATTGTTTGGATTATGATGTGTTGGACTTTTTCCACGGCTTTCTGGTCAAGTTTGGCAGTTTTGAATATTTGCATATGAGTATTTTCATGTAGCTTCCAATTGGGTATCTGGGAATGTGCTATCTGAGTATCATTCTCATGGTATATGAAGTGAATTGCAGTTGCATGTTGCATATCCAACTGAAGATTCCGTGTTCGGTTCATTATGTCGAATCGGGGATCTATTGCCTGGCATTAGATTCTAATTGCTGCTTAAATGTTTATACGGTCAAAAATTTCTGTTGAACTAGTTTTCTGCTTTAACTTGTGAGAATAGTCAAGGATGAGTTAAGCTGGCTGAGACGCTAGGAAACTCTGTAGTTTTTTGTCGTCTTTAGGTGAGACATGTGTTTGTTAATCATTTGAGTATAATACCGTGTTCAGTTGAAAAATGTTCCATTTTCATTGTTTGTTGCAGCCATATTGGTGAACTTACGTTGGCAGGTGGTCATATTTCATGGGTTAACTCATAATCTCATTTCTTTCGAGATTCAAAAATGTTGTGCAATCAAACATGCGAAAGTTGCAATTTTGTGTATTCCATATGGTCATTATTTATTTTGAGCTAATATCAGCAGATTCTTGGTCCTTATTGATATTTGCGGTTGCTTTATTCCAAGGATATTCGTAGTTGATTTAAAACTGACGGTATCAAAATTTAAATGTTGTTGACAAACTGGTTTTTAGTACAAGGTTTATTTTCCGTTTGGCTTAACTATTTCAAGGTTTAGCACCTGCAATTACTTGGACTGATAGTATCAATTAGATGTTTATAGGGTCTTGGATGTGCTTCTCGAAACTCAATGAAGCAGCAAGACTCTTCTAAATGTATGGAGATCTTTCATGCATTTGGTGTGATATCTAAATCACTGATTGTCTGGACTGCAGAGAGATAGAGGTTGGGAAAAGCTAATGATGTTATGATCATTCTCGTATTATCTTACTTGTTTTCTCATATATTCAAACAGTGGTCCTGAGTTATCATTTCTTATCCAGTTCTTTCTTCTTGACTGGGAACATGGACTTTTCTGGACTTTGAATATGCCATGGGGTTAGTTGGAACCTTTGAAACAAATACACAAGCTATGATTTCATGCATTTATGATGTGATAGCTACTAGTGACTGTTTGGAGTTCAGAGTGAATGTATCTAATTATTTTTTGTTTTGCTAATGGGGAACGAAGGATCTAATTCAAATCTGATTGTTATGTTTTTTTTGCTGCTTTCCTCCAGAAGTTTCAGAATTTGATTTCTGTTATTCTTTTTTCCTTTTGGCATATTGAGTGCGCTTGCATTTGCCCTTCTAAAGTTGCGCTAATTTCCCATCTTCAGTGCTCCATGGTAGCAGTTGGAAAGGTCTCTGATTATTGATTAGATATCCTGCCAAGCATATTTTAAATTGGACTTTGCTGGAGCCTTTATTCCGGCTACTGATCCACATCCTTATTTATACTTGACGATTGAAGTTTGTCAAATTTTCTTTAGGTTAATAATTGCTGTTATGACTGTGCTAGCTCCAATATTTTTTGTTGGTGGGTCTTTCATTATATTTGTGTACTGCTACAAAGACAAAATGTGTCATTTATGTTCATATTTCTGTTAGGATTTGCCTTACTTCTTCTATTGTTTAATTCTAATGCTTGTGAACATTTAAATGCAGGTATGAATTGGTTAGCCATTGTAGTACCTGAAACGTCTGGGAAGAAGCTCAGATCGATTGACTTTTCAATGATTAAGAAGTCATAGCATGCTTATTGTCACAGCTGATCATGCATGTAAGACCGAGGACTAAGAGATGAAGGAAAACAATTCAACTAATAGTAAAATGATTAACAGAAACTGGGTTCTGAAGCGCAAACGTAGAAAGCTTCCTTCTGGGCCTGAACTATCTAATGGTAAAGAAGACAATTCAGCTGCCTCAGGATCTGCAAGAAATACTTCTTCAGCTAAACGCAAACTGAAGACTGAAATACTTAATGAGCGATTTTTATCCAAGAAGAAGGGAAATGATGGGGTGAGTTATGTCTGTCTTTTTAGGTAGTTATTAAAAGTTATATCTGTTAAAAGCAAATTCTGTTTCATATTGAGTGTACTGCTCTAGGATAAATATGAAATCATCCATTGTTATGAATGGCTTCTTCTTTTTGCTTGCCGATGATGTTTGCACTTTTTTAAGCATTCACTAACTTAATGTGTTTTTGGTTTACTCTAATGTTCTCTGATTCAGTATTACTTTGAGTGCGTGGTCTGTGACCTTGGTGGTAACTTGTTGTGTTGTGATAGCTGTCCCCGCACCTATCATCTCCAGTGTCTTAATCCACCTCTTAAGGTTTGTTCTATTTTTATACTGGCTGATTCATTTGTAGTTATTTATTTATTTATTTTAATTTTTTTTTTCTCTCTTTTGATGTACTAATTGGAAACACTTTTTTCGTTTCGAACATTCGATGGCTAAATTCATCATCTGAAGCGTACTCCAATGGGAAAATGGCAATGTCCTAACTGTCAGAAGGGTGATCTGCTAGAGCCTGCTAGTAAATTGGATACAATTTCAAAACGAGCAAGGACAAAGATTGTTAATGCAAAATCTGGTTCTGGTATCAAGTCATCTGAAAGAGATAAAGTATCCCAGATATTTGGAGGTTCTATTATTGCAAAGAAAAGGTCCTCCAAGAAAGGAAAATCTGTCTTAATTGATGGAGTTAAATCCTCTGAAAAGAAACCTGCCTCCTCCCAAATAGATATGTCATGCAGTGCCAAGTCAGGCCATTTACTTGATGGTGCTTCTTTAGATGGTATATCATCATCTCCAAATGCTGAGGATGAATCTGAGAAGTCTCCAATGGACTCCACAGATAAGAAGTCGAGCTTTCCAGCTAAGGAAGCTTCATCTCATTCTAAAGCTGCAATATCTGGGGCAGCTGATGAAGCTTCTGGGGAGTTTGCTTCTGTTTATGTTAAACCCAGTTTGTCATCTAACAATGAGCCTCAAGGAAAGACTGTTGTCCTTGCAATTAGTGCTACAACTGAGGAGGCTAGAAAAAGAAAACATAGAGCCAAGAACGATAAAAGTCAAAAGAAGTGTAGGACTGACAAGGGGAAAAGTGTTGTTAGTATTTCTAAACAACTTGTGTCCAAAGCAGATATTGCAAGTCCTGGAAGTAGTAAATCGCGAAGAAAGCATAAATCAGTAAACGACGGGGTTTCCGTATCTTTGTTAAAGGAAGATGTTGGAAACAAGAATTCGGATGTGCAGGGTAAAGATGAGGTATCTATCAGTTTTTATCGTATACATGGATCATTCTTAAATTGTGGCTCTTTTTAGTTATTTATATGTTCTATAAATCAGTTATGATGAAATTAATCTCCTATTCTTGAACCAGCTTCAGAGTCGAACTGTTTCCCTCAAGGATTGCTAATTGGTGTAGGATAATTATTTTTCTCCTAGTAGCACATTGTTTATTAATTATTTCTTGCATGATGTTTTTTCCAGCTGTTATTGAAATTATATTGCATGTCATATGGAGGAAACATGATTGTTTTAGAAGAGCTTTTTGACATAACAATATGGGAAATTGGATTATGTCTCAACTATAGTGTCTAGATAATTTTAAACATTGAATAATTTTATTGCATGTGATATGGAGAAAACATGAGTATCTTAGAAGAGCTTTTTGACATGAACAATGTCGGACTTTGGATTATGTCTCGGTCATGTCTATATATTTTATAATCTGAATAGCTGATCAAAGATGGTGTAACCATATGTACTTATGTGCAGGAGAATTATTATCAATTCTCACATGGTAGGTACCTGGTAATGATAATCATTTTTTCCCCCTCACAAGAGAATCTTTGAAAGGTTGAGATCAATTTAATGTTTTCTTCGAGATACCTTTAATCTCATGATCCCTATTTTGGGAGCTTTGTTCCATTGTTTACTTGCCTTCTAATTTGTATATTCATGCTAAGCAAGAAAAATTTTTTCCCCAAAAACAATCCCCATGTCTCTTACAATATTCGGCTTGCCTTTCTGTGTGGATTTATTTTGCTTTCTTTATTTGTGGATTGAATCTACCTTTTTGATGTATTTTCAGTGTGTGGTTTTTTTTTTTTTTTTGGTTTCTTTCTTGGCATTATCTTTGTAATGTTTTTATCATTGTTAATGTTTTCAGAATATCAATATCACTCGTCGTGGTAATTGTTGTTGTTCATATTATTCTCATTGTTATTACTAATGTTGGATAATTTAGTTTACTAATTTAATATGAATACTTTATTCTAATATTTTTTCTCAGAAGCTTATTGAGGATGCAAAGAACCCACCTTGTGATACGGATAAAGCAGGAAATCATGTGGCTGACTCACTTATGTGTGAAAATAAGGCTATAGCTGAATCTCTTTTGGTGAGAAATAATACAAATACATTGCTTTTTTTAATGCCTAGAAATGTGCTCTACTTGCATTAATAATAATTTTCCTGACATACATTGTGTTTTTTACACACCTAAATCACAGGTAGATCGAATTGTAGGGTGTCGAGTTCAAGGTGATACTAGCAACTCTTCACGGCACTTATCTGTGACAGTTGCCGATGACCGCTCGGATGATTTATTTATTTCAGATAATCAAAACAGACTATCTCAGGAGAATTTTGCTTCTGATCATGAGCTGGAAGTAGGGCCTGCTGAAAATGTTATGGAGGATATTGGAAATGTTATTAAGATTGTTGATGGGGAAGAACGCATGAAGAATGATATTAGAGTGGACAAACTAAATGTATACAAAAGATCTGTGAACAAAGAAGGTAAAAAGGGGAACGGGGTGGATTTAATGTTGAAAAATTCAAAGAATACAGGATCCACTACTGTAACTGTTAAAGAGCAGGATGAATCTGCCTTGACTACAGAGGAGTCGGGAAAAACAAATGAAAAATTGGTGATAGAGGAGAATACGAATTCTAATATGGAAAGTCATGATAATGATGTAGTTCCACAAATCTGTGAAACAAATGTTTCTACTGAAAGCAAGGACAAAAAGGTTGTAAATATAGAAATGGGAAGTAGTGATGTTGGTGAGCACAAAATTCAAGAGCCCACTGTGGCTGAACCTGCACATGTTAAAGGAGACACTGTTATGTATGAGTTTTTAATTAAGTGGGTAGGAAAATCCCATATTCACAACAGTTGGGTTTCTGAGTCCCAGCTAAAAGTCCTGGCTAAGAGAAAACTAGAAAACTACAAGGCAAAGTACGGAACATCGGTTATAAACATCTGTGAGGAACGATGGAAGCAAGCACAGCGGGTAATAGCTCTTCGTTCATCCAATGGTATTGCTGAAGCTTTTGTAAAATGGACTGGACTGCCTTATGTTGAATGCACATGGGAAAGTCTGGATGAGCCTGTTCTTAAGAAATCTCCACATTTGATTGAACTGTTTTATAAGTTTGAGCGTCAAACATTAGAAAAAGATGATATGAAGGTGCTAAGGGGACAGGTTGATCGGCAAAATGAGATAGCGACTCTCACAGAGCAGCCTAAGGAACTTAAAGGAGGTTCATTGTTTCCTCATCAGCTTGAAGCACTGAATTGGTTGCGTAAATGCTGGCATAAATCCAAAAATGTGATACTAGCTGACGAGATGGGTCTGGGGAAGACTGTATCTGCTTGTGCTTTCCTTTCATCGTTATATTTTGAGTTCAAAGCTACTCTACCTTGTTTGGTCTTGGTTCCATTATCCACGATGCCTAATTGGCTTGCTGAGTTTTCATTATGGGCTCCAGACTTGAATGTTGTGGAATATCATGGCTGTGCAAAAGCAAGAGCCATCATTCGCCAGTATGAATGGCATGCTAGTGATCCGAATGAGTCAAATATGAAAACGGCTGCTTATAAATTTAATGTTGTTTTAACTACATACGAAATGATTCTCACAGATTCCTCACATTTGCGTGGAGTTCCTTGGGAAGTTCTTGTAGTTGATGAGGGCCATCGTCTAAAGAACTCTGGAAGTAAGCTTTTCAGCTTGCTCAATACGTTCTCTTTCCAACAGAGAGTCCTTTTGACTGGTACTCCTCTTCAGAACAATATTGGTGAGATGTATAACTTGCTTAATTTCTTGCAGCCAGCATCATTCCCTTCCCTAATATCATTTGAGGAGAAGTTTAATGACCTTACAACTGCAGAAAAAGTGGATGAATTGAAAAAACTAGTAGCTCCTCATATGCTTCGTAGGCTTAAAAGGGATGCAATGCAAAATATACCCCCCAAGACCGAAAGAATGGTTCCTGTTGAGCTTTCATCCATCCAAGCTGAATATTATCGTGCAATGCTGACTAAGAATTATCAGATATTGCGAAATATTGGGAAAGGGGTTGCACAACAATCGATGCTAAACATTGTGATGCAATTGAGAAAGGTCTGCAATCATCCATATCTCATACCAGGCACAGAGCCTGATTCTGGGTCAATAGAATTCCTTCATGAAATGCGGATAAAAGCTTCAGCCAAGTTGACTCTGTTGCATTCTATGCTTAGGATTTTATATAAAGAAGGTCACAGAGTCCTTATCTTTTCCCAGATGACGAAACTGCTTGATATCCTTGAAGACTATTTGACTATAGAATTTGGGCCAAAGACATTTGAAAGAGTGGATGGTTCTGTTTCTGTGGCTGATCGTCAAACAGCTATTGCACGATTCAACCAAGATAAAAGCCGGTTTGTGTTTTTGTTATCAACTCGATCATGTGGCCTTGGGATCAATTTGGCAACTGCTGACACAGTTATTATCTATGATTCTGATTTCAACCCACATGCTGATATCCAAGCTATGAATCGTGCTCATCGAATTGGACAATCGAAAAGACTCTTGGTATATCGGCTTGTAGTTCGTGCCAGTGTTGAAGAGCGTATCTTGCAGCTTGCAAAGAAGAAACTAATGCTCGATCAGCTGTTTGTTAATAAGTCTGGATCCCAGAAAGAAGTGGAGGATATTCTAAAATGGGGGACAAAAGAGCTTTTCAATGATTCTCCTAGCATTGATGCGAAAGATACAAGTGAAAATAATAGTAACAAGGATGAGGCATTGGCAGATCTTGAACATAAGCATAGGAAGAGGGGTGGTGGTTTGGGGGATGTCTACCAGGATAAATGTACAGATAGCGGCAACAAGATTGTGTGGGATGAAAATGCAATTCTCAAGTTACTTGACCGGTCAAATTTGCAGTCTGGATCAACTGATATTGGTGAAGGAGATTCGGAGAACGATATGCTTGGCTCAGTAAAGGTAAAGTTCTATTATCATTTTTTTTTTTAAACGTATTAAACATGTATCTGTATGATATATCTGTTTGCTTGAAATAAGTCTTTAAATTCTAATCATATGTCTTGATGGACATGTTAGTCGAAATCGTAATGTTTCTTCATACGATACAATTATACTCTAAGCCAGTAAGCCTCTTTGAATCATGATTTTGTATTTTTAATTTATTACAGTTGTGGTCTATAGTATGTTTTACCTATTTTATAAAACTACCCAAAGTGCAAGCTGAAATAGACAGAGGGGAGAAATTAATTCTCACTTGATTGATGGAAGGGTATTACATGAGTATTTATGCACACTGTTTAGCTACACATACCTAAGAAGGGAAAGATATCAATGGGAAAATTACAACTGTAGATTAGTAACAGAGGCCCTAAAAACTTCCTAAAGATACACACAATAAATCACAGACTAATGTTGGCAATAAACTAAGATAGCTTGCTGTTAGATTAACCAAATCTGATAGATGATTCCATCAGATCCGAAGATATATGATGCCCATTATCATATTAGATTGCATGACCTCTGATTTTAGATCATGATTCTGATACACAGAAACTAATAGTTTGCAAAACTTAAAATTTCAGGTCATATTTTTTTTTTGATAGGAAACAAAACTTGTATTAATGAAGATATAATACAAACATAGTGGATAAGAAATACACTAAGAAAACAAACAAAAGGAAAAAAAGACTACAACATCGGATTCTAGTCCCTCACTAAATCCGAGAAATTAAAACTCTTGAACTCTTTTACATCAAATAACCAAGTAGCTACCTAGAATTTGATCTTGTCCCATACTATTTCCATCCCTTCTTCTACTCCATCGAAAATCTTGCAATTCCGTTCTAGCCACAGAGCCCAAAAACCAGCTAATACAACTACTTTCTATAATAGTCTTCCTCTTTGATTAACAAAACGACCTTGCCCACCTTCTAACAAATCTTGAGAAAATCTAGGAATCACCAAGCTCCTTCCAAACTCTTTCAAAATTTTACACCATATTGACATTGAGAACTCACAGTGAAGAAACAGATGATGTAGGGATTTGCTTTCTTTTTTGCGAAGAACGCACGTACCCGGAGATAAAGAATGGTAGGGTCTTCTTTTTTGTAAAACTTCACAAGTCTTTAACTTTTCTAGAGCTAATAACCAAACAAACACCTTTACCTTTGAGGGTACTGGTGCTTTTCAAAGAGACTTTGCCAGGATAAATCTGCCGCATTGCTCTCCTTGACGAAGCAAGAGAACGCCGATTTGCAAGAAAAGCCATCTGAAAGGTCGTTAACCTATATCCTCCTATCCTCGATCTTCGAATAAAGACTAACTGAATTCAAACAGGTCAAAAGGTCTAGTAGCTGAGGGATTTCTTTATCAGTTAGGTCTCTTAGGAAATGAAAATTCCAACAATTAGAGTGACTTGAATTTGGATCTGAATCTTCAATAAAATCCGAAACAACTTTATCTTTAAAAGAGGAAAGTCTATATAAATTTGGGAAGGCTGCTGCCAGGTTGTTATACCCCACTCACTTGTCCTCCCAGAATCTAATCCTGGACCCATTTCCAACTTTCAAACTTACTAACTGAGAGAAATTTCCAAGAAGAGCAGAGATAGCTTTCCAAGGGCTTCTAAGAGTTGCCCTATTTGCTGATGCAACATCCCAAAGATTAGAATTAGGCCTGCGCTTATTTTTAATGACTTATGCCATAAGGAATATGGTTCATTCGGGAACCTCCACAGTCACTTCATTAGGAGTGCTTTATTTCTATCTAAAACTCTTCCGATAACCAGCCTCCTTTCTCCTTAGGTCGACAAACTGTGTCCCAAGCCACCAATTGTTCCCCACCAACTGATCATTACCTTCCCAGAGAAAACCTCGCATTAGCTTCTCTACGGTATTTATGACACTTTCGGGGGCTCTAAAGGTAGACAGGTAGTAAATTGGTATTGCCGACAACACCGATTGAATAAGAGTAAGCCTTACACCCCTAGAGAGGAAAGCTTTCTTCCACCCGTCTAATCTTTTTGCAACTTTAGTGGTCATTGGTTCCCAGATTTCAAGCTTTCGGGGGTTTCCTCCCAACTACATCCCTAGATATTTAATAGGCCAATTTCCCACTTCACAGCCAGAGTTAGAAGCCAACAAATGAATAGCCTTTTCCTCAACATTAATTCCTAGCAGTGTGCTTTTGGCCATGTTAATTCGTAAACTGGACACTTTGCAGAAAACTTCCAGTAGCTTTAGTAAATTCAAAAACTTTTCTCAATCAGTGTCAAGGAAGAACAAGGTGTCATCTGCAAATTGCAGATGTGAAATTTCCACTCTATCTCTTCCAACCCAAAAGCCTTTTAACTACATTAGTAGTCTTGGCTTTATCAACTAGTCTCCCCAGAGCATCAACTACTAATGTGAACAAGAACGGAGATAGAGGATCTCCTTGTCTTAATCCTCTGGAGCTTTTGAACTTTCCTCTAGGCCTTCCATTAATAAAGATAGAGAAAGAGACTGAAGATTAACACCCCGAGATCCATTTTCTCCACAAGCGGCCGAATCCTTTCCTTTCTGAAACGAAGTCCAAAAAGTGGCACTCCACAAAATCATAAGCTTTTTCAAAATTGATTTTGACAACAAAACCTGACTTCCCCGACTTCCTATAATCCTCCACGAGCTCATTACCTATAAAAATAGTGTTCAGGATTTGTCTCCCTTCCACATAAGCTCCTTGATTCTCTATTATGGTGTCTTGAAGCACTTGTTTTAATCTTAGCGACAGGTTTTTTGAAATAATCTTATACAAGCTAGTCACCAGACTAATCGGTCTAAAGTCTTTGACCTTTCTGGAGTTCATATTTTTCAGGATTAAGCAAATGTAAGTCTCATTTATTACCCTATTTATCGAACCATCTTCCTAGAATTCTTGCATCACCTTTATCAAATCTTGCTTAAAAACCTCCCATTGAGAATGGAATACTGCCATCGTAAAATCATCTGGTCCCGGAGCTTTATTACCATCACACTCGAAAACTGCAGGCCTAATTTCCTCATCTTCAATCAGTCTTTCTAACCAACCCTTTAAGTGATCTGAAATTGGTTGCCAGTTTACCCTTTCCATGCCCCTGTACTCCAATTCAGCTGATTGATAAAGAGATTTGTAAAAGTCTACCACCTCTTTCACTATGTCCTCCCCCTCAACGAAACTCCCATCATCCTGTTCAAATCTTGTAATAGAGTTGTTGGAGGTTCTTGCCCTCATCAGTCTATGGAAAAGCTTCGAATTTGCATCTCCTTGGCCCAAGTAAACTTTGATTTCATGCAAAGAGCCCTTTCCTCTTTTAACAGAATCTCTTCTAATTCGCATTTCATCATCCAATCTTTCTTGATGTAGACTTCCATTCCATCTACCAGAAAGTTCTAAAGTGTCTAGCTCACCAATTTTTCTGTAAAGAGATTGTTTTACCATTCTCACATCCCCGAACACCTTTGAATTCCCCATTTTCAACTTCTCTTTGATAATCTTCAATGTACTCAAAAATTTATACACCTCCTAACCTGATATGCTGGTCTCTAGCCACCATCTTCCGAACTCATTGTTGAAAGTTTTATGGTCGAGCCACATATTCTCAATGAAAAGGGGAAGGACCCCAATGGGTTGGAGTTGTGTTCAGTAGAATCGAGCAATGGTTGGACACCGCTCTAACCTCCATCTCCTGTCCAATGAAAGGGAAAAGAGCTTCCCAATCCACAGTAAAGAGAAACCTGTCCAGCCGGCAGCAAATAGGTTGGTTTCTAAAATTAGACCAAGTAAACTGGTCGTTGCTCAATGAAGGATCTCGAAGATTCAATTCCCTCATCAGCGCATCAAAGCTTCGCATACTTTAGTATTACTAAAGCTATTAAATTTTTCTTTGCCTTCCTCACCACGTTAAAATCCCCACCTAAACACCATCTCTCATCGCACTGGCTCCACAACCCAGCCAACTCATCCCAGAACTTGTCTCTAGAACTATAGTTACTGGATCCATACACTCCAGTGAACCATCAATTATTACTGCCATCCCCCTCAACTAGAATGGATGTGGAAAAGTCCCCTAGCAGCATGTTAGTAATTTTCACTTTTTTGATATCCCAAACAATCAAGATCCCACCTGCCCTACCTACCGAAGGTAAAGTTACCCAATCTTTAAACCTCGAACGCCAAATACTGCCCACAAACCTCCTGTCAACATCTTCCTTTTTAGTTTCCTGCCAGTTAGTTTTGCAGATAGCCTCCTTGATGGCTCTTCTCTTAGTGGTGGATCTGCTCCCTCTATCTTCATGGGTCGACATTCTTGTCCTGCCTTGACGTTCTTCATATAAGTTTGTTAGAGACTTAGAGTTGAGAGCTTGGTTACTCCAGATTTTTAATTTGGTTTTTGTTTATACTCACTAAGGTAGCAGGAGTGACAGGAAGCTTTTGCAGATCTACTATGTTAATGGCGTGCTGTCCCTTGCATTTTACATTTTAGTTTTATTCCTTTGAGGCAAAACTTACTACTAGCGAGGTGGAAAAATATAAATTTTAGCTTAACTTGAGGAAGCGGGTGCTAATTCATTTAGATTTAATTAATGGTGCTGCTCCAATAATCCTGAAACTAATCTGTATATTTATTTTTTTATGACAGCGTTGAATATTTGTAGTCATGAGTCCATATGGAAAGTATTAGATTTCAGATAGCTATATGGTTGAATGATGTAAAGGATTTTAGTAGCATAATTTTTCTCTGTTTTGGTTAGGGAATTGATTCCCTTATTGTAATGTTTTTTTTTTTTTTTAAATAGAGTGGATTATATAATATGATTTTATTTCTTAAAAAACAAAAAAATTAAGTCTTGATATTCTGATAGATTGAATTTGGTCGATAAACCATTCAGTTTGCTATCCAAATAAAGTGAAAAAAAAAAGAGAGAAGTCTTTAGACTTGGCAGCTCCAAACTGCTTTTACTTGCCAACTTTTCTTTTGTAATATACTAATACAAGTTCTCTTTTAATAATATCCGAATATTGACCTGCTAACTATGGATAAGAAGAAATAAGAGAAACTTTTGAAAGTTGTATGAGGAAGAAGAGTTCCTTTGGGATAGTTTTAAATTTCATGTTTCTTTTGTGGATTGCAAAATCTAAGGAGTTTAAGGATGTTCCTTTATTCAAAATATCGTTGTGAGCTTTGTTTTTGTTTTCTTGGTTGAGGACTTCTTGTCCTCTTCCATTTCATGATTATGCACTTCATTCATGATTAATTGAAGTTTATGTTTCCTACTATAAAAATGTTGTCTGTCTCTGCTTGTCTCTATCAGTTTGATTTTTCATGATTTGTTTTGTGAGTGTAGTTAAAAGACTTTGATTGAATATTTACTTGTTGGGACTATTTTTCCCTTTGAACTTATGATGAGGTTTTAATTAGAATATTCTACGCCTGTGCTTATATGCTATGTATTACTTTTTGGAACTTTTGTTTTAAGGATGTGGGAACGACTAATGGAAAGTGATATTTGGATCAACTCTATCTGAGGAATATTTGACGGTTAAAGCTTGTAAAAGTTATTCAGGGTTTTAGGGTCCTGGATTGGGTAAAAGAGGGACTTGAATTTGTCTTGATAAGGAAGCAAGGGAATAGAGACTTCTTAGATTGTTCTTTTTTGTTTTGTGGGGAGAGGGTAAGACGATATAATGTCACTTCATGGTCAGAAGTGACTGATTTTCCACTGTTAAATTCTGTGCTAGTTTTTGTGTTTGTGTGTGTATGGTCATGTTTTGAAAACATTTCCTTTTCAAATAGTTTTAGAAATCCAATACTGAAGGCAGCAGTAACTATACCTGCCAAAATTTATACACCCCAAGGGTTTGCATGCTTAATTGACTTGATTTTTCCTCTCTGTAGTTGCTTGCAGATTGGCCTTGTTTTTGACTATTTAGTTCTACTTATTATGCCTGAATTCATTTTTGATTGTGTTTATATTTACTCCTTTAACCTTCTCTTCATAGAATTCTTCTTTTTTTGGGTGAACTTGGTACTGATGAGACAAATTCTTTGGCAGGTGCTTCCTCACTCATATAATCTTAAACAACCATTTTATATTTGCCTGATGATTGACTTAGTTTAACTTTATAATAATTTAATTTACCTGAAAGTTGTGTAAACTACTCGTCTATTTGACTTTAGAAAACAAAGAAATTTTGTGTCTTTTCTTGTTTATTATATTATTTTCCAATTTATGTTTTTACCAGTCTCTTGAGTGGAATGACGAGCCAACTGAGGAACAAGGAGGAGCTGAATCTCCTCCTGGTATGACTGATGATATCTCTGCACAAAATTCCGATAAAAAAGAGGACAATGTAGCTACTGTCACTGAAGAAAATGAGTGGGACAAACTGTTGCGTGTGAGGTAATAAGCTTCTTGAATTCTCCAATTAGCTGTGTTATTATTTGCAATGTTTACTTTGCCTGCTAACATAATTAGGAAGGCACTATCAAGCAATATCAATAAATTTAGGATTGAATATTTTCTTTTGATGAGCATTTAGTCAGGTAACAAATGGAAAGGGGTGTTTGAAGGCAAGAGCCAGTACACCATTTTCCTGTAGGAAAGAGTCACGTATGGCATTGCTTTGGGCCTTCTTTTCCTCTGCTCCTTTTCTTCTGTATGTTTTTCAATTTTCTCTATGTATAAAATTTTGTTCTATATATGTATACACATATTTGTGAATCTAGTGATAGTTGTTTGACAGTTAAATGAATAAAAGAAACTGGGGTTCTAATGTACCTCTAAGATCAGTGAAAAGAAAAAGTGTTCTGATCAGTGTTATTATGCCGATTCCTGTAATTGGTGCAGGGGCTGACATTGTAATCCACATAAATGCCTTGGTGATGTTGTAATATGGTTGCATATATTGCTATTCATAAGTTCTGTCCATGCAATCCTCGCGACTGCCTCAATGATGTTGTAATATGATCGCAGATATTGCTGCCCATAAGTTCTGTCCAATGTCCACAAATATTGTAGCAATCATTGTAGAGACTAATAATGAAAATAGTAGAAATTTACTGTGAAACGCTACTGTATTCTATTAATGTTAAGGATTAGATTGTTTCTCATTATTTTATATAAAGGTTAGTCTCTTTCCGGTCCGGTTTTATATTTGCTTTTGTTGTAACGTTATGACGTGACCCATGAGGGGTAGGTCAAGTGATCAGGCCCACAGTTTGCTCGAATGTGGTTTAGAGTTTTGACTCCACAAGTGCTTACCTAGTTTATAGGGTGCAGCTGGAGGATCCAATTTCTAACTTGAGTTTGCAGAACAAGTTTGGGATCAACCAAGTATTGAAAAAGAAAATTAATCTTAACATCATAGATAGGAAAATAGTAACTTGAGGTTTATGGATGCTCGTACTTGAGGTTTATGGATGTTCTTCCTTGAGGTTTAAGGATGCTCGTGGATCATAACGTACATATTTATTGGGCTTGTAGATGGGAGAAATATCAAAGTGAGGAAGAAGCAGCTCTTGGTCGCGGGAAGCGGCAACGGAAAGCAGTTTCGTATAGGGAAGCATATGCTCCACACCCCAGTGAAACATTGAGTGAGGTAATGCTATTTGAATTTTGCCTGGAAGTACATGATTTGTTTAACTGTGCTTGCATTTTGCGTCAGATCCTTCTTATTTAGTATTTATTGATGTCACTTGAAAGGTTATTTTCTTATTAGTAGACAAGCACATTTTGCATACTAAATACTAGACCAACATAATCTATATAAATGGTTTTTACAAGGTTGTCAATGAGTAAGCTTGTTAATGGGTGTCTTTTTCTGATCTTTTCTCCATCTATATAGGGCTTGACTTGATAAACTTTTGTTTTCTGCTTTTTTGTTTTTTGTTTTTCAAATGAATTGAATGTTGAAGTTCTTCTCGAGAATTTGCTTTTGAAGATCCAACCACTTTTTTCATTTAGAAAAAAACAAAAAAATAGAAAACAAAAGTGTATCTATCTATCCAAGCCCGTAATGAACGTGCATTTAAGTAACAGAATTTCTCCAAATCCTGGTAAACAAATTTTGAACCAATGGCTGCAGTATAAATAATAAAGACGTGGTTATAGCCTCATCTTGCAACATGGTTTTCTTCTCTTTGTCCTAAAGGAGAGCAACTGCTTCTTCCAAAACAATGTGCTTATACAGTTATACCAATGGTAGTAGCAACCTCCTCCCCTCCCCTTTGTTTTTTGGCAACTGAAGTCTTGGTTGCTGCTTCATAAATTTGTCTTTCTTCCTGCATATTGATTTTGGTTTCAATTGTTGGCTTTTACAGCAGAGTGGTGGTGAAGAGCATGAGCCAGAGCCTGAGCCAGAGCGAGAATACACGCCTGCTGGACGAGCACTAAAAGCAAAGTAGTAAGTACAGATTCAATCAATGTAATCATTGGTGATCTAGTATAAGGTCATGCACTATTTGCTGTAAATTTTGAGGACAATATGAGATGAAATCCTTATGCAACCTTACTGTCTTATTTTCATTGAGCAGTGCCAAGCTCCGTGCTAGACAAAAAGAACGTCTTGCTCAGAGGAATTCAGTTGAAGAATCTAGTCCAGCTGACAGATTGCCACTTGAGCTGCCAGCCCCCCAGTGTCCTTCCACCAATGCTGAAGATGGCGAGCAAGCTTCTGGACTAGTTCAATCTTCCATGGAGAAGCCTTTGATAATTGACTTGGAGGATAAGAAATTTGATGCTCCTAAGAGCAGGACTGGATCGCCTTTAAGGCTTGGAAGGCTGTCAAAGAGCAAAATTGGCAGTCATCTTGATCATTCTGTTAATCTTCTTGACCATCCTCCTCCTGGCATATTCCTTCCAAGCCACCAACTTCCTGGAACAAACTATACTAACTCCACATTCACCAGTAATTTATTACCGGTTCTTGGGCTCTGTGCTCCCAATGCTAATAAAATGGAATCATCACATAAGAATTTCTCAAGATCAAATGGAAAACGATGTCAATCAGGAGCTGGACCAGAATTTCCATTTAGTCTGGCTCCGCATTCTGGCACTTTGACCGAGACAGAAGTTAATGTTGAGACTATCACAAACAGAATGAAATTATCAGATGCTTCACAAGATGTTTCACAACAGCATCTTAAGAGTGGTATCCCAGATGTTCGTCTCCCACTTAGCCTGGTACTCTCTTTGCTCCATGTTTGGGTTATTATTATGATTATTATTATTATTATTATTGTTATTATTATTATTGTTGTTGTGGTTATTGCTGTTTTTGTTGATGATGTGATTTTTTTTTAAATTTTTTTTTATAATAAATATAGGATGATTGAGAGACCTTATTTGTTTGCAGTATCCTCCAACTGTCCAAGGCAAGGGTTCTGACCGCTTAGAATCTTCTTGTGCTACTTTCTCTGATTTTCAGGATAGGATGCCACTGCCTAACTTACCATTTGATGAGAAATTGCTACCAAGATACCCACTTCCATCTAAAAGCATGCTGAGTTCACATCTTGACTTGTTACCTAGCTTGTCTTTGGGTGGGAGAGAAGAATCTGTGAGTGGCTCTTTGCAGGAACTTCCAACAATGCCATTGTTGCCAAATTTAAAATTTCCCTCACAAGATGCACTGAGATATAATCAGCAAGAAAGAGAGGTGCCCCCGACCTTGGGTTTGGGACATATGCCTTCCATGTTTTCATCATTTCCTGAAAACCATAGGAAGGTACTTGAAAACATAATGATGAGAACTGGTTCTGGATCAAGCAACTCACATAAAAAGAAATCAAAAGCAGACAGCTGGTCAGAAGATGAACTTGATTTCCTGTGGATTGGTGTTCGTAGGCATGGGAGAGGTAATTGGAATGCAATGCTCAGAGACCACAGGTTAAAGTTTTCAAAGTATCGAACCTCAGATGATTTGTCGACCAGGTGGGAGGAGGAACAACTCAAGATCCTAGATGGATCAACTTTTTCAGTGCCAAGACCAACCAAGTCAACAAAGTCTACCAAATCTTCCTTGTTTCCTGGCATTTCTGATGGAATGATGGCTAGGGCACTACATGGGAGTAGATTTGTCACACCACCAAAATTTCAACCCCACCTGACAGACATGAAATTGGGTTTTGGAGATCTTGGCCCCAGCCTGCCACATTTTGAAACATTGGATAGATTAGGTTTGCAACATGAGCAATTTCCCTCTCTTCCAACTTGGTTGCCTGACAAATATCGGGCAAATATATCTGGAGATTGTGCTGCTGGGCCTTCTGATAGACCAGGAACTTCTTCAAATGTACCTGTTGAGAAGCCATTTCTTCTCAATTCTTATGGTACCAGTTGCTTAGATTCAATTGGTCTGAATAGCTCTGGTAGCTATGATGTTAAGCGTAAGGAAGATGAACAGGTAGGGAGTAAGTATGGCAAGTTGCCTAGTCTTCTGGATAGATCACTAAAACTTCTGCGTGATTATAATATGGGTAGTGGTGAATCAAGTGCTTTAGCATTGATGCCTGAACCCAGAGGAGGGCTCTTGCATCCGAAGGGGGAAGATGAAGCTGGAAGTAGCTCTTCAAAGGACAAGCTACCTCATTGGCTACGAGAAGCTGTAAGTGCTCCAGTTAAGCCCCCAGATCCTGAGCTACCACCCACTGTCTCGGCAGTTGCACAATCAGTTCGGTTACTATATGGGGAAGATAAAACGACTATTCCTCCATTTGTCATCCCTGGCCCCCCTCCTCCTTTCCCAAAGGATCCAAGGCATAGCTTAAAGAAGAAAAAGAAACGGAAGTCACATCTGTTAAGGCAGGTTACACCAGATATAGTTGGAAGTAGCCAGGACTTCCGAAGCTCTGTGCTTGGGGACAATGCTCCAGGCTCCATTCCGTTGCCCCCACCACTTTCATTGCTTTCACAAGCAATGTCAAGGGTCGAGTCTGACCTCAACTTACCTCCGCGCCATTTAGATATGATGATTCCATCATCATCATCAGCACATGTAAACCAGCAGAAGAAAACTAGCACTGGATTGTCCCCCTCCCCTGAAGTGCTTCAGTTGGTAGCTTCCTGTGTGGCTCCAGGCCCACATCTTCCATCGTTTTCGGGCATGACTAGCTCAAGCTTCCTTGACACCCAGTTAACATTACAGAAACCTATTGACCGAGTGGGAATTTCAGACTCACAAGATGTATCTGGAGAAAATGAAGATAAGCAGGATCCGCCTTTTAAGGTACAGAGTTCACTTCCAGAAGATAAAGTAGATGATCCCGAAAGTGGGGATTCCAGCAAAACTCAATCAGATCCTTCTAGAGCTGAACAGCCTGATGTGCCTGATGTAGAAGAAATATCTTCTGAGGGCACTGTCTCGGATCATCCTTTGAGTGATCAGGAATCATAGCTGTAATTTGAGAACTGAAAATTAAAAGGACCACATTCTTTTGTACTGCTCAAAACTCTCCACAAATGTGCTCGAATTTTTGTAGGTGTTAAGCGAGTGATGGATTAGCCAAATATGGGTTTGTTTAAAACAGCTCAATGTAAAGTTTCTCCTAGAGAATGAAAATATAGTATTGCCGTCTTTGCTTCATCGAGGCCTCGTCGATTTGTGAGCCTTATTTTTTCCCTTCAATGTCTGACCGGTAACACCACATCTTCAGAATGGTGTTGATATGGGATTGTACCAAACTGGTGCCGGACTTGTATAAAGTTTCCTCATCTATTTCTTCGTAACAATTTGTGAGCTGCTGCTTTCTTCAGCGTTGGAACAGAGCTCGTAAAGGTTATAGTTAGCATTTACCATTCAAGATTGACGGGTCTAAAATGAACCAAGTCTGGTGCTAGAAAGAAGTACAGGTAAGAATGCTTTACTTTTGTGTAGTAAGGAATTTAGGCAGTTTTGACTTTGCCTCACCCTTTCCTGCATTGGGTATGTAAAGGACATCTGTGAAATAAATTTTTCTTTACAGTAAAGCTAAAACGTGTTAATTGATAGCTAGTGGTCCTAAGTAATGTCCATATTGCTTAACATAATTGTATCTGGTCCTAAATGAAGTCCATATTGCTTAACATAAATGTATCCTCAGTAATAGATTAAGTGCTATTTTACATTTGAGAAGCAGGAATCAATCTGATAACTGTGAAACAAGTGTTGCTAGTGAGAAGCTCATTTATTAAGAAGTGATCGATGAATTGTATTATTGGTTTATTGAGTCACTTTCTTTGACCCATTTTGATTTATAGTTCAGGTTGAGTAAAAAGTAGTAAAGATTTGTCTGGTTTTTGGATAGAGTCAAAAGGCCATGTTGATGGATCATAGATTTGACATTCTCCCTGGTTAAGCAATTTCCAGATTTGTAATGTCACATGGCAGGGTCACCCACTGACAAGAAAACTAATCAAGTTGAATATGCTTGCTCATGACATAGCACCATCTGATGATATACATCAAGATTAATAGGGTAATCAGATTTAATTTAGTTTAGTCTAATTATTATTTTCTTTTTGTAAGATCTAAATGTTGCCTCGAGACTTGAAGAAAGAGGGATTATACAAATACCGAAAAATTTTGTGATTCGAAGTGTACATAAAAAAACTTTTTTGTAGAAAAACTGTCTGATGTATAAAAATACAATTACCAGCATTAATTACGGAAATTTGTCTCCGGAATATATAATTCAAGTTTCAAAATGCAACATTTTCAGCAATTTTGCTAGGAGATGGTACTTCACTTGCACATGCATGCCAGTATTCCTCGCTCGCTCGCTCTAAGAGGCAACTCATAATAGAGCTACTTCTCTTATCTAAATACATAAATGTATATATATATATATATATATATAGCTGATTTAATCAACACTTTCTGGTACCAATTCAGCTAATCTTCACACTTAGGTCAGATTTCAAATTGGTTTTTCTCTTATCTTCTACTAGTTATACACTGTTTGTGTTCACAGAAATCAGAGACGTCCCTGTAATATAACTCGAGCAACATACATAAAGTTCCTATGTGAAATTACCATCCCACCCTCTAGCATCCCCCGCTCCCCCACTCTCCATGTGAGGTTCAGATCTGATTGTCAACACTCAATAGAACCTGGCATAACACCCAGTGACCGAGCGAGGAAATTTTTTTAAGAGGGCATACAAATAAATTTTTTTTTAACTAATTTTGAAACACATTAGTGAACATAGATCATTATAGAATTAAAAAAAAGTATTTAAAGTGAGTCTAAGAAAAATTATCTAAAGTATAGGTAAAATTTAGTACTTCAAAATAATGCAAGGAAAGTTCAAAAATTTAAAGTAGGTCTTATTAGGGGTTCTATTGATTTTTTTTTTTTTTTTTAAATAAAAAAGGACAAAAACCATAATTACAAAAATTCAGGGGGGAAATTAAGGATAAAACTGAAATTTTAAGATAAAATGAAGGCAAAAAGTATAATTTTTAAAACAAATGAAAGAGGGCCACCCGCACTCCGTGGTTGTTAACACCATCCATCCCCCTAAAATTATAAGATGAATAGAACAAAAACAATCTTATTACTGCTTATGTCCAAATATTATCTAGTAATATTTAAACTTAACTCACACTTGGTGAACATAGGCTGGTAAATACTAATGTTTGTAATCAAAATTGTAGAAAAAGGAAAGTAAAGGAGTGAAGATTTCATATTCTATATTAATCTGTATGAACATCTATTGCCGATCACAAAGACTAAATGGCACAAAACTTTGAAATGGAAACATAATATCTTATAGATATCTATTAGAAGTACTGATTAGTAACTCCTCTAGTCAGCTAGTGAGACAAAGCAACTGGTCTTGGACAGGTTCTTGGGTTGGCCACGAACCTCGACGAGAAGGCGCAAAACTGATAGTAATCTTCATCCAACAAGTTCCGGCACCCCGTGCTGGTGTCGTCGAAGTTGAGAGAATAGCTCAATGGATCATAGCTGCATTGGAGCGTTGAAGCTTGTTGGCTTGGTGCCAAGCCGATCATTCGAGCGTGCTTCTTTAGCTTCCTCATCATTTTGGTTAGACAAGGACAGTGAGAAGAAGTTGAAAAGCTATTGCATGAGGAGATGGCGGTTGAAGCTGTGGTGGCGGTTGTCACGGTTTCGCCGTGTCTTTTGGTGGTGAATGTGTTCTTTGGCCACCAAAGAGGCCACATTTGTGTCATATTTATTAGAGTATATTACTTTGAGTTGTTTTTGTGTTTTTAAGAGTGGACTAGTGGAGGCTGAGTGCAACAATTGGAGCAACGCTGCTTTGTATAAATAGGGAAAAGACTTTTTTTATTTTTTATTTTTTTTTAAAAAAAAAAAAAAAGGGAAAAGAGCTAGGATATGTGAGAGTTTTTTTAAGGTTAAAAAATGGGGGGAGTGGGACCCACTAGGGGATATTAATAATACAATTTTTTTTTTTTTTGTACGTTAATTTTCATGCAAAAGCTAACTTTTAATTTTCGGTTTGCTACACTTTTTAATGGGGTGTGGAGTGAATCATGCGTCCACGTGAGTGAAACTTTACTTGGCCTGCAATTAATTAGCCTCCTGTGAGAAAAGTCTGAGGTCCTTAGGTGATAATAGCTTGTCTTATTATCCTCTTTTAATATTATTTGTTAGGCGCATATTCTTCTTTGGTCGATTAGGTTTCAAGGTAATCGCTATTCTTCAAACAACAAGAAACTTTTAATTTAATTAATACTATATTTCAATTTCATTTGGTACCCTTCACACTATATTTCTTTTGCTATATAGTNTTCTGCCATTCATAGGAATTAGTATATACTTCCCTATTCAAATGTTATTCATTTATTCCCTAAACAAAAATGTTTCATTTACTATATCTTCTTTGGATGGTTGTTCGAGAGTTATAAATAGCGTCAAAAACCAATAATGACACTTTTTATTGAATAAAAATGGTTGATTTTCACATAAATTAACAAAATATATCAATAATTTGTACAAATTATACTGTTTGGGCGTAATTGAAATACAAATTAATAAGTCTAAAAAATGCAATTGCCAAAACTTTTACTTAAATCAAGTAGATATATATATTTTTTTGAAAACAAAACCAAGTAGGTATTGATACCTCTTTTATTGTTTCTTAACGTTAATCAACGTAAAAATGTTAGAGTATACAGGCACTTAAACACTTACAATAAGCTGTATTTTTACACTGATAAACGAGCTTTAATCTTCCTTTTTTAAATAATACATTTCGAGTATTTGGAATCTAAAGACAATGAATTAAAATGTTGGAATTCAAAATTGTTACAATGAAACTCGAATCCTAGTCAGCATGTAACGATGAGATAAACGTTTGAGATAAAATTTTAAGAGTACATGCATTACCTCGATTTCAGTGCAAATGTAATATTGG
Source organism: Parasponia andersonii (assembly GCA_002914805.1). NCBI lineage: Eukaryota > Viridiplantae > Streptophyta > Magnoliopsida > Rosales > Cannabaceae > Trema > Trema andersonii. The sequence continues at coordinate 75,494 of JXTB01000267.1, read as the reverse complement.
TGAGTACAAGAAAAATAAGGCACGTACAAATACAATGCACATAAATATGCGCTCTCAAACAGACAAACACACAGACAAACACGTCAAAAAATAACGAACATCTTAACTCAAGGGGCAAAACTGAAATTATGGTTTGAAACAAGGGTACGATCGTCAAAAGAGAGCACAGACGAACTGTCATTTCCTTGAGAGTTTATTTGTCAGAATACTGAGAGGAGAAAATTTGACTAATGGACAGCCTCGATTGGTACAACTAATGGCTCTACTCATCAGCAAACCATATTATATATATGTAGATATATATTTTTTATTATTATCATTATCAATTTAAATAAACTATTGATAAATAAACTTGTGATAATTGATAAATTTAATAACTACTTAACTGGCTGTATTGTCAGTAACTGTGGCGAAAGTCTTGGGTCCATATACGGTATCAAAAAATAGGCAAGTTAGACCACCACTAGATTTATATAGTATTAAAAAAGAAATTTCCAAAACAAGTTTCATTTATGAAAGTTGCTAAAATGTATCATCTGACAGGCAAATAATACACTAGGGATGTTTAAATTTATAAGTGCTTTGTTTTAAAAAAAAAATTATTTGTACAGGTGTTTCTACTCTTTTAATCTCTTAATTTTTCTAAGGGCAAANTGATAATGTTTAATATATTTATAATAAATTTTAATACTCCAATTGAACAGTGACAATTCATATGTATTGGTATACAAAATTTAGTACAATAGTTAAGGCCCATAGCACTATCCTTTATTTTTTTAAGTAAGCAAACAAAAGAAGAATTATTTGGAACTTATTTTTGAGTACAAACAAAAGCGAAAAAAACAGAGATAATATCATTCTTATGCCTTAAATTTTAATTGAGTTTATACATTGTATTTTGGTTATTATTAGTGTTGACTTTTAGATTTAAAATTTGTATAAATTAATACCCTCTCTAGATCAAATACCAAGTTTGACTATTGAATTTACAAAAATACTAGTTTAAACTTCGCAAATATATTTTCAAACTTAAAATGATTTAAACTTATTAAAATCAATAGACAAAATGATTAATACTAAAAAAATGCAAACAACCTATAATAATATAACATTATTATTTAGTTGTTAATTTGAAGTAAGTTTTCAATTTGATTTATATATATATATTTAAAGTTTTTGAAGGGTATTTTAGTAAACTCAATTGTCAAAAAATGTGCTTGACCCAAAGATAATATTAATTGTTATAAGTTTTAAATTGGAATGTCAATGTTGATAATAATCAAAACTCAAGGTATAAAGTGAATAAAAAATCAAAATGCAAGGTATAAAAATATAATTAATCTTAAAAAAAATACTTAACTAAGCAATTAAAACTTAACCAATGAGAATGTGGATCATTTTTGGTTTTAATATTCTAAAACTTTCATATATATATATATATATTATATAGGCATTAATCGAGTATTGTTTTACCTAATTAAAATTCATTATGTATTTCTTTTTATGTAAAAGATAGAGAGAGAATAGCATTAGATAATGTGTATTTATTGTTACTATTTTTTTTTTTTTTCTGATTACTCAGATTATAGTAGCTGATAGTTAATGATTTAATGGTTAAAATAAAAAATATATAGACAGTCAAAAAGAACCTTATAAATAGGTAAAAAAAAACCCATAGATGGGTAAAAAAAAGTTACTAGATTATGGCCCATTATATATTGTCTTCTCATTTAATATAAATAGTATTTTTTTTCCAAAAAAAATGAAATACTGGAAATCTGATACTAATTTATTTGGTCCTTAAAATGTAAAAAAAACTATAAATATTATATAAAGTTCAATGCTAGTGATATATAGAATTATAGACAGCCAAACTTAATCTTGGTAGTTTGTACCATCTAAAGAAAAAGAAGAAAGTGTTTGAGGGTTAAGGCAGTAACGTCCTTTGTGAGAGATATGAGTCAGAAAGCTTCAATATGTGGTGGAAGCTGTCACGTGCTGGTCAGAACTAAGATTGTACTCAAACAATGAATGCACATAGTCCAGATCAGATGTGATTGACCATGTCGTATAGAGGTGTCAAAATAGGTGGACCGAGCCAAAGTGGGCTTGGAGGAAGAGCACGCTGGCCGACCCATCTAAAGAAAACCCAGCTTGGAATTTTTAAAATATAGCCCAACCTAGCTCGAAGGCCTATTAGGCTCCTAGGGGGTCGGCTCGAGCTAGGTCTGGAATGAGCCAAAACGGGCCGACTCGTTCTTGGCCCAAATTTAAAAATTTTTAAAAATATAAAAAAATAAGATTATTATTTGTATAATTAGTTAAAAATATTAGAAATTTAAAATAAAAATTATGCAAAAATAAATAATATGTTATGTTTTTTTCCTGTTGATAAAAATTTAAAAATAGTTAAATAAGCTAAAATTATATAAGTAGAATAGTTGATAAGAAAAAAGTTTAAGTATTGAAAGTTTATTCAGAATTAGATTGAAATTTGAAAGTGTGAAAAAAAAGAATAAGGGAATGTATATTTATAAGTATTGGAAAAAATTTGTATTTAAATTTATTTTAAAAAATTTTTAAAATTAAAAAATTTATTTTTGGCGGGTTGGCTCATGCGTGCTAGATTGGAGAGGTGAGTCTAGACATATAGCCCAACCTAGCCCTAACCTAGGGTCGGGCCAAGCTCGAGCCCGTTATAATGCAGGCCAGTCCGTTTGGCTCGGCCTTTATTGACATCTCTAATCTCGTGTATTTATTCTTAATTTATGACTTTTTTACTTGTATTGTATATTTCTGTATATTAATCTTCATCGATTATATATATATATATATATGTATATATATATTTGATATGCGAGGCTTTATGCGGTAGAGTAAAACCTACTGAATCATGACAATTAATTAAAAATACAATTATAACATAAAATTATATTTGAATCATATCATATGGACATTGTATATGGTAAATATATACAAATATGTTCACCATTGAACGAGTATTTTTCTCTTTCAAAACTTCAATCCCATGCAAGAAAATCATAATATGCAAAACTCTAATTTGCATCATCAATAATCTCAAGGTCTTGGAACTTTATAATTTTTCATAATTATAATATCACTTCTATATCTTGTATTTTGACCCTTTGTTTAATTTGTATCTTATATTTTAATTATTATCAGTATTGACTCTTATATTTAATATTTGTTACAAATTTATATCCTGATACTAGTTTAGAGCAGTTAATTTACTAAGATTTAATAAACTTAATTCTTGGATAAGTTTTTATATGGCTTATTTCAAATTTTTAAATAGTATCTTAGTAAATTAATTATTCTAAATTGGTGTCAGAGTATAAATTTATAAAAATTTCAAATCTAAAGGTCAATATTGATATATTTAAAATATAAGATATAATTTGAATATGGTATCAAAATAAAAGGTATGAAAGTGATATTATTCCTTATAATAATCAACAGAAATTATATATTTTATTCCATGACAAAATCTTCAATATGCCACACAATAATCAGTAGAAGTTCACTAGTTTCAGAAACTGTATTTCTCTCTCTTGGTCTTTCTTAACTTTTAGCAAGTATTAATCTGAAGGATTCAATGCTCTTCTACAGGTAGAGAGAGAGGACTAGTTTCCTAAATACATTATTTACACACTTTCCATCAAAGTGTGTAATTATCAGAAAACATATTAATTCTCAATATTTAACTAATTAAAAATTAGTATTTATTAATATTTATTATACTATAATTTTGACATTCCTAAATAAATGATATCTAGCTTAAATGACCTGTAAATGAGAATTATACTTATGACCAACAATAATGTCTTTGTCAAAGACAATTTCTGTATTATTCATCAAATTCATTTCTGTATATACTAAATTGAGACAAAAAAATCAGAAATAATTCCTCTCAGAGTATAATCATAATAAAACATAACATAACATCATGGCACATCATCAATTATAACATCCAAGAAGGCCAATTGTTTCAACATATTCATTAAATGTCTTTAGTAGAAGTCCTTTTGTTAACGGATCTGCAATCATAAGATTAGTACTAATTTGTTCGAATGACATTTGTTTCTAAACTTCTTCATTGATGGCAAGGTATTTGAATTCTATATATTTAGCACCTTTGGAATACTTATCGTTCTTGAAAAAGAATACTATTATGGCATTATTATAATAAACTTTCAGTAGCTTAGCAATATTGTGAATAACTCCAAGTTCTAAAATAGAATTCTGTAGCCACAACCCATGAAGTGCGGTCTAAAAGCATGCCACAAACTCAAATTCTATAGTGGATGCAGCATGACAGATTCTTTTACACTTTTCCATGAAATTGTCCCTCCAGCTACAAGAAACATTTATCCAAATGTGGATTTTCTTATATTAACATATCTAGTAAAATCTGATTTTGAATATCTAATCACCTCTAAATGATCAGACCTCTTATAAGTGAGCATGAATCTTTTGTTCCTTGCAAGTAACTCCATACTTTCTTGGTAGCCTTCCAATGATCTAGTCTTAGATTACTTTGATACCTACCTAGCATTCCGACAGCAAAGCTAACATTTGGCCTAGTACAAGTTTGCTCCCAACTATTGAAGTATAAGGAATTTCTTACATTTGTTTACATTCCAATTTGTTTTTCGGATATTGTATAATGCTGAATTTATCTTCTTTCTGAATTGGAACAACACTTGTAGAATACTTTCCCATGCTAAATCTTTCTAAGATTGTACTTATATATGCTTTTTGAGACAATCCTAGCAATCCTTGTTTTTAATCACAAAAAATTTCAATTTCAATCAGATAGGTTGCCTCTTTCATATCTTTCATTTCAAAGTTCTTAGAAAGAAATTTCTTAATCTCATGTAATAATCAAGTTCATTTGCAGCAACAAATATGTCATCAACATATAGAATTATAAAAATAAACTTGCTTTTGTTGATTTTCATATATCTACACCGATCAACGGTATTCTTCTTGAATCGAAAAGAGTTAATGGTGTCATTAAACTTAATATACCATTATTGAGAAACTTGTTTAAGTTTATATATTGATCTTTTTAGTTTTATGCATTCCTTTCTTTCAATTGAAAAATCTTCAGGTTGATCCATAAATACATCTACCTATAAGTTCCCATTTAAGAAAGTGGTTTTTATATCCATTTGATGGAGTTCTAAATCATAATGAGTTACCAAGGCATAATAATTCTAAATGAGTCATTCTTAGAGACTAGAGAAAAGGTCTTTTTATAGTTAATAACATCTTTCTCAGTAAAATTTTTTGTAACAAGTCATGCTTTATGTCATTCTATCTTATCATTAGAGTCACATTTGGTCTTAAAGACCCATTTACCCCAACTCTATTATAACCTTCATGAATTCAATGAGTTTTCAAACTTTATTCAGCTCCATCGATTTTAACTCATCTTTCATAACTTCTAACTATTTAATGAAATTAGTACTTTCTATGCCTTGTGAAGACGAAATTGGATCATCATATATTTCTAACTGATCTTCTTTATCTTTTAGCTCTCCTTACTACTATTCTTTGTATTTCATCTATTATTGGTTCATTATTAGTAACTTCATTGTAGGGGTATTTGATTATTCACTTGGTACTTTGTAGATCATTAGAAAAACTTTTGGGTAAAGGAACTTGCACCCTGATTTCTTGAATCTCTACTTTATGAGTTTCTTTACTCCCACTAAATTCTCTTTTTAATTAATCTAGCACTTTTAGTTTTAATAATTCTTGTACTATGGCTAGGATAATAAAATCTATACTCTTTTGACTTTTCTAAATAACCAATGAAGAAACCATTGGTTGTTCTTCAATACGACTTCTTTTTATGTGGATTATAAATTTGTACTTCTTCTGGACAACCCCAAATATGTAGGTACCTTAAATGGGATTTTCTTCCACTCCACAATTCAAAAAAAGTCTTTGGAACTATATTACTAGAAACCATGTTTAACAAATACATGGCGGGCTTTAAAGTATACATCCACAACGAAAGGGGTAAAGATGAATTACTTAAAATACTTCTAACCATATTCATCAAAGTACGATCATGTCTCTCAGCTATACCATTTTATTATGGTGAGTCTGGCATAGTATATTGAGCACATATGTCATGCTTTCAAAGACTTTAGGAAATGGACTAGTACACTGTCCAGATTCATTATATTTTTCATAATACTCACCACCTCTGTCAGATTTGACAACTTTCACCTTTCTATCTAGTAGTCTTTCAACCTCATTTCTAGATATCTGTAAGGCATCCAATGATTGATATTTTTCATACAATAAATAGAGATAATGAAAAGTCATCAATGAAAGTGATGGAATAATTTTCTCCACCAATAGATAGAACATCAAAAAGTCCACATATATCGGTGTGTATAAGTTCAAGAAACTATATACTACTTGTGGCACCTTTCTCTATGTATTTGTTTTATTTTCCTTTAATAGAATCCACACATATACCAAGATCATTAAAATCCAAGTCTAGAAGGATTTCATTGTTTAGTAATTTCTTCAATCTTTCTTAAGAAATATGACCTAAACGTTGATACCACAAATAAGTAGAATATTCATTGACTAAACCACATCCATATCAACATTATGATGCAAAATTAAAAGAGTCTCGGCAAAAAGATTATCGAGTTTTAATTTTTATAAACTATCATAAAGGGAACCATTAGTCTTAAATAAATTGAAACATCTATTTTCGAATTTAAAGTCGTATCCAAGAGAATCAAGTCTAGATAAAGAAAACAAATTACGGGAAATTGAAGTGTTTGAAATAAATCTAAATATAAACCAGTCTCTGAAATCAAGCGATAGATTCCAATAGCATCAACAAGGATTTTGACTCGGTTTTTTGTGAGGAAAAAAACATTTTATTTGGATTTGTGGTTTGGGTTATAAGGAATCTCTACATTATATTTGAAACATGAGTTGTATATTCAGAATCAATCCACCAAGTATAAGAAACTCAGCTAAATGAGATTCAAAACATATAAAAGTACTAGGCTTACCTTTCTTTTCGAACTATGCCTTATGTTTTCGGCAATTATTCTCATAGTGCCAAGGCTTATTAAGAAAAATTGGCACTTATCGTTCTTTCTTTCCTTCTTGTAAATTTGAACACATGACTCATTCACCTTCTGTGGTCCTTGCTTGTTCTTTCTTTTATTATTTCTGGGTTTCTTTCTAACTCTAGGATGAAAAAGGAGATTAATGGAATGACTTCCTTGATTATTAAGTATTGATTCCTCCTAAACGAGAATACTGTGCAATTCATTCATATTCTATTTGTTCTTTCATGTATTATAATTTATTTGGAATGGACCATACTCATGAGGTAAAGAATTTATGATGAATTGTACAAGGAAGCTGTCATCCATATTCATCCCTAAAGGTCTTAAGTCTCACCACATTATTTATCACTTCAGTAATATACTAATAAATGGTACGAGGACTATCAAATTTCATGCTAGTTAAGTTATCTATTAATATTCCTGCAAGTAATTTGTCAGTAGTTTTAAAATACTCTTCCACAAATTTGAAATTTTTTAGCACTATCTGTTCGGAAAAGAGAAGAATTGATGTTTTTTGCTATAGTCATTTGCATAAATATTAGACTCAATCTGTTCAATCTTTCCTAAGTCTTATAGAGAGATTTTTCTTTAGCATTACTAGCTACAATAATAATAGCAAATTTGTCAACTTAAGTGCTAAATCAAGATTTAACACACATAAGTGAAATTGAACTTTTTCACACCGGTCATCAAAATTCAATCTATTAAAATATAGAACAAAATGAGCATGCAAATACAAGTGAAGCTATTAAAATATAGAACAAAATGAGCATGCAAATACAAATGAAGAGAAATAAGAACAAAATGAGCATGCAAATACAAGTGAAGCTATTAAAATATAGAACAAAATGAGCATGCAAATACAAATGAAGAGAAATAAGAATAGATACTGCAAAATACGTAAAAATGCTCACAAATTAATGCTTTGAGTCATGAACTATAATACATAATATTCAGATTCAAATAGTTCACATAAACAATAAGTGCATATTGAAGTTTTCCTTTAGGAGATACAACAACCTACAACAAGAAATATTATGATGCTACACAATATATAGGCACTTAATTATTAATTTTATATGCATTAATTAGACATATTTACAATCTTTGGATATACTTAATATATCTAATCAGGTTTATCAATCAACCATAGTCACGCTCATAATTTATAAAATTAACTTATCAACCTTTGAGCGATTTTGAACAATTTTATAATTTATGAACATCAATATACTTATGAAAATAATAAGAAGATATCATAAATTCATTAATTCATAAGCATAGTTTAATCATGAGTAATTGAATATAATCATGCAATTCACAGTTCATAAAACTTAAAGGTCCGACCACTTTGGTGACTAACAAAATTATCATAAGAGAATTTTACATTACAGAATTTGAACAATTATATCAATACATCATTAGACGCACAGCTTAATAGCCTTTTAATGGCACCTTGAAAGCAATCGGTACTGAAACTAAAATCGCATGCTTGAAAGTTGACTTTATACGAATTTCGTAAGTCCATAAAAGTTTCGGTCAGCATATTTACAAAAAACATAATTTGCAGTCAATTCCTTTCAAACATAGACTTATACTCATGATATAAGGGAGTTAATCTATTATCAGTAATGGAATAGTATATAAATCTTATAGCATTGAAGAAAATAATTGCAATATGTTTTCTTATGTTTGTACAGCACCGATCGATAAGGATTAACTATGAAAGGGGTCTATTTCAGCAAATTTCCCTATATATATATGAGTACAATTTTCATATCTATAAAATTAGTCTAATATCTATATATGACTACGATTTTGATATCCATAAAATTAGTCCATACGATAGCTTTAAAGATGAGAGCAAGATATAATTATATTGCATCAACAAGGTACAAAACATGAAGCAAAAGTCGTGCATCATACGCAATAATTAATCATTACATGATACAAGACCTTTATGAACAAAACTGATTTTCCTTGTTTAATAGAAGATTTGATCATTTCTAATAGTAGCCGAATACAATACAAACATTATTTAAGAATATCATCACTTGAATAAATATCAGTAGTGGGAACAATTAATATTCTTTCGTCAAAAAAAAAAAAAAAACACAGATCTTTGTAATCAGAGAGAAAATAATAATTACTTTAATGAATAATCGTAAAATCATAAGTTCTTAAACCATGCTCTGATATTATATGTAAGAAAATCATAATATGCAAAATTCTATGATTTTCACAATTACAATAATAAACAAAAATTGTGTACCTGATTTCATGAAGAAATCTTCAAAGTTAGATAATAATCACTAGAAATTCATTAGTTTTAGAAATTGTACTTCTTTCTCTCTCTCTCTCTTTCTCTCATAATCTCTTTTAATTTTTAGCATGTATTAATTTGATGGTCCCGTAAAACTCTCTCTCTTTCTCTCTTAATCTCTTTTAATTTTTAGCATGTATTAATTTGATGGTCCCATAAAAGTGTATAATCATAATTCTTAATGTTTGACTAATTGACAACTAATATTTATTAATATTTATTTTACCATAATTTTGATATTCTTAAATAGATGATATCTAGCTTAAATATGGGATGGGAACCACATTAAGAAAATTCTTACACCCACATATTATTCTAGGTCATATTTTTAAAAATGAATTTCAAGTTATTTTATTCTACTTTGGGCCCCTTTGACATAGCTTTCAAAGATTTTTTAGAGCTACAAAATTTTTTTAGGAGTGTTTGGATGAATTTTTAAAATATCTTCTTTTTATTCAAAAGATCTTTTTAAAGAAATATGGATCAGTTACTATTTTTTTTAAGAAAAGTTTTTAGTACTTTTACTTCAAAAAGTACTAAAATAAAAGTTATCTCAAATATGTCTTTATCGTGTTTGTGATCTGAGTTACAAAGAAAAAAAAAAATCAATATACAACTTTTTTTTTTTGGGTGCTTAATTTCTTGGATACTGATGACCATATATTGGTCTGACTGAACAAGTTCTCACCATTAAAGTATCTGATCCTAATATTTTTGAAAAAAAAAACACGTTAATTATACCATACCATGTATATAGTATCTTGCTTATATATTCTACTCAAGCAAGCTTTTTAGGGATAATATTTATGATATACGTGGAGAATGATCATCAAATGGATCGATGCGGCATGCAGCATAAGCATTTTATTATATTATATATGGAGCATATGTATATAAACATGTATATAAGAAGCTATAATTATATCTCATACTCGAGAGACTATGTCATTCAAAATTTTATAGTAGTAGGAGGAATTTAACTCCGTACCTTGTTTTTAGGCAGGGACCAGAAAAATAGCAACTTTTTTTTCTTTAAAGACATTTTTTCTCACTTCTGAGTGACGAAATTAAATTTGTTTTTGTAGTCATCAAATGACAGACCATTGATTGAAGGGATAATCTAAAAAATACTCCCTCTATTATGACTGATTATCACTTTTAACCCTCTATTCTTAAAAAACTCAAAAATATGCATCCATTTTTCAAAATAGGAAGCGAGTATATAATAGGAAAAACGTATTACATATGTACATTTTTATCAAACTTATATGTGAACTACCAAATTAGTCGTACATATGTTTCCAAAATCTATCACCAAACATTCCTATGTGGATAATTTTTTTTTTCAAGAAAAAAAGAAGCATAATTTCTTTTAAGATCATAGAAAAATAATATAAATAATGTTTCTTTTTTTGCGATAATTTTTAAGATATGTATTTAAAAATAAAAATTAGTAAAGGAATTGTCTGGATATCAATATCTAAAGGTATTACCGTCATTTAAAAAGAACTAGTAAAAAATTGGTCTAGAAAACAAAAAGAAGAGAATTACTTTTTTCATATATCTTTTGGGTTTAACGAAAAAACATTATTAAACGTGATATTTAACTAAAAGATAGCATATTTTCGAGAAAAAACATGGAAAAGATTAATTTAGACCAAAATAATTTTTTTGTGCTTTCTTCTAAAAAAATATTTTTAGAAGCTCGATGATTCCTTGATTATGGGTCAAAAGATTATTGACTATAAAAAAACTATTATTAATAACTTTTTCACAGGTAAAAAGTTTTTAACCATAGATCAAAACATTTTTGATACTTCTAAAATTATTATTTAAAAAAAATCATAAAAAATCATCTGGGCCAAAGTTAGTCCTATCGCTGTCCTTTTTTCCTCAAGGACAGATTATTATTTAATCGCCTTGTGATGACTATGATGAACTGATGACTTCATAGTAGCAAGTGACTGAAACAATGCAGAGTGAAAATAGTAGATGTTGCACGGGACATATTGATCGAGAGTTATATAGACCACGCACGATGGGGAAAAAAATGTAAGAAAAGAAAAAATCTTACGTCATAGTCACTTTTCACATTTTAGGTTTAACAACTACATATTTATTAAATAATATTTCTAAGTTCACATGCAAAAAAAATATTTATTAAAGAAGTTATAGTTATAAATAAATATAAAAGAAATCCAATTTCCGTTTAATTAATCAATTTTGATGATTACCGATGCCATTGATTATATATATATATATATAGTTCTTTTGAAAGGAGGTGTATTTTTTTTCAAATGTAATTTGTAAATTAGTAGTTTTTCAATTATTTTTTTTTCATTTTTCGTAGAGCTTTCATGCCCCTGAATATATGCATGGTATATATACATATATATTGATTCATGTTCTTTATACTAGAGGGGTTCCTAGAGCTACGTGTTAGATATAAATAGGATTGAATAAAACCTACTATAGCCCAAAGGATCATTCATGTCAAATAATCGGGTAGAGATTTTGTTAAGAAATTGTGACTAACCTGAGTCCATAGCTAATGAGGGTGAACATCGTAGCGGAAGCATTAGATAATATTGAAAGCTAGAGGGTTAGAGGTCTTCTACTACCAAATACTCTAGGTCTGCTTAAAGGATTTATCTCTTAGTGATAGTGGTTAAGAAAGAAATATACGTTCTATTTGGTGCGGAGACTCAACTGTAAAAGTTAACTTTATATAGTTGACATAATTAGGGTATCTATAAACCTTAACTAGGTGTAAACAAGGTATCCATATTATAATCCATACCCATTAGATATTCTGATCCATCTCAGTAAATCACTTAATTAGAATCCTCTTAGAAATAGTATGGCCCAATATAGTTATTAAATATGCGACCTATTTAATAAATAGGAAATATAATTTTCTAACAATCTCTTACTTAGATCATATATGTTCCAAATATAGTTGATTGTTACATTGAAAGCTAGCAATGAAATATCATATTATTCCTGAATATTCTCGAAGTTACAATCCCGTTTATCAGACATAGCAAAACCAATGCGCTCATTATTGTACTTATTAGAATGGTAACTAAAAACTTCAATAATCATCGTACTTATACACTTGAACGACATAGATCGAATATCGAATATGGCATGAAAATTATACACAATGTGATTTAACAAGTTTATTTCAAAATGCTCCTAATTAATCTTAAGTAAGATTAACCTTAGTATTTCTCCTTAATGCATTACTATAAACTTTATGCTAAACCACAATAAGAAAGATAATAATATGATAAATATCATATTTAAAATCAGAGTCCACATGAAAACCCATCAATTAACTACTACGGCGAATTAAATAAGGAATAAATGCCACTAATGAACATCTGAACCAAACTATAAGTTCCCATTAAAGAGTTTTTATTGTGATTAGAACACAACAATGCGGCTTAATTATCACAATATTTCCTTTATGGTATTTTAAAACTATCAACCACAATTTATAACCTAGCGATAAAGTTTCGTAATTATATTCCCTAAATCAATGGTTGATAACAATATATATATATATATATATATATATATATATATATAAAATGTACTTTGCCTCTATGGCAGAAGAAACTATGAGCATCTATCTAACACTCTTTCGAAATAGCTCGTCCGGTAAGCAAATGTATATATAACCAGAAGTAGATTTTTAACTATATAGGAATTCAACAAAACTACAATCGGAATACCTAATGATCTCTAATATTTTATAATTTTTGATAACTAAGTATATAGCTTAATGTTCTCTGTAATTTTGCATAACCAATTTTGCTCCAACTTAATGATCCATATGATAGTTATTTAGATATCTACCTAATAATCTTGAACATATATAAGATTCTATACTGTCGATAAATGAGGTAATTTACGTATTTCCTTAATTTCAAAATCATTATTGGGCATTGTCTGAGATTTTATTTATTATCATTAGCCAATGGGCATATCTCCTAAGACATAATTCTTATCGATATAGCCCTTTTATGATATTCTAAAAAATACATCGAGTGCAACCTCAATGTATCTATATACTTTATACAAAAAGACGTCCCTAAGATCTTTTATATCAATATTCTTCAAAAGACATATGTTGGTTTTTTGCAATAGACTTATATAACTGATAGCCAAAAGTATATCATCGACCTGCAAAACTAGGAAGATAAACTTGCCCCTACTGAACTTATGATATATACACCCATCAACTGAATTTTCCTCAAAACCAAATGAGAAAATGATTTGATGGAATATATTAATTGAAAACTTGCAGTCTTTAAATCTATCTTAATGTAACTCTAGAACTTAATGAGCTACTAGTGCCTAAATTATCTTGAAAGAATCTTGTTGGGATATTTGCCCTAAAAAGCATATTTCTAATTTTACTCTTTTAGTATAAACAACTTTTTCTTATTTGCAATTATGACATTTGTTAGATTAAACTCTCTCTGTTGAATAGTTTATTTATCTAAAAAAGATTCCATGACTTTAATAAAGAAATAAACATGATTAAGTATAAATTACGGAGAGACTTGTTTCTTTATCTAAGTCTAAATTAATTAGTTCACAATATGTAAATGAAGATGGAATACTTTATTTACTAAATATTGCAGTTTTTGTCTATCTCAACAGGAATAATGTGTCTCAAATCATCGAAATATCTGACTTTTGATAGAGAAACACTAGTACAACATAAATAAGTTATGTGTATTGAATTAAACTAGGTAATATAAAGAATTGGAGTATCGTAACTCAATTCTAATATTACTAAAAGCTATCTCTTAGCATGTCGATATTAATCCTTGATGTTTGACTGGACTTGTTTTCATAAGTTATAGCCTTTTGATTGGTTAAAAGACCAGCTTCTGTGAAATTAGAGGCGAACTTTGGCATATTGGAGGTTATGATTTATGAATTGATGGGAATACTAAATAGTTAAGAACACTATACATTAATATCACTTTAAGGTCTTTCAGGATTTATAGAATAATTAAATCTAAGATCTTAGTATTCAGTTTGTGAATTGGTTGATAATTTTGTCTAAATAGTTATTGAGAACAAAATTATTGACAATATTATTCCTTGATAGAAAGATGGTAACTTAAAGGCAAATGTGTATTGGAGGGGTATTACGGTAATTTTACCTATCTAATTATGGCATTGTATAAGGATTCTATATATAGTATAGAATATACTAGATGGATCAGTTAATCAAGGCTAGGTAATTAAATCTCTATAAAAGGCACGATATTTAATGTAAGAGTACAGTATTAGGCCTTTAGTGGAGTATTCCCCTTATTAATAGTATTTATATAAATACTATAATAAGAGTTATTATGTATTTATCATACTATTGGAGCTTAGATCATTTGGACCTATTAGGTCCCTTGTCTAGCTCAACAAAACTTTTTAATTAGTTGGTGGTATTTGTGAAATTAGTTTTATAAAAATGTGTAAAATAATGATTCTACACATAAGTTGGTATTTTTATAAATAAGTTTTATGAGTTGAACATATTTATAAAAATATAACCAAAGCCCAAATTAGAGATCAAGCCCAATCCTAGTTGGATTGGGATTAGTAGTATTGGCCCTATATATATAAGAGAAATGAGAGAAAAATCTACTTGGTAACACTTAGAGTGTCACACGCATAAGGCAGGAGGAGAGAGAGAGAGAGAGAGAGAGAGAGAGAGAGAGAGAGAGAGAGAGAGAGAGAGAGAGAGAAGAAAGAAAAAGTTTCTTATAATCTCACAGTTTCATCTCACATCCCAGTGTTCCAAAGGATTAAGAAAGTGTTTTTAATTGATCTCCAACAAAAGATTTAACTTGGTACCCACTAACCTCATTAACCAAGCGTTAGAACATAGACAAAAAGATCTAGGATTGGAGATTTGATCACCATCTATAAAGAAATCAAGGAGGAGTACACTACAGGAGGTAATCTCTAATCTCATCTATAGGGTTTATGTATCTAGATTTAATTTATATTATATGTGATCTTGTATATGATATATACATATTTTATGGTTATAAAAACAGTTTTCATGTAAAACTTTTAAAATCTTAATCCACTAATTTTTCCGCTGTATTTATGATATGATTATGTGTTTTCCATATTTTGCATGTATGTTTAATTTTCCTTAAGTGTTAGGTCAAATTACCATCAATTGGTATCAAGAGCATAGTTTCATATGTGGCATAATATTTATCTAGTTGTATAATCCAAGTTATGTGATTGAGTTTGAGCAATTTTTGTTTATGATAGTTAAATAATTCATAGTGATGAATGATTTAATTACATATACCATTGATTTTTACATGGTGAGAATACTTATAGATTGTGACTCTAGTAAAATTAGGTTTTGGTATTCTTAAATTTTATAGTTGATAGATTCATGAACATGTTTCAAAAAAATAAAAAATTTGAAATTTTTTCCAGAATGTTTGATGTTGTTTTAAAATTTTCAGCATTAAAAAAATAAATTAGTGTGCCCTAACCTTGCGCACATGGCTACCTGCATGGGTGCTGGGCACTGGTATTTTAACCAATTAAAAGGCTACAACCTATAAATATGCTGTCCTAAACCTGCGCACACAGCTACCTGCGTGGGTGTTGGGTGCAATGTGCTACACTTGCACGCGGGCCATACATGGCCAACGTGCCTATGGCGTGGCATCTGCTACACCAGTGCACTGCACATTGTGCCTACGTGTGACACTTGCTACCATGCGTGTAGCCAGTGGCGTGGCCTGCTGCGCCAGCGCGTTAGCATGCAACCAGCGCGTTAGCATGCAACCAGCATGCGGGCAGCATGCCTGGCACGCATGACCATGTCGTGCACCATAGCCAGGCAGCGTTGCCTCATCCTTGCTTCGTTGCTCCGTCTCTCACTGCCTTCCTCGAGCAGTGATGGCCCATAGACCGACGGTGGTGGTGTTTCTACCAGCTCCACTAATTTTCAAATTAATTAATTAGTTAATTAATTGGATAATTATTTAATTTGAATTCAAATTTTTGAAATAGGAAACTATTCAAATGAAATTATGATAGTTATCTATTTTTGAGTTATCTTATTTTAAATTTGAATTAATTAAATAAATAGGATATTATCTAATAATTAATTTGAATTTGAATTTGATTTCTACTATTTTTGAAATAGATAAGATTTTCTATATTATCTTTAAAATTTTGAATTTAAAATAAAAATATAAATTTAAATTTATTAGATAATTAGGATATTATCTAGTAATTAATTTGAATTCAAATAGGATATCTACTAATTTTTTAAATTATATAAGATTTGTTATGTTATCTCTAGTATTTAAATTTTGAATTTAAATAGATAATGGTTATTCAAATTAATTAGATATGATTAGATATTATTTTGATAAATCTAATAGTTAATTTGAATTTGAATAGGATATGTACTTATTTTTAAAATTTGATAAGATTTCCTATCTATTTATATTAAAATTTTGAATTTAAATATATAACAACTATTCAAATTAATTTAATATTTAATGTGATTAAATATGATTAGATAATTATCCAGATTTCATTAGAGTTTAAATTTGAATAATTTAAATTTAGTAATTATCTTTAATCTAAATTTGAAACTAAAATCTAATCAGAATAGATTTAAATAATTACTATTCATAGATTATTCAAATTCGTAATTAATGAGATTAATTAGAATAGAAAGGATTTGAATTTAATTAGGTTAATATTCAATAGTTAATTGTAATAACTATTTATCTAGTAACTATTCTAATTATAGTAATTATATTATAGTTAGAGTAACTAATTTAATTAGTAACTCTACTGATTAATAAGATTAATTAGTTAATTAATTAATTAAACAGTCATATCCTTTATAATTAAAATATTTTAATTAATTATAAAAATTTAATAATGATTAGATTTCTATTACAATTAAATTTAGATATGATCTTTATTTAATTATTAGAATTATTTGATTATAATTGGATATACAAACTAGATAAATTAGAAACATTACATGAGTGATAAGCTTCTAATTAATTAAGACTATTTAAAAGAGTTTTAATTATTTCCTAATTTAGAATATTACAATTAATCTTTTCTAAATACAGTTATAGAAATAAGATTTCTATAATTAAAAATAATTATATTTTATTATCCTTTAGTTTTTAACGAGTTTAAGATAGTATCTTAATAAGATTAAGATAAGATTAGATAAATTAATTAAATCTTTAATTAATTAATAATTAGATAATAAATGTGATTTATTTTCTAATTATTTAAATTATCCTAATAAGTCAATAATTTAAAAATATTTGATTTTTTTTTTTAATTTAGACAAGAATTTGGTATGAACTTAAATTTTACACATGGGATAACATGTTTTACTAGAAAACATTAATTATTGAATTTAATTAATTTTGAATTATTATTTGATAATTATTAATGTGATTAATTTTTATTATTTAATAATTATTAATATGATTAATAATTAATATTAATTAATGAGATTAATTATATTAATTAAAGGGATAATAATAATATAAGGATAATTATTTGTTTTCATGATTTACAAGGAAGTTGGAGTTTGATTTTAATAAGATTAAAATGTTTTAATTTTGATTAATAAAATATTTTGATTATATGATAATTATGGTAATATTTTGTGAGGTGGTATATGACATAAAATATTGATAATTATAAGATAATTATGGTAATATTTTATGTGTTTTAAAATATTTTGATAATTATGGGATAATTATATTTTTACAAAATACATTTGATATGGCTGTCATATTAAGTGGGAGGATTTAAATTTTTGATTGAATTTTTATCCAATATTATTTAAGCCATTCTTTAGTTTTGAAATGATTAATTTTAAGAAAATTAATGAATGAATATAAAGTTATTTATAATCATTACTTGCATTTATAATTATTTGTAAAACTTTTATACAAAATGTTTTTATAACTGCTTACTTATTTTTACAAATATACTTGGAATTTAATTTGATTAAGTTCTACTATTAGGAATCTTTAAAATTATTGATTGAATAATTTAGCAGTTAAAGTTTCATAGTTAGATATTTCAAAACTAACATTTTATATAGGACTTGGTTTAAATATTGTTTTTCAATTATTTATCTTTGGTTGAAAGATTGTTGACCAAATAATTAAATTTTCTTCTAGAAAAGTTTTGCATGAATGATTTATAATCCACAAACTTTCTTATTTGATCGTTATATTCTGTATACTTTTATTGTCTACACTTATATACATGAGATGTATAGTACAATGTTAGTATTTTGGCTTTAGATAATAATTATTCGATCATAGCACCATGTCTAGAATAGTATGTCATAATATCTTAAATTAGCTTATTCTCTCTAGATCGCATAATTGGATATACATAATTGATTTTGTAGTTACTAAGAAAGTTAGATAACTATGTAAAATCAAAAATCCTTATAATTTTAAAAGAATGAGTAGGGGCGAGTATGAGATATCTATGGTCTCTATCATTGGTTCAATAGTTCTAAAGATGTACCTCGCCTCAGAATCTTGCTGAGCTACTGAAGAAAGGTTTTTATTTAGATATTACTGGTATTGAATCTCTTAAGAAAAATTTGCGAGTGGACTTTACATACTGATCTCCTTTAGGAGACTATATTGTATAAAAAAGCTTATAAATTGAAATGATAGTTACACACTCAACATAAGATGCTATTAACTTCCCGTAGGAGTTATGTTAGTAATTCTATAGACCAATAAGCAAGGTAATTAGCAAATTGGAATATGAAATATTTGTCTTTTTATCTAAAGTGAATTGTTCATATTTGACTTGTAGATTCACATGATTACCTGTAGGTAACTTGTAGTCTATGGTAGGTCCAAATACTTTGAATATTTGTGACGGTCTTAGGGATTCTTCACAAGTATTTTATCTTGATAGATTTAATGTTAAGTATTCTAAATTCTTTTTATATTTAGGTAAACTAGCAAATTTAGTTGAATACTAGGAGGATCATAATTTATATACTTGTCCATAGTTTATCTTTAGTTTCCAAATGACAAATAAGAGCATAACACATAATCTTCTTATTTGATTATGTGTCATTACGTTTATGTTTCTTAATTTATTCTATGTGTACTATAATATCTTGTACGAATTGTCTATTGATTTTGAATCAATTACTTTGATTGGTAAGAGTTGATGATTTTATCAAAGTTTATTCCTAATAATTAATATCTTTGTTGAGATATTTATTATCTTACTCAAGATAATGAACACCCTTGTTGAAGTGTTTATTATCTCACTATAAAATTCAATCGAAACAAATATATTTGTATTCGATTATTTTTTCATATATGTTTAATTGAGAATTAAACTTACAGAATTTAATTGTGAATTGAATTCATTAAATTCGATTATGAATTGAATTTATTTATGACTTCTGTCTAATTGGGAATTTGATCATTTTGCAGTTTCTGAGAAAATATTATTTCATAAGATGAATAAGGTTTAGAGTAAAGGAAAGAGACAAAAGAATACAGTACACAGAGTAGAATAAGGACATCAATGGAGATATCACAATATTTAATGAGATTGAACGATAATCAACCTAAGGATACCTCTACTGAAAAGAGATTAAGATCTTCTCTACTAGTTAGATCGTCTGGAAGGCCAAGAAAATCTCTCTCAGCTGAGGATATGCAAATCGGACTCAGGATCTAGTGTCAATATCTGCAACGACAAGAAATGGTTCATTGAATCAAATCAATTAACTGATATTGGTCGTTGTATGGAAGTTATAGACAATCGAAGAGTTCAAATTAAAGGTATGGGTGATGCTTACTTGAAGATCAATGATAGCTCCATGGTCATGAAATACTGCTACTATGCACCAGAGCTTAGTATGAATGCTCTCTCAGTATCAAAGATATATAAAGAAGGCTATCGCTTCATGTTTGAGAAGAAAGTCCACGTCTTCTACAATAATTTATTATACTATGTAGGAGAAATCCATAATAGACTTTATGTCCTTACCCCAAAGCCATAGAGTACATCATCTTCAATAATGAGCATTATTAAACTCCAACAGATGATGAAAGACATTTGGAAGGAGAACAATACCATCGATTGATATAAGCAACTTAGACACATGCCATATTTAGAAATTAGTAGACTTATGGAGCTGGGTCACTTATATAAAGTAGATATCAGTAATGACGTAGACTACGAAGATTACAAGAAGTCGGTAAAGTACAAGTATCACCTTGCCACTCGTTATGAGAAAACTGAGGCATGTTTAAAGTGCTTACATGTGCATATCTGTAAACCTATGGAGGTAGTTTCCTACAACAAACATGCATTGTTTGTCACTTTTATTGATGAATATTTGGACTTCGGTCAAGTGTATATTCTGAAGAACTACGATGAAGTACTAGATGCTTTACATGAGCTCAATAGAAAAGTACGGATGCAACATAACACCAAGATCAAGAAGTTTAAGATTGAAGTTGAACACGGAAGTATGGATTCTCTATGTAACTTGCTGAGACCAACACTAGCTGATCTTACTATTTCCTATGAATATGTGACTATCTATAAGCATAGTTATATAGAAGCTACTGAGAGATACAACATCAGACTCAAGCATATCGTAGAGTTGATTTACAAGGAATCACTGTTGTTGAAAAGGTATTGGGATTATACTTTAAAGATAGCTTCGTATATCCTCAACTTCACTCCATCAGATAAAGTTGCTTCGACACCTTTTTAGATATGGATGGGTAATATAGAGAGCTTAGAGCATATAAAGGTATAGGGTTGTGAGGTATCTGCAAAAACGTGGGAGACGAAGTTGAAAAGAATTCAGAAAAGTATTTTCAGCTAGGCTACTCGAACGAATACTACCTTCATCAGTAGAAGTGGAGATTTTCTAGAGGATGAGAGAGAAGTCTGTCAAGAAAATAATGAAGAGAGAGATTATGATCTTCATTTCTTTTTTTAGCCTTTTAAGTTGTTAGTTGAATATTTAATTTTGTTTTTATTAATTTCGGTCATTTGAAATATTTTTGGGCTTTTATTGTGTTAATTTAAGTAGTTTCTTTCTGGACAAGTAGGAGATTGTTGGGATATTTGCCGTAAAAAGTAGACTTCTAATTTTACCCTTTTAGTGTAAACAACTTTTTCTTATATATAATTACGATATTTGCTAGATTAAACTGCCTCTATTGAATAGTTTGTTTATCTGAAAAAGATTCCATGACTTTACTTGTGTGTAAAAAAATAAATATGATTAAGTGTTAATTATGGAGAGACTTGTTTCTTTATCTAAGTCTAAATGAATTAGTTCACAATCTGTAAATAAAGATGGAATACTTTATTTACTAAAAATTATTATCGTATTTGTCTATCTCAATGGGAAAGATGTATCTCAAATCATTGAAGTGTCTGACTGCTGATAGAAACACTAGTACAACATAAATGAGTTATACATATTGAACTAAACTAGGTAATATAAAGAATTGGAGTTCCATAACTCAATTCTTTTATTACTGCAAACTAGCTCTTAATCCTTGATGTTTGATTAGACTTGCTTTCATGGGTTATAGCCTTTTGATTTTTTAATATACTAGCCTCTGAAAAATTAGACGCGAACTATGGCATATTGGAAGTTATAATTTATGAATTGATATGATACTAAATAGTTAAGGACACTATATATTAATGCCGCTTTAAGGTCTTTCAAGATTCATAGAATAATTAAATCTAAGATCTTAGTATTCAGTTTGTGAATTAGTTGATAATTTTGTCTAAATAGCCATTGAGAACAAAATTATTGACAACATTATTCCTTGATAGAAAGATGGTAAGTTAAAGGTAAATATGTGTTAGAGGGGTGTTATAATAATTTTACCAACCCAACTACAACATTGTATAGGGATTCTATATATGATATAGAATATGCTAGATGGATCGGTTAATCAAAGCTAGTTGATTAAATCTCTATAAAAGGCATTACATTTAATCTAAGAGTGTATATTGGGCCTTTAGTGGAGTGTCCCCTTTACTAATAGTATTTATATAAATACCATAATAAGAGTTATTATGTATTTCTCATACTATTAGAGCATAGATCATTGGGATCCTTTAGGTACCTTGTCTAGCTCAACAAAGCTCATTAATTGGTTAGTGGTATTTGTGAAATTAGTTTTGTAAAACTGTGTAAAATAATGATTCTACACAGAAGTTAGTATTTTTATAAATAAGTTTCATGAGTTGGACATATTTATAAAAATGTATTCAAATCCCAAATTAGAGAGCAATCCCAATCATAGTTGGACTTAGATCAGTAGTATTGGTCTAATAAATATAAGATATATGAGAGAAAAAATTAGGTAGTAACACTTAAAGTGTCACACGCATAAGGAAGAGGGAGGGAGGGAGAGAGAGAGAGAGAGAGTTTGGCCAAGGCTGAGAAGAGAGGAAAGAAAAAGTTTCCTGTAATCTCACAGTCTCATCTCAAGTCCCAGTGTTCCAAAGGATCAAAAAGGTGTTTTTAATCATTCTCCAATGAAGGATTTAACTTGGTGCTCACTAACTTCATTAACCAAGAGTTAGAGCATAGAAAAAAGATCTAAGGTTGGAGATTTAATCACCATCTACAAGGAAATCAAGGAGAAGCACGCTATAAGAAGTAAACCTTAATCTCATTTCTAGAGTTTATGTATCTAGATTTGATTTATGTTATACATGATTCTGTATATGATAGATGTATGCTGTATGGTTATAAAAATATATTTCATGTAAAAATTTTAAAATCTTATTCTGCTAATTTTTCTACTGTGTTCATGATATGATCAAGTCTTTTATTAGAACTAGAGAGAAAGTCTATTTATATATATATATATATTAATTATATATAAGTAAATTTTGCATTATTTTATTCTTTACAATAATATATTATATGTATATACATATATATATATATATACGTAGTAGTGGAAAAAGTAAGTGCCCCTGTGTGAGTGTATGCATATAATAATAATAATAGTAATAGTGAATGGAAAAAAAGACGTACAGTTTATAGGATTTCAAGTATATATATATATATAATGATAATAATATTTATGTTTCTATTCTTCTCTAAATGCTAGTTATCTCTATATCTTTCCATTCTCTCTAAACTTGACTACATAGAGAAATTCTCTAAGTATTATCCTTTATCTGTTTCTCCATTCTTTAAACTTTTAATTTCCAATAGAAGTCTAAGTCTAAGAATTATAAGATTATTGTCACTATTATTTGATTTACGAGTAAAATCTCTATGCATATTTTTTTCAATTGTTTATTTATTTATTTTTCTGTAGGTATGATATTAAGTCTCAATTAATTGTGTTTATGTGATCAAACATAATTTTATTGATTATTTTATGATTTTAATATTCTTTAGCATAAATATGTCATTGTTTTTTATTTTCTAGAATTGATTTATATATTCTCTGAATTTTTATTAATAGGTAGAAATTGATTTTTATACTCTTCTTTTTTGTGGCTATTTCTGGACATGTTCACTTTAACACCACATATTTTTAGAACTAATAATATTTGAATTAAATAATAATAAATTTTTAATTACACATCGTCTAGTGTACTGAAAATCGGTCAATACACACTATTTTGTGATTTCAAATTTTATATTATTTTTCTAAAGCGCTTCACAATCTAATATTTGTAAGATATGTTTATGAATATACTAGTTGATTACTGTAAACTTTGTTGGTGATATTTCTTAATAGATTATTATTTACGATTTTTCTAAATTTGTTTATATTATTGTAATTTAGTACTGACAGTTTTGAAAGAGGATGGTTGTAAATTTTGAGTAATTAGCTAACGTCACTTTTAGAGCCAATAAAAATTCTAGTTATTTTCTATATGTCTAATATGTCCCTAAAAAGTTTTAATATTAAACTGTATATGTAGTATGAGAAATAAATCATTTTGTATTTGTTAGTCAAATATCTAAAGAAATTGATAGATTCTGTATTTTAATTTTTAAAATCAATAAATATTATTTTTGTGTATATTTTATGATTTTTTTTTAATTTTGTATAGTAAAATATTGTATTAAAAATGTTGTTGTGAAAGTTTTACATCAAATTGATGAGTGAGTAATGAGATATAATTTTTATATGAGCTATCATCAATTTTATTTATTATTTTTGTATTAATTTATGGAGTTCCAAACTGCAAGTATATTTTATGAAATTATTTGTAAGATTATTATATAAGACATTGGTTATATTCTATATTTGATATTTTCAATTCTATACATCAATTATATTCATCTTAAGTGAATCTTTTATAAAGATAAAATAGTCTTTTGAGGAATTTCATTAGAATAAAAAAAATGAATTAAGTAAATTTGGACTCATATGATAACGTACGCGGGGTACATAAGTTGTAAGTATTTGAAAGACATTCTCACTTTTCTTAACTCTTTATTTTGCTTGGACCTAAAGTAAGTGAACTATACTTAACTGTTTTAATTGTTTATATATTTCACATTGTATAATTATGTGTTATTTATATTTTACGTAGAAATTGATGATTTATATTAACATATTATATTATATGAGGCATGATCATCCATATACATAACATTATTTTATAAAATGAAATGCTTCAAAAGAACAAAAGTTTTACAATTAGATGATTACTCTAAAAGTCTAATTAATGATTTTGAAAAGTAAGACTTTAAAAAAATTAGTGTGTGTCTATTCTTTTGAAGGTTGAGTGGGCACGGGACACAGAGGATTGGTGTACCCACTAAGGATAAATGATAATAGACTATACTAGGGAGGTGTCTCATATGATTTTGACTCTAGAGATGATAGGCTTTTTTTTGGGATCATTATTATGTGTATAGCTACATAGGCTAGGAGTAATCACTTTATATCTAAAATATAGTTTTACCAAGGAGTTGGTAGTAAAGTAAGAATTGATTCAATAATCATGGCTCATAGGTTACCAAAAACTTAGGTATTATACTGAACATTCCCAAGGATTAAAATAAAAAGTTTTTAAAGTTATGAAAAAGTCACAAAGAACATATTTTAGAAAATAACTAAAGTATGCTTTATTAATTATATACATTATGGTTTATTTACTAGGGTTTTAGCTCATTAAATTATTTAACATTTTTAAGATGATGAATAAAAGGATGGCAGATGGTAGTGATGAGGTAATACAATAGTCTAGTAGTCTAGATTTTAATTAAATAAACATTTTCTATCCTTATTTTCTGTTCATGACATTTTATATTTTTTTAAAAAATTTTAGCTTACAAGAATTTTAAATTATTGTTAGTACTTTACTTTTGAATTTAATAAAGATTTCAGTGAAGAATGTATTTGAAAAAAAAATATTCCTCAATTTTTTAATATTTTAAGAAATTCAATGATAACATCTTCTAATTTAATAACTTTAGACTAAGAGAGTGTTATTCATCGTATTTCTTTTAGCATACAAGACAGTTTGTGCAAAGAAAATATCCAAAATTTCTGAATTATTGAAAATTTTCTCTTTGTGGTTGAAATCGCTCAACCGCCTGTGAGGGTTGGTCGGTTGGTCGACTACCTGTCTAGATAGGTTGACCACTAGAGTCGACTGAAAATAACATAGACTGAATTATTGATTTTGGACGAGTTTCGATCGACCACATGGCTCTTCTGATCTACCAAACCTGATAAATGCCGAATTATCAAATTTTGATCATCTTGAAATCGGCAAAATACTTTGTCAACTATAGAACTAAGTAGAATTTTCTATGAATAAAGTTTGAGTTATTTTGTATTTTCATGGGATCTATTTTGGGTGGGTTCTCCATGAATTAGGTCAAAGTTGACTCAATTCTGCCCAAATAGATACCCAAAATCCAAAATTAGGTCAAAATGACCTATGTGAAAAAGGATAGTTGGCTATTTCAAATGGCCAGTCGACCAATTCTGGATGGTCGACTGACTAGTTTTAGTGGCTAGTCAGTCAACCTATCCTACCTTATGAATCTAATTTTTCTACATTCGCCAAAAACACAAAAAATGTCGAAACATTGCTGGAAATTAATGTTTTGGCCCTAATTCTTTAAATAACGACCTAAAGCCAAATCCTAACCCTCTAAGCAACATATATCTCAACAAAATCATATAAATTTTGAATTATATATATATATAGTTTAAACCCTAGATATTCAAATAGGCATAGATTTTCAAAACTAGGCACATATATGACTCAACCTAACAATTTAATATGAATTCCGCTCTGATACCACTTGTTAAACATAAATAGGATTGAATAAAACCTAATACAGTCCTAAGAATCATTTATGTCAAATAATTAGGTAGATGATTTATTGAGAAACTATGACCTACCTAGTCCATAGCCAAAGATGAATACTGTAGTAGAAGCATTAGATGATTGAGATGTAGAGGCTTGGAGGCCTTCCACAATCAAATATTCTAGGTTTGCTCAATGAATTTCTCTCTCAATGATGGTGGCTTAGAGAGAATAACGTACGTTCTATGTGGCGGTAAAACTAAAATAATAAAAGTTAACTTTATATAGTTGACACAGTTAAAGTATCTATCAACCTTAACTGAGTGACTAATGGCATATCCATATTTTAATCTATATCTATTAGATATTCTGACTCATCTCAGTAAATAACTTAATTAGGGTCCTCTTTGACATAGCATAACCTAATACAATTATTAAATACGTAACCCGTTTGATTAATAGGAAATATAATTTCTTAACACTATAGTCACTAGAAAATGCCGAGAAAAATAATGTTGTTACAGGTGAAGAAAGAGATAAATGTGAGAAGAAGATATCCTAAGATAAATGCGAATATTTTTGTTTTTCTGAAACTTTTGGCACCAAAATTTGATTAACAGTTTATATAAGTACGTACATGTTGTTTTTCTTGATATAAACATGTGTATATCTTTATGATCTTTTCAACGCACACCTTTAATTTTTGTTTTTGTAATTAATTTGTCGTATTATGATTATTTATAGTATTTTCACTTGATAATTGGTTTGACTATATTCAGCACTTCGGCTTCATGTTATATAGCTAGGCCTGTGATCCCGACATAGTTAATATTTTATTGAAATATTTTATTCAAAAAAAATTAATAGTAATAATATTTTGTATGTGGAAAATCATCATGTGAATCTATGCTGCAGCATTACTGTTTTTTAACATGAAGCATGAGAAGCTACAATCAAAGATTCGAATATATATGCGATTCAAAAGTTTTTGACCTTAAGGATCAATAGCTGGAAATGAATTTAGAATCTCTCCATGGAAAAGAACGAAAAAAAAAAAAGGAATTCTGATAGAGGAAAATGACCTATATATATTTGGATAAAAGTGAATTATAATTTATGAGAAAAACTAAATACAGGGAAAAAAAATAAATAACAAAAAATTAGATTTAATCAGGTGACAGAGAACACTGTAATTTAAATCTAAGATAATTATTTTTTGACAACCAAAGTGATTTTTAATACAGAGAAGAAAAAAAGAAAAACAAAATTCTATTAGAAAGATCATGAGGATTCCACTATGTGATGGAGTAGTAATCTCAAAAATATGAATCTCGCAAACTAGAAGCTTTTAGTGGTCTTGTTGGCTTCTAGTGGTTTTGTTGTGTGTGTGTGGGAAAGAGAGGGAGGGGGGCGCTACAATTTTTATTTATGATGTTCGTACTATACAAACATTACAAACATAAACACACAAAGGCTAGAGAGAGAGAATCAGGAGGAGACGAAGAGAGAGCTTAGAGATTGTTCTCAATATTTCTTCGTCCTTTCTCTTTTTTTTTTTTAATTTTTTCTTTCTTTCTTTGTTTGTTTATTCAAGTATAATGATTTTATTGTTTATCATTGTATACATGCTAGTCTTCTTTCTTTGTTTGTTTATTCAAGTATAATGATTTTATTGTTTATCATTGTATACATGCTAGTCTTCTATTTAGTTGAGAGTAATTTCAAAACATGACGTTGAATTAATTATTCAATTTTACATATTTCATTTGTCAATTCTTAATTGTCATATTCTAATATTTTATTGATTCATTATTTCTATTTTGTATTGTTTGGGATGACCACTTGAAAGAAATATTATGGAATTTTATTGCTAAGTTAGATTACTTGATCCGTAATTGTCTTGTTAATCTTTCATTAATAGTAAATTATGACTAGTTTAATTAGGTTAAAGATAATCCGAATTTATCTGATTATTACCCAAAATTAACCTATATTTCTCTACGTAATTTATTAATTAGATATAACTAAAAAAGTTTATTCGAAATTTTTAATAGAATCTAGATTAAGAGTTCGTTTTATATTCAAACAAACTATAAAAAGATTGAGATAGCACGAGCTTGTATGCTATCTATGATTAATAAATTTGATGAATGATTGAATATAAGATTTAGTAATTGATTTGATTAATTATTTAATGGCCGAGAATGATTTTTTAACATATTCTATCTTATTATTTTTATTATTTTATTTATTTATGTTTATTTTTAGTTTTCTTTAATAAATAGAAAATTCTTAACAATAATAGTCGATAGTTTAGTAATTAAACTAATTTTTCATGGAATCAATTATTACTATCACTGTATTTGATAAAATTAAGATAGAGATACGAAGGTAAATAAATTTTAATTTGATTGCTTTGATGACCATACATCGTAAATCAACGGATATTTGATTCAACAATTTATACTTTTCATTTAAATAACCAACTCTTTTTTTTATATTATCGGGATGGACATTTTGTTCTTGAAATGAGAATAAACCACCCCTTAGAATGTTAGATTTCAATGTTTCACTATCAAACTGTAACCCATTCATTTCCATTACATGTGAATCATATGCTGCACTCAAATTATAACCAATTTCATTATATTTATTTAAATATGTTCGTTCAAATGGGCATGCACAATTAATATTGCACTTCTACTTGTTACCAAAATGTGCTATTCCGTTCCACATTGCACTTGTAATGTGCTATTCCATTCGACATTCTACTTGTAAGCATTATTATTGCAATTATGCAAAACAATATTTTGGTTAAAAAAACAAAAAAGAATGCACCTTTTATTTTGCAAGAGAGAGAAAGAAAGTGGCAAACACATTTTCCCGACTATTATTAGAAATGAAAAGATTGACAGAAAGAAGGACAAAAAATAAATGGAAAGCATAGAACGAGTGGACAAACCGTAGTGGAGAAAAATATTTTGTGCAGGCACAGATCCTGCACTTAACAATTTTATTCGTTTCAGACCCTTTTTGATTTACTATAAGCACATCGTCCAAGACGTACCCAGTCAAATGTTCTCTCTCTTTACTGAGACATATAATAATCTGAGCTCTCATGGGTAGGGTATTAGATATTCTAGTGAATCTAGTCACATCATTATATATATGTGAGCATATTTCACATAATTTTGTTTCATTTTATATAAATCATATAATTACATTAGATATACATTTCACATAATTTTTTGGTTTCATTTTATATAAATCATATAATTACATTTGATATACATTTCACATAATTTTTTTGTTCCAAACATAGCATTAGGTCAGGTTTTCTATTTCTTTTTTTCTTTTAAAAAATGTTGAAAAAAGAAAAGCTATCAAATGTTGAGTTCGGAGGGAGATTTTTTTTTTTGGTGGGGGGGGGTTGTTGGGCCTGGGGTGGTACTAAGGGAAGTTACCTTGAAATAAGAGCATGGCTCTTCGGAGAGTTGGATTAGTTTTTTCATTTAGGCATATTTTGCATATTGTTAATTACTTGATCATATATATGAACTCCTTACTCCCGCCTAATGCAGAATATATACATATAAAATAAATAAAACATTTCTCTGGTTTTTTTGATTTACGCGCTTTTCTATGGACTCTTTATAATGACTAGCAAAAATTTTGCTTGCATTGTGGTTTTTAGTTCCATTTCTCATGGTCAAACAATTATAAAATTAGCTTTCTTCCGTTTTCTTTTCTTAAAAACAAGTTTGACAAATTTTTTATTGCCTTTGACTGCATGTATGATATGAATTCCCACTTGAAGATTTTTCTTCTCACAACAATTATATAACAATTTATTACATTAATAATTGCTTTATTTATCATGTTAATAAATTATCTGTCTCTAACATGTGCCAGAACATGCTGGCTCTTTGCAGAAACGGGAGCAGTTTTAGTCATAAATAAGGCACATTTGTATATGGGTGTTGGGATAAATGTCTACCTTTGGCGAAGTCTATGGGCCAAATGGTAGTTTTTTCTTGTTCGAGTTAAAATTTAGACTATAGACCATATGTAATAGTTTTCATAGGGTAATTTTGAGGATGCATGCATGTGTATTATGGATTTCTGAATTAAAAATTTTACTTGTAGAGGTTGCAATTCCAATAATGTCCGCATTCCAAGCCAACCGACCTCTATTGTGTAGACACTCTATAAGGGTAGGTCGGTACGTGTCATGTCCTNCCCTCAAGACTGAAATACTTCACTACATTTATATTAGTAGTACCATTTCATTTCTTATTCGGGTACAGGACCATATGCTGGAAGAGGTATCACCTGACAAATGTCCGATTTCAGCCCCACAAGCTCTCAAAACAGAGGAAAATTTATTAAATAATGGTTTATAATCGCTTAAAACAAGTAAATGCGACATGTGATTGTTTAAAGACCAAATATTGAGAGATAATGGTAATAAAAAAAAATCGATTGAACTCGAGGAACAATAGAAAACATCATACTAAATAAATTTTATAAGGGAATTATCTGCACTACCCCATTTATAATCTTGCATCGCATTTTGCAGAGGATCAAATTATATGAAAGATTAGATACCAATGCATCTATTTATGATAAAGCATAAGTGACTTGTGTTGATGGAGGTTTTATCAACAATAAATTTAGAAAAAAATCAAGAGATGTGGCTTGTGTGAATTGAAGTAGTAATTAAAGCAAATAAGGAGAGGGATTTATAGTGGTTCAGCCCCAAAAAAGATGAGCCTACGTCCATTGTTTTCTAACTATTTTATGAATAATAATGAACATTTAAGGTTATAATCTTGTCTGGAAATCGGAAAGACTGAAAAACTATTGAAGAATATTAAAGACTTAGACTACCCAAAGTTTGGAATACTCTAAACTTGAATTTGTTCTGACTTGATTTATTTGTCACTTGAATTCTCCTTCGGAACATAGAGCCCCCTTTATATAGATAAAGATAACCTTATGTCCCTAGGATCCTTATGTCTCTAGGATCCTAATTGTATAAACGGGTAACTATACAATTGGGTAACGTAAATTAAGTAACAATATAACTGGATAACTATTCAAAACGGATAACTAGTTAATCACAAATAGGAGACTTCAGTTTCCCTTTCCTTGTAGGTTTCTTCCATAGCATTTACATGTTTCCCTCTTCTTATAGGTTTCCTGTTTGACAAGGCAAACTACACGGAGAAGTTCGCACAAAACCTGTGGAAGAGGTTGCATATAACCATCACGGAGGAGGTCGCATATAACCTTCACGGAGGAGGTCGCATGTAACCCTTGTGCGACCTTAGGATTTTAGACCGCACAACAATTGCCCCCCAGCTCCATTAGTTTTTTAGGACGAAATGGAGCTTCCAATTACCGTGTGACCTTGTGATGTCATAACTTAAACTTGTGGTCTGAGTAGTCGAAGATCCGTCAGATTCAAAATCTCATCTCTCAAGATCACGCGTATCTTTTTCTGTCAGAACAGAACACATGTAGCTAAGAGCGAAATTCGAGGAAGCCTGATTGATACCAACCGTCACTTTTAAAATCAAATCTTTTCAAATTTTAAACAATCCTAACTTTTCGGATAGACTCAAATCCTGCGCAATCCTTAGCCTTCAAATTTAAAATTTGAATTCTCTGATCTACGGCTGCGATCTAACGGTTCCTAGGTTATAAATATCAGAAACCATCTGTTTCATTTTACTGTTTCTCTCAGAAAACTTCAGAAATCCTCAGAACCCTAGCGCCGTTCCATCCCCCAGTCGCTCCAGTCACCGCTTCTTCTCCGATGAAATTTCGAATCGACTCAAGCCTTCCTTTCCTGAAGAAAGGTCAGTATCTTCTCTTATCTTTCATTCTTGAAAATAACTTCAATCTGGGAATAAACCCATTTCACCGAAGTGAAATAAGTGATTTATTCCTCTTATACTCCCTTTTTTTTTTTTTTAGTCTGTAGAGTAGAATTACTAGATATCACTTAGAAATGATCCTATGAAAAGAATCTCTAGGGTCTGATACCCTAATTTATTCTTACCGAACTGACAATTCATTTACTAATGAACTGCTCGAGCACCTTCTGACGAACTGCTCGAACACTTTCTGACGAACTGCTCGAACATTTTCTGATGAACCGGTAGACCACTTAGGAATAAACTCGTTTGTTAAATACAATTTTAGGATAAATACCCAGAATGTTAGCATAGTAGAATCCTTAATATCTGAATCCCTGCGTATTTCTTTTCAGATGTCTAGTAGTGAGGAACTATTTAGGGAAGGAAATGCCTTTTCTGGGGAATCCGGCTCAAGTGTTAGTTCTATTAACCTTGAGGATTACCTCGAGCTCGAACCCGAGATAGAAATAACTGGGACAAGACAAGGTAGTCCTCGAATAGGCGATCTTCCCCAGGATCAATGGCCCAGACATATAAGGGAAGCTCCGACATTTTCTTCTGGTTATCAATACATAGAGGGGAACTGGTCATGCACAAATGTTCGAACGAGCTGCACGCCGAACAAACTCAGTAAAATCGCGAGCAGCTACAAGATCGCTATCCCCTTGCGTCTTCCAATGGAGTTCAACCGTCCACACACACCCCCTCGTGGACTCGCTTCCTTTTCTGAGGTGGTCCTCAAATGCGGTATGCATCTCCCCCTTCACTCATACATAAAATCGATCATAGATTACTATGGGGTCGTCCCTTTTCAATTGACCCCCAATACTTATAGGTATATGGTAGGCTTGTATATTTTGTATCATAAATTAGGTTTAGAAACCCCTTCTCCTGAGGAATTTGCTTGGTTCTACTAAGTGAAGTCAAATCCGTCGGATCTCGGCTTCTTCTATGCGAGCAAGTGGTCGAATCAAGCCATAAAAACGATCTACGGGATTCACAACAACATGGAAAAATGGAAAAATCCATTTTTTCATTTTGACTATGCAGCCAATGGCTTCTTCCAAAACCCCGGTAGGTAGTCTTCCAATTAATTATCTTGTTTGCATATTCATTCTTTATATTAATCGCATTCCAATGTCATCGCAGATAATAGGGATCGACCCGGACTTTCCAGTGATCAGCTCGCAAGAGTATGTGCGATCAACGAGCTTCCAGTTGAAGAGTTTAACTGGAAGGTTCTAGGCACATCAAAGAACCTGGTCGCTTGCNTGCATCTCCCCC
Source organism: Parasponia andersonii (assembly GCA_002914805.1). Taxonomy (NCBI): domain Eukaryota; kingdom Viridiplantae; phylum Streptophyta; class Magnoliopsida; order Rosales; family Cannabaceae; genus Trema; species Trema andersonii. The sequence goes on along the minus strand of JXTB01000267.1, from coordinate 41,439 downwards.
TTCACTCATACATAAAATCGATCATAGATTACTATGGGGTCGTCCCTTTTCAATTGACCCCCAATACTTATAGGTATATGGTAGGCTTGTATATTTTGTATCATAAATTAGGTTTAGAAACCCCTTCTCCTGAGGAATTTGCTTGGTTCTACTAAGTGAAGTCAAATCCGTCGGATCTCGGCTTCTTCTATGCGAGCAAGTGGTCGAATCAAGCCATAAAAACGATCTACGGGGTTCACAACAACATGGGAAAATGGAAAAATCCATTTTTTCATTTTGACTATGCAGCTAATGGCTTCTTCCAAAACCCCGGTAGGTAGTCTTCTAATTAATTGTCTTGTTTGCATATTCATTCTTTATATTGATCGCATTCCAATGTCATCGCAGATAATAGGGATCGACCCGGACTTTCCAGTGATCAGCTCGCAAGAGTATGTGCGATCAACGAGCTTCCAGTTGAAGAGTTTAACTGGAAGGTTCTAGGCACATCAAAGAACCTGGTCGCTTGCGGTCTGATCGCAAAGGGTGCCGCGTTCCCAGACCCCCTGGTTATCTCCTCCAGACCAGCGAGCTCGAAGAAGAAGCCCAGGAAGAAGACGGACTTGGGTGCCTCGTCCTCCAGGATCAGAAAAAGAAAGGCACCGGCTGCACCACCTCGCTCAGAGCCCTCATCTCCAGAGACCGTGTCCCCACCAGCTCCTCAACCAGCTCCACAGGAAGAAGGTAATTGCACGCTCATTCTAATTACCTTTATATTTTGTTTCCTCGCCCACTAACATATTCTGTTGTACAGAGATGGTCATTGGAAGTGGTCTGCGAGCTCCTCCCTCAACTCTCGGGTCAGTATCAAAAAGCAAAACACCCGAGAGTACGCCACCATCGAAAGGGAAGGAGAAGGTCGACTGCTTGAAGAAGAGAAAAGTCGCCTTCGAGGACGTCCCAACGAGCTCGCCCCCTCAACCATCTCAGCCAGTGAGTACCTCAGAACCTCCTACCGATGCTGCAACCTCTTCGGATCTGAACCTGGCGGATAAAGGCGAAGAACTCTTCGCACTGCTTAACCAGCTACCAGAGAAGGCTGGAATGAGCGCAGCCTTCATCGACCGCTTCACGTCTGAAGAAGGTTAGGAGCGAATGAAGCGACGTTCTGCCAAGGTCGCTTTCGGATCTGCGATGAGGATGCTGGCCAATGTAAGCTTCTTAATTCTCACTTTTGATGTTGACTTGGAGATTTTCATAATACTTTATTTTTTTTTTTTCAGACTGCAGCTGCTACTGTCCTGATGCACGATCCAGTTCTCGAATGTTTGGAGAAAGCTGAGAAGCTCGATGAAATAACTCAAGCATTCGAGAACTCTGAGAAGGCTTGGGAGGAGGAGAAAGCGAACTTCCTCTTAGAGAAGCAGCAGATGCTCGAGGACCTGAGCAAGGAGAAACTCGCCAAGGAAAATCTCGAGGAGAAAGTCAGAGAGCTCGAGAAGGTCGCTTCTGAGTATCCGGACCGTATGAAAGAAGCAACCACCGAGGCGGTTAACAAAGCCATCGAAGAGTTCAGAGTGACCGAGGTCAAAGAACTCGAAGATAAGGCTAGTGACATCGCCTCGTCGACCATCATCTTCAACATATTCTGTGAGCATCCGGACTTCGACTTCTCCATCCTTGGCGAGGATGTGGTCGAGCTTGTGCAGAGCTGGAAGGAGGAGACAAACAAAGCTGGTGACGACGGTGCAAGCCCTTCCTCATGAAGTGGTTTTTGTTTTTTTTTTTTTTTAGACAATG
>JXTB01000267.1:8111-21780 GCA_002914805.1 Parasponia andersonii | reverse complement strand
TTAATTCCATTTTCTACACATATATATCAATATATTGGTTTAAATAATTACATAAAAAGGAAATAACAATCAGACTATATTTTTAATTATTATAATATTTTTAAGTTGCACGGTCTACGAAAAAAATAAGTAGTGCGCATATCTTTCATAATTGATATACAAGTAAGGCAAATTAAAATTTTATAGTCAGCACCACAACATAAGAAGAATTACAATAAAGCACCTAGTTCAGTAATAATCAATTTATTATTACTATGACCCCCTTTTTTTTAATGAAAATAAAAATAAATAAATTTAAACTAGTATCGAGCAATTAATCACTATTTGACCTAGGAGTAACTTAATCATGCATTACACATATACACAAATATCACATTCATATAGTATCTTCTATCATCAATTATTTTATTTTTCTTCGCACACCAACTTTTACACTGAGGTTATTGAACCTTTATACTGCTCGGAGATACTTTAATAAATATTAGTACAACAATATAGATCGAAAGTATTTAACAATCAGAATGAGGAATTTATTATTTTATAATATCAACATATTTATTACTGGCTTATTATGCACGTGAGAATCTTGGGCATCACAATCCTTCCCTCCTTATAAAATTTCATCCTCGAAATTTTGCTTACCTAAATAAGTGAGGATGCTTTATTTTCATCTCTTCTTCTCTTTCCCAGGTGGCCTCTTCTACTTCGTGGTTCCTCCACAATACTTTGACCAAAGGGATTTTCTTGTTTCTAAGCTCCTTTTATTTTCTATCCAAAATATCCACTGGTTATTCTTCATAACTCACATTTGGGCTCAACTCTAGTGGCTCGTAACTCAAAACATGTGAAGAGTTTGGAACATATTTTCTTAACATAGAGACGTGAAAAATATTGTGCACGTTTGACAGTAAGGGTGGTAATGCAAGTCTATAGGCAATATCTCCAACTTTGTCAAGTATCTCAAATGGGCCTATATATCTAGGACTAAGCTTCCCTTTCTTCCCAAACCTCATGATTCCTTTCATGGAAGCAACCTTCAAAAATACTTTGTCCCCAACATCAAATATGACCTCTCTCCTTCTAGGATCAGAATAATGCTTCTGTCTGTTCTGAACAGCTAATAACCGTTTACGAATCTTTTCTACTGCTTCAGCTGTTTCTCTTACCAATTATGGACCAAGAAATTTCCTTTCTCCCATCTCAACCCAGTGAATTGGAGATCTATATTTTCTTCTATACAAGGCTTCATACGGAGGCATTTCAATTGAAGCTTGATAACTATTGTTGTAGGCAAATTCTGTCAATGGCAAGTACTTGCTCCAAGATCCATGAAAATCTAACACATAAGCTCTAAGCATATCCTCAAGAGTCTGTATGGTTCTCTCTGATTGTCCATCTGTTTGAGGATGAAAAGCTGTACTGAATGCCAGTTTTGTACCCATAGCCTCCTGAACCCTCTTCCAAAATTTTGAAGTGAATTTAGCATCTCGGTTAGAAATAATAACCTTTGGAATACCATGTAGTCTAATGATTTCTTGAACATATAACCGAGCCAACTGATCCAAACTATAAGTCACTTTAATTGGCAGGAAATGGGCTGAATTAGTATATCTATCCATAATAACCCAAATAGCATCATGGCCTTTATTTGTCTTAGGAAGTCTAACCACCAAATCCATAGCAATCTCTTCCCATTTCCATTGTGGCACATGTATGGGCTTTAATGTACCGGCAGGTCTTTGATGTTTAGCTTTAACTTGCTGACATGTAAGATATTGTTCTACAAACTCAATCACATCCTTCTTTATACTTGGCCACCAGTAATGCATTTTCAAATCCCTATACATCTTTGTAATACCAGGATGCACAGAGTAGGGAGTAGTGTGAGCTCCTGCTAATATCTCCTTTCTAATTATTCTGTCTGGTACAGAGAGTCTATTTCTGTATCTGATTATACCATCACCAGAAATCTGGAAGGCTACCTCCTTTCTGGACTCTATCTTAGTCTTTAAACCTGTCAGATAGGGATCCGTATTCTGGTCTTACTTGATTCTCTCTAAAATTGTAGGTTGCAACGTAAGAGCTGCTAATCTCTCCATTAAACCTGTAGGCACAATCTCTTATTCCAATCGATGCAAATCCATCAAAAGATGCTTTCGATCAACATATTTGAGTGACATTGCAGCTAATGACTTTTTACTTAGAGCATTTGCAACCACATTAGCTTTTCCTGGATGATAGTTAATTTCACAATCATAGTCTTTTACCAGTTCAAGCCATCTTCTCTGTCTCATATTCAGTTCCTTTTGGGTAAAGAAATACTTGAGACTTTTATGGTCTGTGTAAATTTGATATCTTTCTCCATAAAGATAATGTCTCCAAATCTTCAGTGTAAAAACTACTGCTGCTAGCTCCAAATCATGAGTAGGATATTTCTTTTTATATTCTTTTAGTTGCCTAGAAGCATAGGCGATAACCTTATCATTTTGCATCAGAACACAGCCTAGACCATTCTTTGAAGCATCACTGTAAACAACAATTCCTCCTGATCCAGTGGGTATAGAAAGTATAGGAGCTATGACCAAACAATTCTTTAACTCTTGGAAAATCTTTTCACAATTATCATCCCAATAAAATTTCACATTCTTTCTAGTCAACTATTCTTTCTAGTCAACTAAGTTAATGGAGAAGCCAACTTAGAAAATCCTTCCACGAATCTTCTATAGTAACCAGCCAATCCTAAGAAACTATGAATCTCTGAAATATTTGTAGGTCTTGACCAATTACTTACAGCTTCAACCTTCATTGGATCCACAGAAATACCATTTCCAGACACTACATGACCAAGGAAGATAACTTTCTCCAACCAGAACTCACACTTCTTAAACTTTGCATACAACTGCTTTTCTTTTAAGATCCTCAAAACTGTTCTCAAATGCTTCCTGTGCTCCTCCCTTGAGCGTGAGTAAATCAAAATATCATCAATGAACACTATAACGAAACTATCTAAGAAATCCTTAAATACTCTGTTCATCATATCCATAAAAGCAGCTGGAGCATTAGTTAAACCGAAGGGCATCACTAAAAACTCATTGTGTCCATATCTCGTCCTAAAAGCTGTCTTAGGAATATCTTCTTCCTTAATCTAATCTTCAGTTGATGGTATCCCATTCTTAAATCAATCTTGGAAAATACTGAAGCACCTTGTAACTGATCAAACAAATCATCAATTCTAGGGAGAGGATATTTATTCTTGATTGTAACCTTATTTAACTCTCTATAATCAATACAAAGCCTCATAGTTCCATCTTTCTTCTTTACAAATAGCACTGGAGTACCCCATGGTGAAAAACTTGGACGTATGAAACCCTTGTCCAAAAGCTCCTATAATTGTACCTTTAATTCCTTCAACTCTGCTGGAGCCATTCTATATGGTGCTTTAGAAATAGGAGCTGTGCCAGGTAGCAAGTCAATAGTAAACTCTATCTCTCTATCAGGTGGTAATCCTGGTAGATCTTCTGGGAATACCTCTAGAAATTTATTAACTACTGGTACTTCCTATGGCTTCATCCTAAGTTCTTCTCTAGTATCCATTACATTTGCCAGATAACCAGTACATCCTTTCTCAAGTATCTTCCTCGCTTTTATCATTGAAATAATTGGTATCATTTTCTTCCTAGAAGACCAAAGGAAAGTAAACTCTTCTTCACCAGGTGGCTGAAATACCACTCTCTTACCATTATAATCAATGCTAGCATGATACTTAGATAACAATCCATACCCAAAATCACCTCAAAATCCTGCATATCCAACATTATTAAGTCTACCCACAACTCTCTACCGTCCATCTGTATTGGACACGCTCTCAACACTTGACCAGAATATAGCACTTCCCCAGATGGAGTAGTTACACAGTATCTTAAATTCAAAGTTTCAGGTGATCTGCCCAATTTTCTCACTTATGCTGGTGATGCAAATGAATGTGTAGCTCTTGAATCTATTAATGTATTTGCGAAAATATCAAAGATAGAGATCTCACCTGCTACAACCGATGGATCAGCCTCAGCATCTGTCGTAGTCATGATAAATACACGAGCTGGAACTTTCTTTTGTTCACCAGAGGTGGAGGGACAGTCTCTAGAATAATATCCTATCTTGCCACAGGTATAACACGCTCTACTACCAAAAAGGCATTTACCTTTATGAGGCTTTCCACATTTGGGACATGTAACTTTCTGAGTTGGAGTAGATTGCATTTTTTGACTCATTGCTGGGCGCTTTGAAGGATCTTGACTTTGTCCCTGACCCTGTGGAAATTTCCTTTTGCCACCATCAAACCCTAATCGAGTACATTTTCTGAAATTTACATTTCTCCTTGCCATATTTATATTTCTTCTAATTTCTAGTGCCTTTACCACCTTCAGTTCAGCTTCTTCAGCCTCAAGGCCTTTCTCTGCAACTTATGTGTAAGGTGCACCTTTTCTTGTAGACATCTTAATATCCTTATATATTTCTACTTTGAGCCCCTGTAGAAATTGGTTTACTTTCAACTCGTTGGTACTAACCATATGAGGAGAAAAGCGGGATAGGTCATAAAATTTCTTTATATAATCACACACAGACATGCCACCTTGCCTCAAATTAGTAAACTTAGCTGCCTTTGCAAGTCGATGAGCTTCACTAAAGTACTTCCTGTAAAAGATTTCCTTGAATCTCTCCCAAGTTAAACTATTAATATCAGTGATTGACTTTATGGAATCCCACCAATGCCTGGCATCCATTTGGAACATATAAGTACCACAAGAAACTTTCTCTTCTTCAGGGAGACTTATATAATCAAAGATACCCTCCAAACTCCGAATCCACTCCTCAGCTAATAATGGATCGATTTCACCTTTAAAAACTGGAGGTTTATTCTTCCTAAACCTTTCAGAAGCTGGTTCATGATTTTCTTGTCTAGCCACAACTTGTACTGGTAATTGTTCGTCTCTCCTTTGATCTCATTCTATAAGCCTCCCTATTTGTTGAGCTTGTCTCTTTACTAATTCAGCCAATCGATATATAGTAGTATCTTTGTCATTGTCTTGATCACCCCTCGGGTGGCTAGTCTGACCTCTACCCCTTGGCATAATTTCCTATACAATGGCCCCTTACTTACAAACAAACATAATAGCCAATAATAATGTGTGCATCAAGTTTAAATAATAAAATAAAATGCACATATGCAATTAATTAGACTTACTGGTTGACTGAGCTTTCTATCACATGATCATACATATGTAGGCAGTCTTCAGAAATGACTAAACCTCTGCTCTGATACCAATACTATTACGCCCCTTTGGCTTAATACGACTATGTAAGTTAAACTAGGATGTATTATTCTTTTATAAACTATATTTTTAGTTTTGCAAAAAGGTGGGCAAAATTTAAACTTTTCGAGCTCTAAAACAAAAGAAACTACGTGGCATTACTTTTTGAAAGTGTCTTTACAAAATATACAACTAAAAACTCCATATCTGTTTATCTTGCCATCAGTAGTAATATTTACAACAAACTAGAATAACAAAATACATAGAAAACACCACCCACAAATCAAGCTCGTCTATATCGGTATGATCATAGCGACAAGAAAGCGTACTAGCCAACTAGCAACTCTTTACATCAAAAACGTCCTCACCTGCATCACAGGAACTAAATGAGCTAATGCTCAGTAAGTAAAGATCATGCATGCTCGTGAATATGTTTCATGCATAAACTTTATTGAAATTCCCATTGTACTCTTTCTTTCATAACTTTTCNAATTAATTCCATTTTCTACACATATATATCAATATATTGGTTTAAATAATTACATAAAAAGGAAATAACAATCAGACTATATTTTTAATTATTATAACATTTTTAAGTTGCACGGTCTACGAAAAAAATAAGTAGTGCGCATATCCTTCATTGTTGATATACAAGCGAGGCAAATTAAAATTTTATAGTCAGTACCACAATATAAGAAGAATTACAATAAAGCACCTAGTTCAGTAATAATCAATTTATTATTACTATGACCCCCTTTTTTTTAAATAAAAATAAAAATAAATAAATTTAAACTAGTATTGAGCAATTAATCACTATTTGACCTAGGAGTAACTTAATCATGCATTACGCATATACAAAAATATCACATTTATATAGTATCTTCTATCATCAATTATTTTATTTTTCTTCGCACACCAACTTTTATACTGAGGTTATTGAACCTTTATACTGTACGGAGACACTTTAACAAATATTAGTACAACAACATAGATCGAAAGTATTTAACAATCAAAATGAGGAATTTATTATTATATAATATGAACATATTTATTATTGGCTTATTATGCATGTGAGACTCTTAGGCATCATAGAACTGAGGGAACAATTACAGGAATTATTGAATAAAGGTTTTATTGGACCAAGCTTTTCTCCATGGGGAGCTCTTGTACTATTTGTGAAGAAGAAGGGTGGGAGTATGTGTCTTTGTATTGATTATTGAGAATTGAGCAAAATGACCATACGAAATAGGTATCCTCTACCAAGGATAGACGATCTATTTGATCATTTGCAGGGTGCACAAATCTGCTCTAAAATTTATCTTTGATTTGATTACCATCAATTGAAGATTAAAGCAAAAGATATTCTGAAGATTGCTTTCCATATGAGATATGGACACTATGAATTTTTAGTGATACCTTTTGGGTTAACCAATGCCTTGGCTACGTTCATGGACTTAATAAATCCAGTGTTCCATCCATTCCTTGATCAGTTTATTGCAGTCTTTATAGAAGATATGTTGGTATACTAAAAAAGTGAAGTAGAAAATGCATAATATTTGAGGAAAGTGTTACAGATTTTATGAGAAAAAAGGCTTTATGCAAAAAAGAAATGCAAATTTTGTCTTGCGAATGTATCTTTCTTGGGACATGTAATATCAATGGTTGGAATTTCTGTTATGGCACAAAAAGTTAAGGCAATTATGGAGTAGAATACAAATGTTTCAGATATTCATAGCTTCTTGGATATGGCTGGATATTATAGAAGGTTTGTGGAAGGATTTTCACTGATAGTAGTTCCCTTGACACAACTTACTCATAAGGGAGTCAAATTTGAATAGTTAGAAGATTGCAAATGAAGTTTTTAGGAACTGAAAGGAAGACTGATTTCTGCACCAATCCTTGTAGTACCTTTTGGGACTAGAGGATTCATTGTTTATAATGATGCATTAAAGAAGAGATAAGGATGTGTTTTCGTATAGCATGATAAAGTTATTGTCTATGCTTCTAGACAATTAAAGGGTATAAGAAAAAATACACCAGGCATGATTTGGAAGTAGCTAATATAGTTTTTGCTATTAGGGTTTGGAGACATTATCACTATAGAGAGATATATGAGATTTATACTAATCATAAGAGTTTGAAATACATCTTCACTCAAAAAGAGCTAAACATAAGGCAGAGAAGGTGGTTAGCGTTATTAAAAGATTATAATTTGACTATTCACTACCATATGAGAAAGGCAAATATGATAGTAGATGCTTTGAGTAGAAAAACTTTAGGTGATCTGGTAAGTTTAATTACAGATCAGAGGAATATTTTGGAAGATATGAAAAAATTGAACATTGAAGTAAGATTTCTAGAGTCAAGAGTACAGTTGGCTAGTTTGTATGTCTAATTTTTATTTATTGAAAGAATCAAGGCTACCCAACCTAATGACCCCCATTTATAGAAGATTTGAGCTAAGATAGAGGCAGGAGTAAAAAAAGATTTTCTTATCCATGAAGATTGATCCTTGAGATTTGGGAAGAGATTGTGTGTGTCAAATGATCTAGAATTTAAGAAGGAGATTCTTGGGAAAGTGCATAATACGAGCTACACAATACATCTTAGAGGTACTAAAATGTACAGGGATCTAAGAGAGAATTGTTGGTAAATTGACCTAACACTTAGGAAAATCATACATGCATGCAGATATGGAAAATACATGATCATATCATGAACGAAGAGGAAAAATTAGTGAATTTAGGTTTTAAAATTTTACATGAAAATAATTTTCATAACCATATAACACACATGCATCATATACAGGATCATGTACAACATAAATCAAATCTAGATACAAAACCCTAGAGATGAGATTAGGGTTTACCTCTTGTAGCGTATTCCTCCTTGATCTCCTTATTGATGGTGATCAAACCTCCAACCCTAGATCTGCTTGTCTATGCTCTTTCTCTTGGTTGATGAGGCAAGTAGGCACCAAGTCGAAACCTTTGCTGGAGAATGATCAAAAATACCTTCTTGATCCTATGGAATACTAGGCCATGAGATGGGACTGTGAGATAGTAGAAAACTTTTTCTCTCCTCTGTTTCTCAACCTTGGCCGATTTTTCTTCCTCTCTCCATGTGTCTATGCGTGTGACTCTATATGAGTTACTATGTAGTTTTTTCTCTCATATATCTTATATATATGGGACCAAAAATTGCTAACCCTAGTTCAATTAGGGTTGGGCTTATTCTTCAATTTGGGCTTTGGGTGTATTTTTATAAATATATCCAACTCATGAAACTTATTTATAAAAATACCAACTTCTGTGTAGAATCATTATTTTATACAGTTATATGAAACTAATTTCACAAATACAACCAACCAATTAATGAGCTTAATTGAGATAGATAAGGGACCTAATGGATCCAAATAATCTAAGCTCCAATAATATAATAAATACATAATAACTCTTATTATGGTATTTATAAAAATATTATTAGAAAATGGGACACTCCACTAAAGGCCCAATACTGCACTCTTAGATTAAATGTCATGCCTTTTATAGAGATTTATTCAACTAACCTTGATTAACCGATCCATCTAGCATATTCTATACCACATATAGAATCCCTATACAATGCCGTAGTTAGATAGGTGAAATTACCGTAATACACCTCCAACACCTATTTACATTTAAGTTACCATCTTTCTATCAAGGAATAATATTGTCGATAATTTTTTTCTCAATAGCCATTTAGACAAAATTATCAACTAATTCACAAAGTGAATACTAAGATCTTAGATTTAATTATTCCGTGAATCTTGAAAGAGCCTAAAGTGGCATTAATGTATAGTGTCCTTAACTATTTGATATTTCCATCAATTCATAAGCCATAACCTCCAATATGCCAGAGTTCACCTCTAATTTCATAGAGATCAGTCTTTTAACAAATCAAAATGCTATAACCCATGAAAGCAAGTCTAGTCAAATATCAAGGATTAAGATCTATATGCTAAGAGCTAGTTTGTGATAATATAATAATTGAGTTACGGCACTCCAATTCTTTATATTACCTGGTTTAGTTTAATACACATAACTTATTTATGTTATATTAGTGTTTCTATCAGAAGTTAGATACTTCAATGATTGAGACATATCATTCCCATTGAGATAGACAAACATAACAACCTATAGTAAATAAAGTATTTCATCTTTATTTATAGATTATAAACTACTTCATTTAGACTTAGATAAAGAAACAAGTCTCCCCATAATAAACACTTTATCATGTTTGTTTCTTTATACACATATAAAGTCATGGAATCTGTTTCAGATGAATAAACTATTCAACTAAGATAGTTTAATCTAGCAAATATCATAATTGCATATAAGAGAAAGTTGATACTCAAAAGGGTAAAATTGGAAATCTACATTTAGGGAAAAAATCCCAACAAGAATTTCTAGTGGAATAAGATGAAAAGGGAAATTGCTCAGTATGTTGCACAGTATTTAGTATGTCAGCAAGTGAAGGCTGAACACCAAAGACTTACAAGATTGTTATTGAGATTCTTGAGTGGAAATGTCGTAAAAACCCAGTAATTTTAGGGGCAAAATGGTCTTTTGACCAGATTTAAAAAAAAAAATTTATAAACCTCTGTCTCGCTCCTCTGTCTCGTCCCCCCTCTCAGAATCTCTCTCGCTCTCCCTGCTCTTTCTCTTCCTCACTCATGGCCGAAGACCTGGACCAGCCGCAGCCGCTGCCTCGGACATCGTCCGACCTTCCAACCGGCTGGTGCTGCCTCATCGTGCCACCAGCTACCCCCGCCGCCGTGCCCACAAAGCCACCGTGCTCCCCGCCGGAAAAATGCCGTTTTTGGCTGTTTAAAGCTTTTCGTCACCAGTGACGATTCCGGCCACAATTCGACCCCCAACTGGTCTCGTTGGATTCGTCTCGTCTCAAGGATCATCAATGTATACATATCTCAACCCCATTTTGTCCGGATTGAAAGTTGCCATTTTTGGGCATTTCGAGTTTATGGTTGTAGTTTTTGATCTGGCTGTTAGATTGTGTTTTTGAGTTCATTTTTGGAATGTACTTGGAAAATGGAGAAGTTTGATATATATATATTGTGTGGTTTGGTGATCGGCACAAAAATCGAGATCGGACGATCGAGATTTTGTCTCATTTTACGTGCCACCGGTCTGGTGTGGGCCCAGACTAGAATTGGAAAAATTACATGTCTAACCTTGCTATTCTGGGTGCTAGGAATTCAGCGAAGAGGTCCGTTTGCGAAATTGAAGCTCTGGTGAGAAGTCGACTTTTTCAAGAGGACGATCGAGGGCTTGAAATTGGTTCCCGACCCTCCCGGCGATCGTCAACGACACCTTGAGGACTCAATAGTGTGGTATCGCTATTCCGATGAGGTAGGGGTTTAGTTACCTTCGTTTTATACCGTTTTGGAGTTAAAACTTATTTTCTGCAGGATATAAGAACAAGTATGTTTTTAATGATTTGAATTATATATGATGGAATCTAGTTGTACGATATATACTGTACTGCTCTGGGAATTGGCTGTATGTATGTTATTTTGGGTATATCAAAAATAGGGTCGTTATGCTGCCCATTTTTCTATAAAACCCTATTATGCATGTTTTACTGAAAAACTAGAGTACAATAGTTTTTACACTTCAGTTCTGATTGCACGTGTCATAGGATCATTCATGAGCACCGTGTTAGCATCGTGGGTTTTACAGTGTGGCACAGCGTGCCTAACCGTCAGTGGAAGTCCATAAACTCACGCTAGATTTGTTCTTCTGATTACCTCCCTATTTGGCAGGCGTAGGCAATTCAGTTACCCCTCCAGGTTTAGTAGGCGACACACGGGTATCCCCTCTAGGTATGGGCTTAGGTATCAGGCAGACTGTTAGGTATACTTAGTGCCATCATCCTGGATTTCCACAGATGAGAGGATGAGAGCTCATGGGTATGGGTTGATTTGTGTCATGTGCATATGGATTGATGGTTTTGATTATACTATTTTATATATATGGGCTCCCGGTTTGGATTATATATATATATGTGTGTATGTTTTAGATTTGAACTAACCATGCAGGAGTTTTCCATCACTGAACTATTTTTCTTTGAGGTAACTATTTTCCTACTGGGCATTGTATGCTCACCCCTCCTTCTTCCCTTCCTCAGGTGGTATTCAGTGCGATCTTGGAAATCAGGAGGAGTAAGAGGCCATCTTGACTGTAGTTCATTTTTTAGTAATGCTAGAAGTCTACTGTTGTGGTTGTTTGGACTGTTTGGGGTTTTGTATTAGCATTGAACCAAGATTACTACTTTCTATTTTGTCTATAAACTTATGTATGCCATTTTGGGATTTAACATGTTGTTGTAGATAATGATGATGCTTGGACTTATATTTGATTTTCCCATTTTTCAATTGTTATTCGGTCTATGTTTAATGGTGTATACGAACTGTGGGAGAGGTTCACAGGTTGAAATTCCAAATACTTTATCAAAATGGACTGTTTACAAAACTAAAAAGTTTTAGACACTTTTCAAATAAATCATAGAATTTCCCATCTTTGTGAAATTCCCGTTCTGCCACTGGCCCGGGTTTTGGGTCGTGACAGAAATTGTGGTATCATAGCTTTGAGTTTAATAGCTTAGACGTATCACCTTTACACTAGACTAAAGTTATTTTATGACAAGCATGCATCATTATCTTACTAATAGCTTGGCATATTGTTTCAGACTTGTAAGGATGCCTTCTAGAAGAGTTCCGAGGCACCAGCCGGGTGCCAAACCTCCTCAACGTCCAGATTTCTCTCAACTGATCGAGGCAATGCAGCAGGTGTTTGCCTAGATGAGCAACCCAGACTATTAGCCTCCAGCTCTGAGTGCACGTCAGCTGGATCAGTCAGATTACCTCCAACGATTCATGCGCCTCTAACCAAGACAGTTTGACGGGAGACCAGATCCTCTCGCGGCAATTGCTTGGTTGCATGAGATAGAGAGGCCTTTTCAGTCTAGCTCCGGTAGAGTTTTGGGTAATCTTTGCCGTTACCCATCTGTCGGGGAGTGCCATTCATTTGGTGGGAGACTATGGAGCAGATGCAGGATGTTGTGGATTTTACTTGGGAAGGCTTTGAGCGGATTTTTAGAGCTCAGTATGCCAATGAGGATCAACAGGATGAGATTATGAATCGATTTAAGACTTTTCTCTAAGGTAACAGAACGGTGAATGAGTACCTGATGGAGTTCACTAAGTTGGCAATTGTTGCCCTTGACCCAGGTACGAGTGAGAAGTCCCGAGTTGCAAAGTTCAGGAGTCTTCTGAATCGAAACATTTTCAACAGGATTGGTACCCAGACTTTCCATACTCTTCCTGAGATTACAGTTGCTACCCAGCAGGTAGAGGCCATCAAAGAAAGTTTAGATTCCAGGAGGAACCAGTGGAAAGGAAATGACAGTAAAGCCACCAGAAGGTACCAGGGGCAATGGTCAGCCCGGGGTACTCTGAGTAGTGGGAGCTCCAACAACAGTGGTTCTTCTGGGGGTGGCAGAGGTAGTCCTTGTAGAGGATGTTTTGTTTGTGGCCAGCCGGGTCACAAGAAGAAAGAGTGTCCTACTCACCTGCAGAAATCTCCTCTTTCTCAACCGCAGGGGAGCCAGTCAGGTTCTGTTCCTTATCAGAACACTCAGCAAGGCCGCAACAGTCACATGGTGCTTCGTAGACTTTTACTTCCCCTCAGCCTTATCAGCATCAGTACTGCCCTCAAGGTTACACTCAGAACTTTCAGACTCCTCCGGCCTCAGGGAGTCAGGGTGGGCGTGGCTATGGCAGTAGTAGTCTAGGATCTAGCAGTAGCCAACTTGGTCAGGGGAGAGGTAACAAAGGGAAGGAAAGGTGACTGGCCAAGCCTATGCTTTTACTGGAGCCGACGACACTCAGGATCACACCGGTCGAGGTATTGTTGACGGTATGATCCTTATTTCACACTCTTGGGCACATGTTTTATTTGATACTGGTGCATCCCATTCATTCATATCCTTATTATTTGCTCAACTGTTGGGGTTAGAATTTTCTGATTTGGATTATGTATTGACATCGGGTACACCTTTGGGAGGAATGCCTAATGTGTCTAGTGTGTGTAAGTCTTGTCGGGTTGTGATTGGAGATAGGAAGCTTCTTGCTGATTTGATTGTATTGCTGATGGGACAGTATGACGTAATACTTGATATAGATTGGTTGTCGAAATATCTAGCGGTTGTGGACTGTCGTACGAAGTGGGTGACTCTTTTTCCTAGTGATGGATATCCTATTGTCTATCAGGCTGGGATGAGTCCGTTGAAGCCTAGTC
>JXTB01000266.1:551300-595599 GCA_002914805.1 Parasponia andersonii | reverse complement strand
TCGGGTGTTTTGGTTTTTGCCATTGACCCGAGAGTAGACGGAGGAGCTCGCAGACCACTTCCAATAACCATCTCTGCACAACAGAATATGTTAATAAACGAAGAAACAAAGTATAAAGGTATTCAGAGTAAGTGTACAATTACCTTCTTCCTGTGGAGCTGGTCGAGGAGCTGGTGGGGATTCGGTCTCTGGCGACGAGGGCTCTGAGCAAGGTGGTGTGATCGGAGCCTTCCTCTTTCTTATTCTAGAAGATGAGGCACCCAAGTCAGACTTCTTGGGCTTCTTCTTCGAGCTTGCCGGTCTGGAAAAAACAACCGGGGGGTCTGGGAATGCGGCACCCTTTGGAATCAAGCCACAAGCGACCAGGTTCTTCGTTGTGCCCAAAACCTTCCAGTTAAATTCTTCGGCAGGGAGCTCGTTGACTCTACTTACTCTTGCGAGTTGGTCACTTGAAAGTCCTGGTCGATCCCTGTTATCTGCGATGACATTGAAAATGCGATCAGTACAAAAAAGAATAGTTTAACAAACAAGACAGCGAGTTAGAAGACTACCTACCGGGGTTTTGGAAGAAACCATTGGCTGCATAGTCAAAATGGAAAAATGGATTTTTCCATTTTCCCATGTTGTTGCGAACCCCGTAGATCATTTTAATGGCTTGATTCGACCACTTGCTCGCATAGAAGAAGCCGAAGTCCGACGGGTTTGACTTCACTTGGTAGAACCAAGCGAATTCCTCAGGAGAAGGGGATTCTAAGCCTAATTTATGATATAAAATATACAAGCCTACTATATACCTATAAGTATTGGGGGTTAATTGAAAGGGGACGACCCCATAATAATCTATTATTGACTTTATATACGGATGGAGGGGTAAATACACGCCGCACTTAAGAACCGCCTCAGAAAAGGAAGCAAGTCCGCGAGGAGGTGTGTGAGGGCGGTTGAACTCCATTGGAAGGCGCAGGGGGATAGCGATCTTGTAGCTGCTCGCAATTTTCCTAAGTTTGTTCGACGTGCAGCTCGTTCGGACGTTTATACAAGACCAGTTTCCCTCTAAATATGAGTAGCCAGAAGAAAATGCCGGAGCATCCATAACATGTTTGGGCCACTGATCCTAGGGAAGATCGCCTATTCGGGGACTACTCTGTCTTACCCCGGTTATTTCTATCTCGGGTTCAGACGCAGGGTAATCCTCAAGGTTAATGGTACTAACACTTGAGTCGGATTCCCCAGAAAAGGCATTTCCTTCCCTAAATAATTCTTCACTACTAGACATCTGAAAAGAAATATGCAGGGATTTAGATATTAAGGATTTTCATTATATTGGATACTAATCCTAAGGTTACATTAAACAGAGGTTTATCTACAAAGTTCGTCGGGAAGTGCTCGAGCAGTTCATCAGAAGTGCTCGAGCAGTTCATCAGAAGTGTTCGAGCAGATCATCAGTAGATGAACCGTCAGTTCAGAAAGAATAAATTAGGGTATCAGACCCTAGAGACTCTTCGTAGGACCATTTCTAGCAAATCTACTCTACGGACTGAAGAAAAAAGAAAGGAGTAAATCACTTATTTCACTTCGGTGAAATAAGTTTATTTCCAGATTGTTGTTTTCAATAATGAAAGAAATAAGGGAAGATACTGACCTTTTCTTCAAATTGAGTAGAGTCGATGGTAATGAAGCAGCAGCGGCGACTGGAGCGATCTGGGAGAACAGCGTTAGGGTTCTTAAGTTTTCTGGAGTTTTCTGAGTAAAATGAGAGAGACAGATGATTTCTGATATTTATATAACCTAACCACTGTTAGATCGCAGCCGTAGATCAGAGGATTCGAACTTTAAATCTGAAGGCTAAGGATCGCGCGGGATTTAAATCTATCCGAAAAGTCAGGATAATTTGAAATTTGAAAAGATTTGGTGACGGTTGGTGTCAATCAGGCTTCTTTGAAATTCGTTCCTGGCTACACGTGTTCCGTTCTGACAAAGAAGAGGATACGCGTGATCTTGAAAGAGGAGATT
Source organism: Parasponia andersonii (assembly GCA_002914805.1). Classification (NCBI taxonomy): domain Eukaryota; kingdom Viridiplantae; phylum Streptophyta; class Magnoliopsida; order Rosales; family Cannabaceae; genus Trema; species Trema andersonii. The sequence continues at coordinate 593,586 of JXTB01000266.1, read as the reverse complement.
TGGAATCTGACGGATCTTCGATTAACTCAAATCACAGGTTTTATGACATCATCGGGTCGCACGGTAATTAGAAGCTTCATTTCGTCCTAAAGAACTAATGGAGCTGGGGGGCAATTGTTATGCGGTCTAAAATCCTAAGGTCGCATAAGTTTTATATGCGACCTCCTCCAAAAAGGATATATGCGACTTCCTCCATGATGCTTATATGCGACCTCTTCCGCAGGTTTTTGTGCGACCTTCTCCGTCCAGTTTTCCTTAACAAACAGGAAATCTATAGGAAAAGGGAAACACGAAAACACTATAAAGGAAACCTACAAGAAGAGGGAAATGGGTGAATGCTGTGGAAGAAACCTACAAGGAAAGGGAAACTGAAGACTCCTATTTGCGATTAACTAAGTTATCCTTTTCGAGTAGTTATCCAATTGTATTGTTTATAATTAACTAGTTATCCGTTTTGAATAATTATCCAATTACTTAATTGGATAATTACCCAAATGTATAGTTACCCATTTATTCAATTAGGATCCTAGAGACATAAGGAACCTAGGGGGATAGGGTCACTACAATCTATATAAAGGGGACTCTATGATCCGAAGAGGACACAACCAATTCTGGGCAGAAACAAGTCACAGAGAATAGAAGTCAGAGCAAATACACGCCTAGGGTATTCCAAACTTTGGGTGGTCTAAACTCTTTAGCATTCTTCAATAGCTTTTGAATATTGTAACCTTGAATATTCATCATTATAGTGAGAAAACAGTGGACGTAGGCTCATCTTTTTCGGNATCCGTTTTGAATAATTATCCAATTACTTAATTGGATAATTACCCAAATGTATAGTTACCCGTTTATTCAATTAGGATCCTAGAGACATAAGGAACCTAGGGGGATAGGGTCACTACAATCTATATAAAGGGGACTCTATGATCCGAAGAGGAGACAACCAATTCTGGGCAGAAACAAGTCACAGAGAATAGAAGTCAGAGCAAATACACGCCTAGGGTATTCCAAACTTTGGGTGGTCTAAACTCTTTAGCATTCTTCAATAGCTTTTGAGTATTGTAACCTTGAATATTCATCATTATAGTGAGAAAACAGTGGACGTAGGCTCATCTTTTTCGGGGCTAAACCACTATAAATCCCTCTCTCCTTATTTGCTTTGATTACTTACTTCAATTTACAAAAGCCACGTCTCTTGATTATTCATAAATTTATTGTTGATAAAACCTCCATCAACAGTAACGAAGAGAGAGAGAGAGAGAGAGAGGTGAAAAGTTTTGTTTTATTTTGATTATTATGTTTTAGTGGTGAGTCCTACATCAATTAAAAATACATTTTTGTTAGAAAGATCTGATGGGATCTTACAAAAACTCAGTAAGCTTGGTGGTGATCGTTCATAAACAATCTCAAGTGAGTCTTCTTCGCTGTAGAATGCCAGAATGGTATAACCAAAAAGCTTGTCAGTCTTTGGTGCATTCTCACTTGGTGGTAGCCGCCACTAGCATGTCAACCCTCTACGTCCCTCGACACCCATGACTTGGTTTTGCCATGCATGTAACACTTTGAAATATTCATTTGTTTGATTTTTGCCACTGAATTAAGCAGAGTTGACTTGGAGTCCTCGTTTGGATATTGTTGACAGTTTTTTATTGTTAGAGGTAAAGGTACTTTTAAAGCTCCTTGTGATGTCTTCTTTGAGGAGCCAAGGTGCCATAAGTTATTCAGACCCATGATCTCTCATCTCCTATCACGAACCAGAATAATTCTCACTCTGTGTCAAAGATACCCTGGCACGAACTGGAGCTAGTTCTTTGTGAAGATTTACGTGTTTTCGTCATCACCCATGCTTTAAGCCAACATTCCAAAAATTACTCATGATTTTCGTAAATGCCATTTTTTCCCTTCACTTTAAAATATGAGCCCAAGGCCCATTTTACACAAATATCATATTCTTTTTATGAAATGGCCAAATCAAAGAGCTAGCATAGAAATATAACATTTTCAGATTCTGAATTACAAATTCACCAACTTATTAATTTGAAAAATGGCTAGAACACAAGTACTGATCTTAAAAATGATGCTAAGTGTACCAAGATTGTTACCAAATTTTTAATACTAACATATGTGACATATCAGTTGGCATTATTCAATTAATGTAATAGAATTTACCACAAATAAATTAATACGGCATGTGAATTGTCTTTTAAAAATTAGTATAAATTTTGAAATACCTAACATTGTTATGACCTTAAACATGTCATTCCTTTCTCTAATAATTATCTTCTCATAGATTATCCAGACCAAAAATCGCCGTAATATCACTTTCTCAGATTATTATAATATCATAAATTACTTAGAAAAATGTCAATAATCTTAACTCGATTGCCAAAATACAATACATAAAGATGTATTTTCTTACCAAAGTATCAAAACTTGGTAAATGAGGTATCAAATCAAAGCGCTCGATAATATGAATCAGCACATGCTAGAGGTGTCGTTGTCCAGTAACCGGAGTCTGATTTATCATTATTTGAATGCAAAATTATGTCTAGTAGAGATTACACACATATGAAAAGTGTACTTTCGGAGCTTCCACTGCCATTAGCTTCGTCAGAGAGTCGTGAAGAGCGCATAGGTGGAGGTGGGCAAGTACTATCTCTGGCGACCGGTTTTCGAAAGGGTGTTTAAAGTAGAAAAAGCGAAGAAGAAGAAAAAAAGAGATGATGTCTTATCCTCTACCGCCATATGTCACCTACTTATAGGAAGTTTCCAAATTTCAATTTTCATAAAAACTCCTGAATTTTTTGCTCCGGTGCCCCAAAATTTTAAAATGTTAATTGCAAACAAGAGCTTTCACTGAATAGCTTTGACTTAATTACTCCAGTACCCTTTTTCAACTTTTAAAAATTACTAAGAGTGGTTTTCACATTCTTAAATACCTCCTAAAACTATACTATAGCCTAATTTTGACAAAATTATTGCATCTAAGCCCAAAATTTCAAATAAAAAGTCTAAAATATGCTCCAAATTTTGTGGGATTTTATGGGTAATTCATTTCAAGATGGACCCATTAATCGATACGGGTAGGTCAACCACTTAGAGTTATAAGAGTATGCCTCTCTCTAACACTATAACCTTTCTTACCTTTCAAAAAAAAAAAAAAAAGAGTTTAAAAAAACTAGTTATCATGGTCTTGGCATTAGAAGTCTATCCTAATTTTAAGGGTCTTCTTCACCCTCTAGCATAGAAGTTTGCAAATATGGATGGCTCTATTTTTTGGGTTCTTGGCAAAATACCCTTATTTTATAGTCACTTTTAGGGGGAAAAAACCCCTCTAATTGTTTTTATTTTTATTTNACTATTGATTCTCTAATGAACAATTAATTTATAAATCTATTATAAATTGAGTACTCAAACTATTCAAGTCCTGAATCAATACACAAGGGAATCATCTTTCTAGCTTCCTAATGGAAGGAATGGATTCCATATCTGTAAGTTACATTCCCAGCTACTCATTTTATCATGTTCCCAAGATACAAGTATTCCGATCTGTTTAAAAAACAAACATTTAACAAGTATGTCAAAGAACATAATGTTATAAATATGATTCTATAACTACTCAGGATTAAGATTGATCTACATATGATCATCTAGTGACATTATTTGAACTCTCAATGGTTAACGGAATTTATGTGAGATACAAAACATGTCTGGTCCAGTCCTATATAATCGAATTATATAAAGTACCTCTATTGTAATGTCAACACATCAATAGTCCAGATAAGACTATTACATTCTCAATGTTAATGGACCATACTAATAATATTTAATTAAAGATCCCAAACTTTAATTAATTATTACAGACTATATTTAGTTATCATGGTCTTGGCATTAGAAGTCTATCCTAATTTTAAGGGTCTTCTTCACCCTCTAGCATAGAAGTTTGCAAATATGGATGGCTCTGTTTTTGGGTTCTTGGCAAAATACCCTTATTTTATAGTCACTTTTAGGGGGAAAAAACCCCTCTGATTGTTTTTATTTTTATGTTTTTATGAATACCCCTTTTTTTAAGTTTTAAGTTTATAATGAAGATAAAATTACTCTTAGCATTTATTCAATGTGGTGTCTAGACTTGACTACATATGGGAGTCATGTTACTAAATACCTTGTCTAGTTGTCAACATGTCTAATGATTTGACATAGTTCGAAATCTTGTATAGCGCTCTCGATACTATGTCTAGCTTTTTTGACATGTCTAGCGCCCAACACTGACAATTTTTTTTTCTCCAAGTTGCTCGGCACATTGTTTAATATTTGACACCATTTCTAATGCTTTCAAATTAGAGGTATATAAGTCTTTTTATACCTTTATTTTCTAAACAGAGATTATTTACTTAATTATTTTCAAATTGGTTGTACTTTGAAAATGGCATATTTCACTTACTTTTGCTTATCTTTTATTTAATTTGTACCTATTACTGGGGGAGTTTAATATTCCTTGTTTGATCTATGGGCATTCACCTATTTGGCAAACTCTCAAATCTCAGTCTCTTTTATCTTTTTCAGAAGTCCTTGGATTATTGGTGAGCACTCTCATCATAAATTCTGGGTGAATTGGCAAGATCATGTGACTCTAGATTGCGTAGTCATCCATTAGAATTTACACTCTAGCTTTACATCTTAGGTCTCTAATTATAGTCTGTTGAAAAAATAAAATTACTAGACCAGATTTGAAACTATCAAATTTAGTTTAGAGTTATAAAATTTAATCTATACTAGATTAAATTTGTTTAGGGAAACAGGTCAGTTTCACGCTTAAATATTTTTGTGTAAAATATTTTTGATGAATTACAAAATTTAATCTAATTTTGTTCAATATATAAACCTCCTGTTGTTTATAAACCTAGATAAACCTCCTGTTGTTTCACCAACTTAGAATTTTCTGCCAATCACTTCCGAAAATTTCACTAAAAATAACTCCTTTTTAACAAAAGTGGCAATAACATTTACCATGAACAATTCCTTGACATGATCCACACAAAGCTCCTTCTAGATTAATGCATTTGTTGTGGCACTTATAGTCGTCTATACATTTTCCACGAAAGTAATTGCTAAGTTGCCCACAAAGTCGAAATGGACATGAATTTGGTTCAACCTCGTAATGTCAAAGAGAACATACTAATAGGAAATAAGAAAAAACAAATATAACTATTTCAATAGAAGTGTTAAATTATAGAATATATGTACTTGGAATGTTTTCAAAAATCCTAAAATTCTTAGTAATGTAAATTACAGCTATGTATATCATATATATATATATATATATATATATATATATAGACCAATTATGCAAGCTCTAATTTTAATTTATTTTTTTCACATCATTGTTTTTTTATTTTTTATAACAATGCGTGTAAAAGAACAATTATTAAACCTTTTGCTGCAAAAAGAACATGGATCACAAAAAGGATGAGAAGGGAAAACCGGTATCTCGACATGGCTTCCATATATATATATATATATTTATTACTTTAGAACTAATATTGTTGATAATAATACTTGATCTTTGTAGGATGCATGAGCTTATATACTTAATTTCTTAACTGGGTGTATATATACTGTTTTCTTTTTCCGTTTCAGTTAAGAATGAGGTTATCGTTTATAAGAAGTCACCTGCATATACATATATATATATATATATATTTATAATGGACACTAATTTAATAGGTATTTTTTTTTTTACTTATGCATAAGTATCAATTTGACCATGCATATTCTTTTATTGTGAAAAATAAGAGAGAAAATTCATTATATCCATTGGATCATCATCTAATGGTGATCCAACGACTAAAAAAAAAAATATTTACTCATAGGTTAAAAAAAAAAATACCTCCATATATAATATATAGAAGTAGGATGTAATCCCATTCGAGAACCGGTGCCGGTGCCGTTACAAGATTTAGATGATCCGTTCGAGAGACTACGTCCAAAATCATTCATATATATATATATATATATATATATATATATTGTCCTTTGGGACATTATTATTATGAAAAATGATTTTCCTTTCAATATGAGACAAAGTGCAATTATTTGTTTTCGACTTTTCGCAATAATAGTAGGTGGTACGTGAATATCTCGGGTTATTTAATTGCTCTTTACATTTTTTTAATAAATAGAATTAATACATTATTCTTTTCATTTAACCAAAGAAGCAATGAAACAAATTCCTCAGCAAAAAAATAATAGTGAAAAGGTGAAAATATGCAAGGAAACGTGGCTTTTAATATGATCTACAACGTAATGTACTCGAGTCTTTTATGTTGGATTTAAAAACGATTTTTCGCAGTGGAAGATTGACCCAAGAACATTCAAAAAAGTTTCTCAAAACAATTGACTATATGAGTGCATAGTATTAATTCATAACAAATAGGAACGTACAAAGAGAATAGATCTAATACCTCTTGTAGCTTATCAGCGGATTCTAGCTTTATTGTCTTCTAAATCACGATCTTCCAATAGAAGCCTCAAGCATAACTGGATGAATGTGTGGGCGTTGCGTACAATTTCTTAAACTCACACACTTTAGGCACTTATAATTTTCTCAACACATGAGATTGCAAGAGTTTTGTTCTACAGATAATAGGAAGACACTCTTCTTTTTCTCTCTAGTTTATGGAGGCTCTATAGAAAATAATACATACTATTTTGTCTTCTACTAGAGTTTCACCTTATATATAAATATATATATATATATATATATATATATCTATTTATTGAACTATTTAATAAATAATTATATTAATCAAATCAATATATATATTATATATAACTTAAAAAAAAAAGTTCCCTTTGAAACGTGAGTTTCCTTTTTTTAAAAAAATGATTTTATATATATATATATTTAAATTAATTTAATTTAATTAATTAATATATATATATATCTATATAAAATAGCAGATAACTATTTCACTTTTAGTCAGTTTCCAATTTCTATTTATCTAATTATCTCATAATTAGATATTTTTAAATTCAAAATTTAAACAAATTAGGAAATTTATCTCTCCATAAATTTAAATTAATTAAGTAATTAATTAATAACAATTATTAATTACTAATAGATAAACTATTTATCTTGACAAAGTGTGCAGTATCAGAAATAATGTAATATCCAGTACAGTGTTTATAAGAGGTGGAATTGGAGACCTATGGACCTGTAATTCAAGCTCCAATAAATTATGACAATTAATTAAACTCTTTAATTAATTTGTCTAATTTATTAATTCCAGTATTACTCCACTAAAAATCTTGAATTGCACTCTTGAAGTTACAGAATTAATTTACTCAGAAAACAGCGAGCAGTCCATCGATTTAATCATTACATGTAGTTCAATCCTCCATAGACAATTCATAATTGGAGCTAGGTCAAGTTCCGTTTACCTCTCCAATTACATCTTAATCCTTGTGTACCATTGATTCTCTAATGAACAATTAATTTATAAATCTATTATAAATTGAGTACTCAAACTGTTCAAGTCCTGAATCAATACACAAGGGAATCATCTTTCTAGCTTCCTAATGGAAGGAATGGATTCCATATCTGTAAGTTATATTCCCAGCTACTCATTTTATCATGCTCCCAAGATACAAGTATTCCGATCTGTTTAAAAAACAAACATTTAACAAGTATGTTAAAGAACATAATGTTATAAATAGGAGTCTATAACTACTTAAGATTGATCTACATATGATCATCTAGTGATATTATTTGAACTCTCAATAGTTAACGGAATTTATGTGAGATTCAAAATATGTCTGGTCCAGTCCTATATAATCGAATTATATAAAGTACCTCTATTGTGATGTCAACACATCAATAGTCCGGATAAGACTATTACATTCTCAATGTTAATGAACCATACTAATAATATTTAATTAAAGATCCCAAACTTTAATTAACTATTACGGACTATATTTAGTTTATTATCTATAAATTTAATTATCATGCATATAATATGCAACCATAAAAACTAGAAACATGGCAAAATAGTGGTACATATCGGCTTTAAAACATAAATACCTCTTTCCATTGCTTTTATTAACCGAGAACAAAGACCATCATCAATGGCTTTGATACTAATGAAGGGAAAAAAAAAATATCACCTTGATATTGTGTGGGAAAATGTCTATGCTGGTGCTGCGTCGGATCTCCAAGTTGGCACCTGTCCATAATTTGCCATGGTGTCTCACGTGCTCCAAATTGAACGTCATCTTTTATGCTCACAGTATTATAGCTATCACACAATGTTAGCCGGAATAACCACAAAAAATCCATAACTCAAGAGCCTCACTATTTGGAAGAGCAAAGAGGAGAGAGAGAAAAGAAAGAGAGATATTTTTTTTTGTTCTCATCTATTGTACTTATTTTCTCCCAAAGAAAACTGCGTCCATAAATATTATCTATTAAGAATATTTCTATATTCACAATTAACACGAAATATCCCTTAATTTGGATAATATATCTGCATTTAATATGCATATTCAAATATGGTGCACCATTCATATTTAAATGAGATAAGTGACCTATTCTCATTAGTCTATTGAATTGGACCATGCACTATGGGCAGCCTAATATGACTAAAGGGCCAAATCCCAACAATATAAAATATTGAAAATTATATATATATATATATATATATATATAGGATCTTTTAGAAATATGATAAAATTTTAGGTTTAATTTAAGTAAATATCTATTTGTTAAATGTTATAGCAAAATGTCCAGTATATATGTTTATGTACTATGTGTAAAATTTTATATACCAAGTATAAAAAATTATATAAAAAATACAATTCAGTACAGTAACTGAAATTAGTAGATAAACAGATCTACTAAGTGTAAAAATATATATACATAAACATTTAGTAATAAAATTTTAAAAACAGAAATTTACTTAATGAAATTTAAAATATTAGTCATCCACCTAAATTTCTCGTATATATATTCTGATCATTAAATAACTAAGTGAAATGAGGAATTTTTCCATTGAAAAACCTCACAAGGATGCTAACCAGATCCAACAAAAATTTAACCCACTAAGAAATTAAAAAGAGATTAGGAAAGCCTATTAATTCTACAGTTAGTCTTCTAGAAATGGAATCATCCTTGCATGTCATTTTCCTCCATAAATCAATCAAACAGATGGGAAAACATTCTTTGGAACCTCAAGAAATAACTAAGAGTCTAATATCACAAGAAATAGCAAAATCTTTGAGTCCTATGTAAATAAAAAGAGAGAAAATTGCAAGATGGTGTTTATGGAAGAGAGGAGAAGGGAGAGACAAAGATAGAAACAGTTGCACTCTCCTCTTTTTTTTTTTCTTCATCTTCATTAATTTTTTTTTTTCAGCAAAGAGAAATAACTTTTCATTCTATCAGTATGAACTCTGTTTGCTTAGCGGGTTAATTAATTTATTTTATTTTTAAAATTCATCATTAAAAATCGTTTATTTTCTTTCTTTTTTTTTTATTTTTTTTTTTCGTTTCAACAATTACCTTTTTATATAATTTTTAAAATTTTGAATTTAATTTTTACTTTGTCCAAAAGGTATATAGGTAAGTAAAATCACCTCTAAGTTGGTGTTCAGTTGCCGGAGGTTATCAATTTGTAAAAGTCTCGATTTAAATCTGATTGACAATATAGATAATAACTAAAATATAAAATATAAATTAAATAAATAATCAAAATATAAAATATAAAAATAACATTATTCTAATAATTAAATTACCGTAAAGTAAAATTCAAATTATTTTCATAGACGCTCACACGTCAGGTACTTGGTATTGAATCATAGTTTGAAAAATTTTAAAATTTAAAGAGGAAAGCTAAGAACACTGCAAGAGATAAATAGTTTATTCTTTGATATTGTTTGTTAAATTAACATAACAAGATCGTTAGTCTTTATCAATCTTTTTTGAGACCTTTATGTTTCTTGAAAGTAAAAAAATTCTTGTAGTTTTTGGCAGCGATTGATTTAAAAACCCACAAAAAACAAAATGGATATGGAGTACTTCGAAGAGTATAATTTTGAGCCCACAATTTGGTCCAAATTATACCACTCGGTTTTCTAGTTTGAATCCTGAATTGTCATATATCAATATGGAACTTAATGGTGAAACGAATTATTACTCCTATGAAATATTTGCTAATCTTTAATTTAATAAATTGTAAAGAGAATAAGTGGAAATAGGATGGAAGGGAACATGAAAGAATGAGTGAGAAAGAGTAATTTTAATTTTAATTTTAATTTTAATTTTTATTTGAATTGATATGCAGACATAAAAAATGATGAAACGAAAATATTTTTTCTTTCTTCCTTTCCTTTGCTCTCCATTTCAAATCCGTAAACAAGCTCTTAATGAGTTAGTGCGCATAAGTTAAAGTTTTCATTACAATAACTCTTAATTATTTGGTAGAAAAGATTCATTATATTGAAAACACGTAATATTATTTAAAAAAAAAAACAAAATAAAAAAAATCATTATAGTAAGAACACGTAAGCTTTTTTAAAACCGAAAAAAAAAATTCACATAATAATGATCAATCCACATCTGATTGCTAGAAGTAAAACATACGAAAGACTTCATACTAATAATAATAATAATAAAGGATGCGATGAATAGAAAAAAGTGGTTATTACATAATAATCACTATTGATATTGGCAAAAAATAACATAAACATTAAAATAAATGGAAAAAAAAAATAAAGAATCTATGAATAGTGCAATACACAAAACAACATGTTTTGTTGAGAAGAACAAGAGCCAGCGTTTACAATATGGAAGTGACTTTGTCCCAAGTATTATGTATGACTCGGTCTTACCTCATTTTCAAGGGCCAATCAATATATTCTTTGGACTTTTTCTGTTTGGCTCATCTAGAAGTTCATTTAGGTGCCTCCAAGTGGCAGTCCTTAGTGCCTTAATGACTTTCGTCCAAGAATGTTTGACTTGGAGAGACAAGAGAGAGAGAGAGAGAAAGAAAATGACCCACTATGCTTTTGATAATACACCAAGTTTGCCATTCCATTTTTCATTTTTTATTCTTTTTTGTCCCTCTTTCGGCGACCTACTGTCTTTGATTAAAAGTCTTTCTTCTCCCTTTGTACTCTTTTTCATTTGTTATTCGTTTGAAACAAGGACGCAAACTGTGCAATTTGCTTCGATCCACAGTTTTCGTATTTAATTCAAATCCCTTTAAAACAAAAAAAAATATGAGACTTAACTAATGATATTTATCTATTACAAATTTAAAACAAAATAATATGTACACATAATTTAGTAAGATCACCTTAAACTCACGTACACGTCTCTCAAATTTTAGATTAAGGCGACTCCATTTGGCCCGGCCAGAAAAAAAAAAATATAAAGCAGAACATATCAAACAAATTTTTCAGGCCTGAAATTCATGGGCAGGCATATGCGGAAGAATTAGACCAGAGGTAAGGGATCTGCCTTTATGCCATTTCTGCCAAAATGGAGGACCAATCTGTCACTTCGGACAAGTCAAAAGGGGTAACATTTTGGGAGAAAACAAACTCTCGATTGGCAGATATTTGTTTAATTGATTAAAAATTCAAAAATAGATGATCATATAATAATATCAAACGCAAAACAACAGCTAATGTGTCTCAAGTTGTATCTTAATCCCCACTTGCACATAGAAAACTCAGAAAACCTTTCAAACATATATAAATCCTCTTTATCAGCAACGAACAAGGAGACATAGACGACTTCTCTCTCTCTTCATTCTAATTTTCTGAGTCACATTTTCCTTGGAAAAATGATGGAGATCCAATTCCAAAGTAGCATGAACAAAAAGGGAAAATTCAAGGGAAGAAGCAGAAACAACAACAAAGACAACACTAACACTAACACCAACAACAAGTTTGTTGGGGTTAGACAAAGGCCTTCTGGGAGATGGGTGGCTGAGATCAAAGACACAACACAGAAGATCAGGATGTGGCTTGGCACCTTTGAGACCGCAGAAGAGGCTGCCAGAGCTTACGATGAAGCCGCTTGTCTACTTCGCGGTTCCAATACCCGAACCAACTTCATCACGCAAGTCTCCCTGGATTCCCCGCTTGCTTCGCGGATCCGGAATCTCCTTAAAAACAAGAATAAAGCAAAACAACAAGAGGGTTTCGATGCCACTACTCCTCCCAAAAAATCAACCAAAAAAGCCATTAATGTGACTAATACTAGTTCTAAGACTAGCACTAGTACTTGTAGCTCTAGCAGTATTACTAGTTGTAACTCTTTTAGTGGGATAGTCCAAGACTCTGATCATCAGTTGTTTGATGATGCATACAAACCAGACTTGAGAAGTTGCACTACTGAGGAAGCTGTTGTTGAGTTTAGCTCTACGCAATCTAATCTCTCGTGGGGTTTTGGAGCCGGGTTTGATCGATTTCCATTTACTACTCAGCAAGTGTTGGATTTGACAAAGAATGATGAAGCTCATGATCATGTGCCCGCTGAGTCGGAATTTTTAGAATTCGAAAGGATGAAAGTCGAGAGACAGATTTCGGCTTCGCTTTACGCTATCAATGGAGTTCAAGAGTACATGGAAACTGTGCATGATCCTGCTGAAGCTTTGTGGGATCTTCCTCCTTTGTGTTCACTGCTTTGCTAGATTATTATTATTATTATATATATATATATATAGCTGGTTAATTTCCATGAATGTGGAAGTGATCTCTCTGCCTTTCTTTGTTTCCTTTCCTTTCCTTTCTTTGTTTGATGCCATAGAATAGCCATTCGAACTTCCTTATTATAAGCAACAACTTTATTAGATGTATAATGCAGGAATTTAGTTGTTTAATTTTCCCTTCAAAAAGTGTCCGAAGAAATATAGAGCATAATGATTGGTTTCAATCAAATATATCATTTTTCTTTTTTGATTTTCACAGCTCATTCTTATGATTTTTGTGAGGCCTAAGCAATCGCTTTTCTTGTTACAGAAAAGGTTTTTGAACTTACATATGGAAAAATGGCCTTTTAAAGTCATTATGAGTTGCTATTTTGAGACTGAAAATTGGACGAGACCATTGTTGATAGATCAATGTGAAACCTTGTTCTCAAAATAAAGTTATGAAAAATTGAGACTTAGTGTATCCAATGAGTTTAAAAGAAAAAATAAGTAAATAAACAACTGCTAATTATTCTTGGAGTTATGCCTCAGCTACTACAGGAGTTATATATGGACTGTTTTATGTATTGTCTGTCACAGAACAACTCATAAGATATATAAAGAAAGAAAAAATAAATCTTGATACCTGGTTCGTTGCAGATGAAAAATATCCCAGAACAAAATCTTCCAGATTATATTCTCTTCTTTATGTTCTCGGTGGGTGGTCACCTTATATACTCTTAACAACAAAAGATCAGAGCTAGGAAATAATAAAATCAAAAATTATAAGCAAAACACGAGATTTTCTTATGACAGTTAAAATAATACCCTAATAATGTTTTCGAGTTATGTGACATCTTTCCTTTTCTTCCTTAGTCTTTTGACCACTCTCAAAACTCTAAGAAAAAAAATAGTACCCTCATATTTTTCTTTTTTAGAGTTATTTTTTACTGAGTGCAGAGAAAGATCCCTCATTAGAATTCTACATACTAAATCTTGAAATTTCCTGAACGTTTTCTTTTATTTTTATTTGAAGAAATTAACCTGCATAAGCGGATTAAACTCTATTAATTCAAATCATCAAGAACATAGGAAGAAAGATAAACAGGACTACAATCTACGCAGAACATATTTATGGGGGTAGAAAGAGCACAACTAGTAGAGAAGAATAACTTATAGGCCACCATATTTCCTCAACGAGAAATAAATTAAATGACAAGGACAAGGGCTACAACTAGTAGAGAATAACTAATTCTTAATATCACGAAACAACAGGACATTATCTGCTAAAGTTTCTAGAGATTTCAATCCCTAGACAGGTTGTAACATATTACATTTGACGAGGTCCAACTGTAAGTTCTCATAAGCTACAAACAACAAACCTCTCGACCAACAAATCACTATTCTCAACAGAGAGAGGACCGTAATACTCCTTGAAAAACTAGCAAGGACCAAACTGTAATATCCCCGAAATTTATTAAGATATATATATATATATATAAGTAATTAATAATAGTTAAGTAAAATCAGAAGATGCTACTTAATCCATAATTAGAATAAATAGTGTGAAATTAATACTTTTTTAAACTTTCTAGAAATATAAAGAAAACTTTACTTATAATTATACATATAGTGTGACATATACATATATGTACACATATATAGTAGATCTCTCATATAGTCATGCTTAAAATACACACTCAAAAGCAGGTGTAAAATTCTCTATAAGAAAACAGCAATGTCAAAATACTTATATATACTCTCTAAGGTTAGAAAATTGATACTTCGCTTCAAAACTCGGATACTAGTTATCACGATTGAAAATCCAAGGCTATGTCTTTTAATTATTTTATGTAAAAATAGTGATAAATAGTGATTTTTTTTTTCCAAAATTTTAGAAAATCAAGTACTTACAATTTTTGGTTTCAGTCCTCAAAAGTAAGCAAATTATAATATTTGGAAACTTTTCATTATTTTCAATTTCTCAAAGAAAACTTTCATTTAAAGTTTTGAGAAAATTCTAATTAATTAGTTTAGAAACCTTTTATTAACTCATAACTTATGGTAAAATGAATCTAATATCTAAATTACTTATATAAAATCATTGTATTTCTAAGTATTCAATTTAATAACAAAATCATCTTCATACACCCACTTTGTAAATGCACTATTATTGGCTAAATAAATTTGACTTAGAAAGGAAAAACTGATATAGAATAGGAACCAACTAATAAAGACATAGAAAACGACATGTATATGCTAAACAATTTTGTCAAGTAACTAAGACAACCTCAAAAATAAATCAACACCTGAAAGAGGGAAAAAGTAGGGGATGAGCATGTGAATACTCAATAGAGATTTATTATAAATTTTTAACCAATACAATTACTTACTTTCAAGATCCGGCATGGTTAGTAAAATATTCAAACAGCTTCTAAGAATCCAATTGAAAATATTGTCCAAAGGTTTATATCTTTCAAACTAATATAAAATATAGTCTCAAAACAAAATCATCGTCCAAAGGTTTAAATATTCCAAACTATTATAAAATATCACATCAAATCTAGTTTATTTCTATTCAAGTCTTCACAAGTGCATTGAATACCACCTAATTCCGTAATATCTAATGTATATGATATATGTGAGTTCTAGCCACCTATGTAATGACTGTGAATTTTATCATCTATGTGATAACTGTGAGTTTTATTCCGGTCACTAATTTGATGACTATGAGTTTTTTCTTCTTTTTTATTATTTTTCTTATATTCCAGTATTTGTTAAAACACAGTGATTCTAATATTCTTTTAGAAACACAGTAATAACGTCGACGTCGCATGAGATGTATATGCAATGTAATGCTATAAGAATAATATGAATCAGAATATGTATCATTTTCCACATATTCTCAAACATACCATGCAGTGTTTTTAATTTAATCCAAGTTCAAATCACAAAACCAATCTTATTTTATTTATATTTTTCACATATTTTTGGCAACATAACAACCATTTTCATTAAATGCCATAAAGTCCAATTCTTGCAGAAAACGATTCTAAAATACATATATAAATATGTATATATATATATACATATATATATATATAGCATACTAATCAGTGTAACGTGTCTTCTAGACAGTTTAAATATCGATTTCTCTCAAAATATATATAAATCACATTTTTACCAAATATTTCACAAAATTCTATATTTATTCAAAATATGTAAAAATCAAAATTAGGCCAACTTTAAGATCAAGTAATTGAATCTCCACCTCAATTGAATAAGTAAACAGCGTTACAGTACTATTGAGAATGTTTGACATTGTTTGGCGATCGTTTGGATGGTCGGAGGTCTTTTTCGAACCCTCGATGGTTTGGTTTGAAAATCCGATTTTTCAACGGGATCTCGAATTGAGAAATAGATATCTCCACTGAATTCCTAGTACTCAATTAGTTTGATTAGACATATAATTTGACCGATTCAAACTTGGGCCGAAACTTGATACCGTAGCACACAAAACGAGAGAAATATGGGCCGTCAGATTTTTTATTTCGTGCCCATGACCAAACATAGTAATATATATATCAAAATTCTTGTTTTCACGAGTACATCGGAAATATGAGGCTTATTTTATGATCTAATGGTCGGACTGAAAAATTTTAATACAAAACTAAAATAACTCAAAATTATCAAAAATAGAAAAATTCAATCCGAGTAATTTCAAGTTGAGATATATGTACCATGATGATCTTCGTGACAAGACAAAGCTACAGAGACCAGTTTCATGGCCTGAGATGGCCAGAAACGTCGTCGGCATTCAAATCTTCCCGCGGGCATTTTGCATCGACGTCGGCATTCTACGGCTCCTCCGGCAGCGAGACTTCAGCAGGGAACATTCTCAATGGTGTCGATTTTATCTAGGTTGGTGGCACCATTCAAATTCGCCCAGAGATGGCTCATCGGAGCTCGATTGGGCATCGAGGATAGTGAAGAAGAAGAAATCAATGGAGAATAAAGAGAGGGTACCATATATATATAATGTAATTAATTTAATTATAGTTTTTTTTTCTTGCAAAAGGACAAAAATACCCTTATAAAACATGGGTTTTTTTTACATCCTTCCTCCTTTAAAAAAATTTCGTTCCGAAATTCAAACACGATATGAGTACAATCTAAAAGAAAGTGAACCACCAGTTATAGAGTGTAGGAGTATCGAACCAATCACTAGTTAAATCAAGAAGTGTGCAATGCACACTTCACACCTAGTGTTAGAATTATGTCAACATGTCAATACCATAGAAAGGCACGTTATAAGGAGGTACGCAAGAGGTATAGAACCATAAGATGGCTCATCAGTAGGTATAAGGCTTTGAAATAAGAGGTAGAAAAAGATGACTCTAAATTGGTAATTATTCACAGAAGTAGTAATGACACCCAAGACTAGAAGTCAAGAACATGGGTCTTCTATAATCAGAATATTGAATGTTAGGCACCAAATAAGTATAGCAGATCAAATGTCAAGTATATATAATACTGTCCCCAAATTATACTAGATCAATAATACATTGGGATCATTCCATTTGTCTACAGCAAAATTTAGTCTTAAACAATTACTGAGTCCAAATACTCTAACAAGATTCTCATCAATACAATATTGTACCCAACAATATTTCGAATTGAAAATAAATACATTTGTGTTACACCACACAAAATATACGAGTTTTAGAGGTCAAAAACGACATAAGAGTCGAATGACATAAGTCATTTACCATTCCTCATAACAAGTGAGTAATAACTATGTACACAAATATTTCTAGTTAAGAACAAGACTAGATTCAGTATGAATGGAAATTTCCAATATAGAAGTACATAGAATAATAAATATCAACAGGCATACCACTATAATCCAAGCATACAGAATGCAAGTATCTACATAACAAACAAAGTCCAAAGACTTCCCAAGTCTTTTACCCAATATAATTCCATATGATAATTATTCATACCATATTTATACCTGAAGACTTTACAAGTCTCTAAACCCAATGTAGGGAGAAATAATCCCAAATCATTAACTAGCTCTAAAGAGTTTCTAAGTCTCTAGTATAAGAGAAAGTCATATAGAAATGACTCAATATCGAACATACAAATAAACTAGTAATAATATTACAATGCTCCGAAATAACGTTTCAATAGAATAGACTGTCTCTGCAGCGACATCTATCTCTTATCTAAACTTATTTCATTTTTAAATCAAAAATAGTTTGGAAAATAGTTTTGAAAACATGCAACACAAAATATCAAGGGCATAAAGGAATACTATACTAGTTCACAATTAGGTCTCACCTTGGCCATTGATAAACTCAACCCAAACTTTAAATATTCCTTTTGAAAATATAATATCCATGAGTGTAAGAACTCTCAAGATAGACTCATGAGTAAATTATACTACCATAATGATGCTTGGATATGACTCAAATCAAGTAATGAGTTACAAACTGAACTCAATACTAACGAACTTCAGTAGGACTCTCTAATCCACACAGATTATAACAAAAATCTCTAATAATACCCAAAAGTTAATACAAGTAAAGTACCTCAAGTAGTATTCCCTCATCAACACCAAGAGGGAATATAACGACAAGATTAAATCTTGTCATCATTAATCAATCAATTGGGTATCTAATACACTAATTCCATTTACTAAGCTAAGTAAGTAGGACAAGAAGTCTTGACATATAGTTCGCTAACTAAATTATCAAGCATTTAAATCACGTCAATTTCTTTTCAAATCATAGTGAAACATAATAAAAATTTTCTTAAAATACCATCTTTTTAAACATGTCTCCAAGAGATTTAAACGCATACTTTTTTTTTTTAAGTTTTATAACTTTGAAGTCACCACACTCTAGTAATTTTATTAAAATAATTTTGAAAGATATTTTGACAAATCGTGAACCTATAAAGTGTTTTAGGAAATAGTAGAGTGTGTCATGTGTAATATATATATATTTTAAAACCTCATTCAATTTGTCAAGTATATTAATTCATAGCTCTTATTTATTTAAAAATCCAATTTTCATAAATCGATTAGTTTAAATTTTTATTTCAAAAAAGATACCATGTATAATTTTACACCACCTAAGTCTCTCCAAAGCTTAGATATTTAAAACAAAATATTTTTATTCTGTGTGTAAATGAAATATTATCCTAAGTCTCCAACACTAGGAGTTTCCAATACTTAGGATATCAAATCAAGTCAATCACATAGGTGCCTAATTATTCAATTGAGACCAACAAGGTAAAGTCAACTCAGCTTAGCTTAACTAATGAACAAACATCTATTAATCAATAAGGATTTAGCAATCCAATAAATACCAAAAATCATGTGCACCTCAATAAAGCAAGTCACATACATAATGGAGAAGTTTGGAAAAATAAACGCATCTAATAATAAGGTACATAATCTCACAACAACAAAATTTCACAAAACTTCCAAATTAAGTTTTCAAAATATAAATTTTCACTATTTATACAAGGTTCCAAACAAGTTTGCATAACCAATTTTTCTCAGGACAATTCTTATAATAAGATATGGTAAATTTGACTTTTAGAAATATATGCGTAAGTGTCCAAGAATTTATACGTGTATCACATTAAATCACACCAAAAATTTTCTTTAAAACACAAACTTGTTGCTAGAAGTTTAGACATAAATTTTCCATAAACATCTCATATTTAAGTCCAAGTCATTTTGTAATTCAATTTGCTAAAACTTTTCTTGAGTTCGAAATCAATAACTAAATAAAAATTTGGAGGATATTTAGCAAGAATATCTGCTCAATTTTAAAATTAAAAAATTATTTGGAACTTTAACTTTATAGAAAATTTACTTGAAATTAGGGATTTTTTATTTCTTTTTTTAAAAAAATTTAATACCACTAAATGTATAATGAGACCTCACTACTGCCATAATTAGTTTTAAGAAAATCAATTATTCAAATTTTATAATGTTAGTAATTTTACAAACATTAGACTCAAAATGGTACTATTACTTACTTTTTTTTTTAAAGTATACAATCCTTGAAAAATATGAATAACATACACCTAACTATTATTTAAAATTAAGACATATGTGATTCCTTTGAAAACAACGATGATACATTGGTCAAATGCAAATGTCTACCATATTCAAAACCAAATTTGTTAACTTAAAATTTTCCAAAGTTTTAGAACTAATTAATCAGGATTTAAGTCTAAATAATTTTAAAATTTCCAAAATTTCCCATTAAAGGGCCACACAAATAAATTTGACAAAACTAGTGCAAAACAACATTTAAGTAAACATAACATATACTACCAATTTGTCAATCTACAAATAATATGTTATGACCATCCAAAAGTCCTACTATATAAGATTATGAAAATATACTACCAAACACTCAAACTGGTTAGTCACATATAAATAATTTCCAAGAAATATAAATCACAATTAAGATCTCAAGTCATGCCAATCAAGATACAAGACACTAAATTACTACCTCAGATCCTACGAAGCTTATATAGCTTATCACCATAATAGACATAAGAGTACAAGAATGAATGCCCATTTGAATTAAGGAATTTTCAATAAAGGTAAAATTCACTAGTCTCATGTCATCCCTGACACTTTTGAGATTAGAATTTTAGGGGTATAACCATCCCAAGGATACCAGAGTTCCATTTTAGGGAGGTGAACGAAGGATTCATAACGAATTGAAACAAAAACAAAATATTTAGCCAGTTCCAAAGTGATGTACGAGATATTTGTTAAAAAATTTTCCAAAACCCTTTCTAAACACCAAAATATTATAGACAAGATCCCAGATGGACTTGAAGCCTGAAGCTCTAATACCAAATCTGTCACGATCGAAAATCTAAGGCTATAACTTTTAATAATTTTATGTGAAAATAGTTATAAATAGTGATTTTTTTTTCCAAAATTCTAGAAAATCAAGTACTTAAAATTTTAGGTTTTAATCCACAAAAGTAAGTATACTATAATATTTGGAAACTTTTCACTAGATTCAATTTCTCAAGGGAAATCTTTATTTAAAGTTTTGAGAAAATTCTAATTAATTAGTTTAGAAAGCTTTGTTAACTCATAACTTATTGTAAAACGAGTATAATTAAACTTTAAATTTAATATCCAAATAATTTACATGAAATCATTTGTTGTTATAAGTATTCAATTTAATAACAAAATCATCTTCATACATCTACTTAGTAAATACACTACTATTGGCTAAATAAATTTGATATAGAAAGAAAAAGATGATATAAAATAGGAACCAACCAATAAAGACGTAGGAAACAATATGTATATGTCAAAGTAACCAAGACAACCCTAGAATTAAATCAACACCTAAAAGTGAGAGGAAATAGGAGGCTGAGTACGTGAATGCTTAATAGAGATTCAATTACAGGTTTTTAACCAATATAAATACTTATTTTTACGGTCCTGCATGGTCAGTAAAATATTCAAACAGCTTCCAAAAATCCAATTAAAAACATTGTCCAAAGGTTTATATCTTTCAAACCATTATAATACATAGTCTCAAAACAAAATTATTGTCTAAAGATTCAAACATTTCAAACTATTGTAAAATATCACATCAAATCTAGTACATATCTATTCAAGTATATACAAGTGCATTGAATACCACATAATTATATAATGTCTAATGTGTATGACATATGTGAGTTCCAACCATTATTAAGTCCATAAAATTATAGTTATCAAGTGCTACTATGCCTTAAGTTTTTTTGTGTTATTATTTGTATTAAGTTATTTTCAATGTTTTTCTTGTTGTTTTGATGTTTTATTTGTTTATGTTGATAGGAAAATGAAACAAAGGTGTTTAATACAAATGAGGTGAATTTGTGACTCACAAATAGGTTTTTTAAACCATTAGAATCAAATTTGAATATGATACAACTGTAACACAACAAAAATGAGACAAATTAGAGCTAAAATGAAGAAATGGTGCATCTGGAAATCTGAGGCGCAAAACTAGCAGAAAAGTGACACTGGGGCGCCAAAAAATGGCTCTACAACGCCAAATCTCAGGAATTTTTGATGCCACAGTGCAAAAAATAGCGTCGCGGCACCACCCACTGCTGAGATCAACTTTTTAATGATCTAAGGGTCCAAATTTAGCCTACCTTAGGCTTGCACAAGCCACTCTTTAAAATCCTATCTTTGGAGTTGAAAGAGGCATGTTGGGATAGAGAGAAAAAGGAGGTAATGATGAAAGGAGAAGAAGAAGAAAAAGAAGATAGACTCTATGCCTCTATTTCTTAATCTCCTCTACAACATCAATACCATTCTTTGTTCATACTATCTTTTCTTCATTTTCTTGTGAGTTTTTCTTTGTATTTTTCATATTTACAGAGTGATATTATTGAAAGCAAATATTTGAGAGAGGAATCAAGAGAGTATGAACCAACCTTGAAAGCAAAATCTAGTAGATATTTTAACCAAACTAATCAATACTGACAAGTTCCAATAGTGTAAATCCTCATATGACTTAGTAGATACGTAAGTAACATGAAGAATTGACAAGTAAAAAAAAGAGGGATTTAGTAAGTGTGAAAACATGATTAGCATCAAGTCTTTAAGTGGAAGAAATATTGAAAAGTCAAAAGGGATTGGCACCATTTCGATGCCACCCATTTTTGATTCAAATATTGCTGCACCAACCATGGTGCCGCCCATGTGTAGGAAAATAAGAAAAAACAAAAGAAAAAATGAATTAAAAATTGGGAGAATAGGATAGGGGTTTCACCTATAAATACCCATTTCCTCAATCTCATTTATTATCTCATTAGAAATCTTCCTCCCTAGTATAAGAGAGAGTTCAAGTTTAGGAATTTTTCTTAATTCCCACTTTAGTTTTCTCCTATTTCAAGAGAGAGAAGTTCTTTTATTCTTTCCTTGTATTTAGAGAGAGGTGAGTTACAATCTCCTTTTCATAGTAAAATTCTTCACAGCTTTATCGGTGAACGTAGCGTAAATTAGGTGAACTACATTAAATCTTTTGTGTACCTTATCTTTTTTATTTTATCCAAATTTTTCTAATTCGTATTTTAGCTGTGTTTTGTCGCTACCGCAAAAGTCGATCTCCTAACAACTTAGGGCTGCTTGGTTAAGTTTTTGTTTTTGTTTTTTTTTTTGCTTAAAAAATGAAAATTTGTAATTTTTTGAGAAAAAAACAAAGAGATTGCTAAACTTGTTTATATTTTATTATTTTAAAACATCAATTTTTTTTTTTTAAAAAATGGAAAGTATTTGACCATTCTCGGATAAACTTTCAAGCTTTTCTAATAAAAACTGAAAACAATATTTGTTTTTGTTTGAAAATTTTGAAAATAAGAAAATGGCTAACACACTAAATCACTTTAATTTATAGAACAAAAAAACATAACATGCTTAGTTGCTATTAAAAGTCAATATAACTTTGAAAGGATAATTTAGAAAAATAACCATTTTAAACTTTATTTAGAAACTTATTAAATTTTGGAACTTTTTCACATTGAAAATTTTGAAATTGATATAATATTTATAATATATATTATTTTTACCTTGAAAATATTTTAATTTTAATTTTTCCTAATTTGTTTTACATTTATTGTATTAAAATTATGCCCAAAAAATTGAAATAAATTTAAAATAAGTACATTTTTACAAACAAATTATTTTTCTTAATCGTACCTGTTGTATCACATACCATGTTTGTGCTCGTGGTACAACATGCACATGCTATGTTTGTTGTGCCACAATTTAAATCTTATATTTCGGTTTCTGTAAAAAAAAAAAAATACCTCCATATTTTGAATTTCAAAATACTTGTACCTTTTGTTCATATTTTTATAAATTTATTCCCAAAATATTTACGAATCTAGACTCAGGAAATCTTATTATTGTTTTCAAAGAGTTAAAACCGGTATTAAAAAAAAATCATTTGGACTAACATAAATTGGTAAAAATATGGATGCAAGATACAAATTTTTTGAATTTTAAAATATAAGGGTATTTTTTTAGAAACCAAAATATAGGATTTAAATTATAGAAATATCAAACTTTAAAGTATTTTTTTGTAATTAACTCAATTAATAAATACAATATTTTATCGCTATAAGATACTTAGTAGACTTATGGTGTTAAAACCCCAAATAAAAGTACAAACTAAATTAAAATAGCTATGTATGTTTTCCTTTTTTATTATTATTATTCTTTCAATTTTTATTGCTTTTTGTATTTAGTCTATCATTTTCTTCCCATTCCAAAAGAAATATTGCTATTATAATTAGTTTAAATTGTTTTTAAAAAGATTAAATTATTATATATTATTAAAGTTGTGCAAGGCTCTTACTAGTACATAGGACAATAACATGGCTTTTTGTTTTCTCTTTTTTTCCAATTTTTTGGTGGTGTGCATTGACACTTTTTTCCTTAGAGGGTTAAGGGGATTAGCCTTCTAGAGGGGCTTTTTTAATCATTTCATGAGTCTTTTTTTGTAAATTTTTTTTACAATGGTGTTAACTGACAGTTTTGCCATTGGAGGGTTGAGAGAATTGTTGTTTTCGGAGGATTTTTTAGTCATTTCATACGTGTAAGGTATGGATATGAAGTGGTTGGTCTTTTCATTTATGTTATTGTTGAATTGATTGATATGAGCTTTTGTTTCTACTTTTGCTGTGTGTATTGATTTGATTTTCCCATCATTTTGCTCTTCCTTGGTTACTCCACAGATCAGTGCTTGATTACTGCTTTCGGCTCTTTGTGTTTTCGATATTGTGTTCTCTCTCTTCTCTTTGTATTATAGGGTTTTCTTCTTCCTCCTCTTCAAATCGTTCTTTTGTGTCTCTTTCCCTTTAATTTTTCGCTTTATTCCTCGCAGTTTGGTCTCTTTGCTTTTGCATCGCCTTTGATGGCTTTTCTTTCTGTCCTTTCATCTTGGTCTAAATTCTTTTATGTTTATTTTTCTTAACTCTCTATTTTTTAATTTTTTGTTCGTTGCTTTCGAGTTGGTTGCTTGGATCTGAAATCTACTATATTACGCAATGCTCCTCTCTTTTTATCTAGTATTTTTTCTGTTTCAAATCTCTGTTTTGTGATTATTTTTGTGTGATATTTTTTTTTTGCATTGTTATTGGTTGAAGATTTATTATTGCTAATATATGATATGAGTTCTATTCTTTTGGATGTGTTTTTTGTCATTAAAATATCTAGAATATTATCTAGATCATTTTGGATATTAAATGTCATTTTTAATATTTAATATTAGGTTCTATGAATATTTATTAGACCTTGTTATATGTGTTTTTTGTTCTTATTCCTTTCGACTATGACTGTATTTTGTTCTATTGTTAGTTAATATTTATTCTATACTTTATTTATATATTATTAAGGTATTTATTACTTTGTTATTGTACTGAGTATTATGTAGTATCGAACAGTTTTATTTAATGCTATTGTTGATTTAGAATCTCGTTACACTTTGTTGTGTTGCTAATTAATATTCACTGCTCACATACTTATCTCTTTATGCATGTTAAATATGGTCATATTTTGATATGTTGTTAACTGATATCTTTTTTGTACTTTATTTCTATGTTGTTAAAGTATTTATTACTGTATTATTATGCTGAGTGTTATGTATTATTGAATTGTTTTACTAAATTCTATAGTTTGATTAAAATCTAATTAACTTTTGTTCTATACTAAATTAATATGCATTCGTTAAATAATTATCTCTCTACCTTTATATTAGACCTTATGGAATATTTTCATAGCTTATTTAGCACTTTTATGTCTCGTATCATTCTTCTTTTTGTTCTTTAGTTACTGTTTTTATGTAGCCTTTTCCCATCCATAGTTCCCATCCCTGCTAATTGTGTCTGTTTCTCTATCAAGTCTTTCTATTTAATTATTATTCCTTTTTCCTCTTCCCTCATTCACTTTTGTTTTAATCTTCAGCAATCATATATCCTTCTCTCTATTATTTAGCTGATTGTTTTTATGTAGTCTTTCCTTCACCATATTTTTCCTCTGTGTTAATGGCTCTATTCTCCTTCTAGGTTAATCTATCCAGTCCTTATTCATTTATCTTTTTCTTCCATTTAATGCTATTTCAATATTTTCCAATCATATTTTATGGCTTCGTTTACATTTGGCGATGATGATTACAGAATTTTTTTATTCATATGGAGTAACATGTGGATTGCTCTAAAATTGCCGTGAATATTGGCTATTATTATTCTGTGATGAACTTTGCCAATCATAGAATGATTTTTGATATTGTAGAATGAGTTTGGATAGCTTTGAAAATTACTATACTCTTTTGAAAATATACTTACTGTGTAAATAACAGAAACTTTGCTTTTAAATCTTTTTTCTTTTTTCTTTTTTCTTTTTGCCTATAGAGAATTGAGGAGACTAGTTTTCTGGAGAAGGGTTTTTGGTCATTTCATGAGGATGAGAAATGTGGTTTTATTTAAGAGAAAAATTCTGTAATGATGTTAATTGATGGTTTTGCCATTTGAGAGTTGAGCAGATTCGTTGTCTAGAAATGGTTTTCTTTGGTAATTTCCTATGAATTAGGTGTAGTTATGAACCAGTTGTGTGCTTTAGTTATCCCTAAAATCCTTTTCATGGCCAAAATCCTTTTCAAGATAGATGTGTGAGTGTGGTTACTTTAATCTTTTTGTTTCTCTCCTTTATGACCTCACTGCCATAGCCTTCTATGTGAGCTTCAGTTTAATAATTGGGTTAGGATTTTTTCTGTTATTTTACTTCCCTGAATTTTTCCTGAATAAATGAGTTTAGTTGCCCCGGTCTCTATTTACTTGGTAGTTTTTTAAGCAATCCAATGTATAATCCTATGATTTATGTTTTGTTATTCGATTGATTTAATATATATGGCAGACTTTTTAGTACACTAATAATATCTCATGTATTTATCTAATTACCAGAAATATTTTTTCTAACATACTGAAAAAATAATTTCTTAGGTAGTTGAATAAATACTTGCAAGTACATTATTTCACAGATTTGCTATATATTGATAATACATTAACATGTCTGAGCTAATTTTTATATATATATATATATATTAATATATATGATGAGATATATTTAATTATATATATTTATATAGCTATAATCAAGATGAAGAATTAATCTTATTGGATTGATGAATAATTTTCCTTTTTCTCATCGACAAAGAAGTGGAAGGAGATTTTAGTATAGCGGAAGGAGATTCTGTTGTAAAATTTATTTAAGGAATTTTAATAGCGTTTTGTATCTAGTTTTGTTATATGTAATTTAATATTTTGTATATTTCAATTAAAATATTTTGATCTTGATTTTATATATAATTAGAGTATAGTACTCAAGATTTGATTTCAATAATTTGTATAAAGAATGTAATTTTTAAAAAAAAAAAAAAAAGAGAAAGAAACAGGGATAATAAACAAAAGGTATTAGTAGTGTTAAAAAAAAGATCTATACCATAAAAATATTTTCAATAAATAGAACAAACATCCAATTATAATAATTAGAATAAAAAGTAAATTTTAATTTCATCCAAGATAGCTAAAGCATCAAATAGTAAATATTATAATAATAAAAATAATTCTCACAATTCTGATCACTTTAATTTTAAATAGATTTGGATATAAAGTTTTAATTTTTTTTTCATTTATACTATACATAATATCTAAACATTAAACCTTAGTATGGGACAAATAATTTTATATTTTTTTTCAAAATTCAAAAAAAATATGCAGATAACATATTTTTTTGTCCTAATAATTATATCTTTCAGACAAAAAAGATGTAAATACAAGTTATAACTCAAATATGAAAATATTAGTATATTAATTGAAAAAATATAAGGCCACAATCAATAATAAAAATTGGACAAAAAAAATGAATCTAACTATTTACTTAGTAAAACAATGCAGGGAAAAAAACTTTATAAATCTTGCCTAAAACATCTACTTAAAATATACGACCACAAAAAGAAATGATAAAAGTAAAATTAACGTCATTCATATATAAATATGAGTAAATAATTAAAATTTATATATGTAAAACAAAATACATGCTTACAATATACTTTGCAAAAAAAAAAATCCATAATTTAATTTCACGAAAGAAAATAAAAAAATGATAATTATTTTTGCATATGAAAAAAAACATAATAACAGACTTGATAAAAAAAATAATTGAAAAATATAAATTAAAGGATAATAAAAGTAGCAAAATCTATATAACATTGAAAAAAGTCCGCCATAAAAATAATAATGCAAAAGAATAATGACTAATAAATACACATAAAGTATACTATAATAATGTGATTTGTCAGAATTATAAACAATAATATTATAAGTAAATTAAATATATTAAGAACACAATAATACCAAAAATAAATTATCCAAACAAAATTGATATAGTATAAATAAATCAACATAATGGGAAAAAAAATAAATAGATATAAAAAAAGACAAAAAAAAAAGATAGTCATTAGATATATAGATAATAATGATATATCAGTTCATAAACTTTTAAGAAAAACTATTAACACAATAACATTTTATTTTATTTTTTTACTTAGATAAATTATAAAACAATGTCGGAAAATTCTTCATCATCAAGACGTCAACGTAAACGATGTTATTGATCTTTTTTGAACGATGATTTAGTAGTTAATCATGATGATGCTTCAAATCATCACTGTGAAGAGTCCAATATAACTTCAGAAAATATTCGACGATCAAAACTCATTTCGATATTGAATTTATAAGTTCTAGAAGATCTTTCTCTTATTTAGTTTAATAATCGATGCAAGCTAACTCTAATAGACAAAGTAATTACCTTACACTTTTGATAAGTGTAGGAAAAAACCATATTTTTTCTATTGTGGATTCAACTCTTTACATATCTTCTCAATTTTAATTCTCGTTCAACACCATCTTACAGATGATATTAATCAATACCACGTTCTATGCGATTGTTTCTAAAACATTGCGATGCATGCTTTTGGTTTGATGAATCTACCAAAAGAATTCATCCACCGAAATACAACTTATGTTGTAAAGATGAAAAAATTAAACTTCTCCCAACAAAAAAGCCCCTCCTAATACTAGATCAATTACTTGATTATTACAGAGGGTCTGTAAGCACTTATTTCCGAAAAAATATTTCGACTTTCAATTCTATGTTTGATTTTCATCTTTTGGAGCAAATATAGAACATAATATAAGAAATTAAGATGATCCATACATTTTCAAAATCAGCAGTCAAGTACATCATCTTATTGGATCATTGTTATCAACAATTAATAACTCTCCAAGATTTTCCCAATTATATATATACAAAACAGAAAATGAAATTGAAAACCGAATGTCAGCATTTTCATTTGATGATATAACAAAAAACTTGAGAAAATCAATTGTTGAAAACTTAAATAAAACACTTAATGAAAATAGTAGATCAATAAAGTTTTTTTATATAGTTAAAGATAGATACAATGAAAACGAAATTCTATCTATGAAATTAAGACTAATTGGATGACGACTGACAGATAATAATCAATATGAATTACTTACTTCAAATGATATAAGATGCTTAATTGTTGGAGATATTAGTGAATATGAAAACGGAAGAGATATTATAATTAAAGATAGAACTAATAATTTACAAAGAATTATAAAATTACACCCATCTTATATAGCACTACAATATCCACTCCTATTTCTATACGAAGAGGATCGTTATAGCATTGTTTAGATTAGAATATAAATAAAGGAAAATGACCCTCAACAAATAGAATACTTATGCAAGCATACTATTGCTACCAATTACAACAGCGATAAAACGTAAATAATATTTTATTCAAAAGTAAAAGTCTTTTTCAATAATATGTAGTTGATGCATACGCTTTTACTGAAGAAGATTAACTAGATTAAATAAAAAAATTCGAAACAATTTAATATCTGAAATCTATCAAGGTGTCTGAGACGCCATTACAAGAGGTGACACAAATGCTAGAACAATTGGCAAAAAAATTATTCTTCTATCTAACCATATTGGAAGCCCTAGAATATGATCCAAAATTATCAAGATGCGATGGTAATATGTAGATAGTATGGAAACCCTGACTTATTTATAACATTTACATGCAATCCGAAATAACCCAAAATTATACGCGCCTTAAATAAAATTCTCGGTCAAAGAGCTAAAGACAGACCAGATATAATCATGAGAATTTTTAAAATGAAATTAAACTAGATATTGTCCACCATTAAGATTGATAAAATTTTCAGGATAATCGTTGCAGGTGAGACAATATTATTTTCCTTAACAAAAGAAAAAAAAAAGTTTTCTTTTTTTTTTAAACTTACCTTCTTTTTTTTTTTTTTTTATATTTATCTTGTTATGTAGATTTATATGTTGTCGAGTTTCAAAAGCGCGACTTACCCCACTATCAGTTCTTATTTTTGTTACATCTTAATGACAAATTATCAGAACCATATCAAATTGATCAATTCATTTTACCTGAATACCCAATCCCCAAAAAAACCACAAGAATATAAAATCATAGCAGAATTTATGATACATGGACCATATGGTACTGCTAAGACAAATACTCTATGCATGAAAAACTCAATTTGTTTTAAAAAATTCCCCAAACAATTTAAAAATAAAACAACAATTATAGAAAATGGATTCGTCCATTATAAACGTAAAAACACAACATTTTATGTACAAAAAAAGTATTAAATTAGATAACAGATTTGTAATCCTTTATAATAACGATTTGTGTTTAAAATTTCAAACTCATATAAACATCGAAATATGCTCACAATCCATGTTAATAAAATATTTATTTAAGTACCTAACCAAAGGTCCGAATAGGATAAGAGGAGTAATAGAAGATAATATTTATATAAAATAATCTAGACAAGTGACTTATAAAGAAATAAATGAAATAAAAAACTATTTTAATTGCCGATATATAACATCATATGAAGCCATTTGGAGATTATACGAAAATTCTATACATTCCATAAATACAATAATACAAAGATTAGTAATTCAGTTACCACGTATACAAAATATAATATTACTCTCAAACCAATGACCTGATAATATAATTAGGCGGCCAAGAATTGAAAAAACAATTTTAACGGAATAGATAGAAATAAATCAATTCAATACAAAAACTAGACAACTTTCATACAGAGAATTTCCTACCAAATGGGTTTGGAATAATAAAGATAAAATTTGGATCCCTAGAAAATTAGGATATACAATCAGGTGAAGTTTTTATATATACTCAAATTTCAGAGAATTATATTATCTGAAATTATTATTAAATCATTAGAAGGAAACAATAAGCTTCGAGTCTATACGAACCATTGGTGGTATAACATACCCAACAAATAAAGTAGCATGCAATGCACTAGGTTTATTAGGGAATGATAAAGAATAGAATGGATCAATATAAAAGCCTCATTTTGGTCAATATCGCATCTATTACGACAACTATTCACAATAATATTATTATTTTGAAATGTAAATAATCCAACAAAATTACTTGAAAATCATTAGAAACTTATGATAAAAGATATTTTATATAGAATTAAAACTTTATTAAACAATCCAAATTTTCAAATTTCTGAAAATGAATTATTCAACTATGTATTATATGAATTAGAAAAGCAATTAAACTTGAACTCATCAATCCTAATAAATTTTAATTTACCCCTACCAACAGGAACACTAATCGATGATTTAAACAATAAACTTTTACGAGAAAAAATAGATTACGACATTAATAAATTAAAAAAAAACACTATTTTAGATTAGAATTTAAATACTGAACAATGTTATATCTACAAACAAATTATAGAGTCAGTAAATAATAAAAAACAAAATTTAGTCTTTATTTATGGACATGGAAGTACTGGAAAAACTTATTTATGGAATGCAATTATTATCAAAATCAGATCAAATAACGGAATCGTTTTAGTTATTGTATCATTTGAAATAGCCTCATTATTGCTACCTAAAGGCAATAAAAGGAAATTTTAGAATTTTCAAAGTGGATACTAAATATTGGAAATGGTACTGTAGAAGGTATAAAAGATCCTGAAAATGAAGATGCAATATAGATTAAAATACTGGAAAAATACATAATACAATATGAATCAAATCCAACTGAAAAAAAATTTCCAAAATTGATATATGTCGATTTTGAAAAAAAAATTCAACAATATCAGCTATATACGATATAGAGCAATAATAACTCCGAAAAATAAAACAATTGATGATATAAATAAATATATATTGTCCTTAGTATCTAACGAATCAAAAACTTATTACAGTTATGATACAATAATAGCCTCAAATAAAAATATTGACGAGCTCAACCTATTATAGCTCTAATAATTTTATTATATCCTCAATAATTTTTGCATACTTTAAATTTCAACGGTATACCATCACATGAATTAAATCTTAAAATTGGAATTCCAATAATGTTGTTACGAAATTTAAATTAATTGATTAGGTTATGTAATGACACAAGACTTATGATTCCACAATTAACAAACAGAATCATTGAAGGTCAATTTATAAATTCAAAATAATGAAAACAAAAAAGTATACATTCCAAGGATAGAAATGATCATAAACGTACCTAAATGGCCATTTACGTTAAAAAGATGACAATTTCCTGTAAAAACCTGCTATGCAATGGCAATAAATAAAAGTCAGGTACAATCATTAAATAAAGTAGGTATTTATTTAGAAAATGAAATCTTTACTCATAGTTAACTATATGTAGCTATATCACGAGTGATAAATTCAAAGGGACAACATATATTAATAAATGAATCCATCAACAAATATCCAACTCAAATTAAAATATAATTTATAAAGAAGTTTTACATAACATTATGTAAGTATGAAAATTACATTATCAATCAAACAATATTAATTAGAACACCATTGAAATATGAATTTATAGATGCATTTGCTAACCTTTTATGCATCAAATTTTCAAATATTATCAATAATATTCTCATCCAATTAAAGTTCTTTCCTTCGCAGCTAAAAAAGCAAATGGCAACATCAATACAGTCTCTTAAACCAAATGAAGTCTATGAAACAATCGAAGTTTGCATCAGTCGACTTTGGCAAAACAATGATTACACAACTGGACGTCTAATAAGTTTTAATTATGTCTTGGTTAATCATAAGGTAAAAGAAATACATTAAATTATCTTACTTCGTACGCCATCATAATTTAATATAATTAACATATTCATATTTTAGTATTTAATCTCACAAAATATCGCATCATAATTAAGCAATGTTTCTCAAAACGCAGTATGAAACAATTCATGGAATAATTAAAACTCAAGATGCAGCCTATATATCACAGCACATAACTGAAGGAGAAGTATATCAAATGAGCAAATTCAATGTAATACTAAACAAACCAAGATACAAAATTATTCCTCATACTGCAATACTACAATTTGCCAGAGCAACATCTTTTGCTCCAATAACAATCTTAATAATAAATATTCCAATGCTTAGATTCTATTTCATGGATTTTAACTAGTTATCCTCAAGGACAGATGTTCATGACATTTTATCATGTATCAATAATTATAATGTTATTTCTTTATTAATACTTATCAATAATTACTTAAATTTTTCTGTATTAATACCCTTCCTTTTACACCAGATATTATAGGGATGTTGACAGAGATACAAGATCTAGAAGAAACAACTATCAAAAGACAGTGAATCAGAGACAAACACTGGTAATACAAAACATCGGGTGACTACTTCATTTATTACAACAATTCACATGCCAAAAAAAAAGTTTATCCTTTATTTTAGACATATTCTAATGTCATTTTATTTAATTGTAGGAGTGAGAAATTACAAATCACTCTATGAGAAGAAACAACAAAAATATTTAATACAGGCATTATAAAGACTATGGAGGAACTGACAATAACAATTTTCATATTTATGATAATAACACAATATTTGGAAAAGCGGCTCAAATTCTGATCAAGAAGCCATGTTCCACATTGACAATATGATAATGCTATACTAATCCAATAATATTGCCACCAATAATCGAACAACTTTGTGGGCAAACAAAAATATTCTAAATTTATATCAGAACTAGAGGAGTACTGATTGACATAATCAAATATTCAATAACGATGAATCCACCACATTATCTCTTCCAGCACCCACAACTGTCTCAGAATCAAATATAATGCCAACCATACCATTAGACCCTAAAATGCCTGATCCAAAAAAACTTACAGAAAGATGAAAATTATTACTAATTCTTAGTTAACTAAATAAAATATAAAATAAATTATCTATTATGTAACTTGAACTATAATTTAGAAGCAACACCAACAAAAGAATCAACAAAAAAAAAAAAACTAAGCATGTAATTAATATATTCATATTTTAATAAAAAACCATTATTTACCTTACTATTTTCTTTTGCAAAACAAATAATATAATTTAAGTCTTTTTCTTTATACTAATAAAATTGTTTTTTTAATTACAGTGAAGATTCGCAAAAAAAAAACGAAAACAAAAGTTATAAAATAGATGTCCAATCTATATTAGTATAATAACGTTTTGTAATGTACTAAACAATATAAAGCTTAATATTTATGATGTGACCATAAACAAATATTATCTAATTATA
This sequence comes from Parasponia andersonii, assembly GCA_002914805.1. Lineage (NCBI taxonomy): Eukaryota > Viridiplantae > Streptophyta > Magnoliopsida > Rosales > Cannabaceae > Trema > Trema andersonii. The sequence goes on along the minus strand of JXTB01000266.1, from coordinate 559,088 downwards.
AATAATATAAGAAATATTTTATATATGACAATAAATCATATTATTTTATATTTTATTTTAACCCGAAGCTACCCTTTTCTTTTCTTTTTGCTCAGGAAAACGTTGCTTCTTATCGAGCAAGAAAGCATAGCCTCCTTTTTCTGCTCTCTCCACTCTTCTCTCTCTCCTCCAAACCCTCTCTCTCTCTCTCTCCCTCTCCGATATTCAGAACCAGCTCCTCTTTCTTCCTCTCTAGTCGGTCGCCATGGGAGACAGCCAGTACTCGTTTTCTCTCACTACTTTTAGGTCATTCTCTCTCTCTTTCGCTCTCGCATTTTCTTTCTCTGATGCTTGATTTTTTGTACATATTTTCATTAATATGGTGGCATTCGTTTTGAACAGTCCTTCGGGGAAGTTAGTACAGATCGAGCACGCCTTGACCGCAGTTGGCTCTGGCCAAACCTCTCTCGGAATTAAAGGTATTCATTCATTCTCTCAATTCCTTCGTTGATTCCATATTCATGTCTTAAACCTAATCCCAAATCCAAACGTTTTTCGGATAATTATTTGATTTTCTAATTCGACTCATCAAACATTTTTTGGGAAATCTTTGGTTGGAAACGAATTTGGTAATAAATTTTGTGTGGATTTAGCCATGGTTATGGGCAAGTGGCAAAATTTTGCTTTGGTATTGGTATTAAAGGGTTTTTTTTTTTTTTTTTTTGGGTTGAAATTGTAGTATGGTACTGATATTTAGATGGTCAATGCAGCTGCTAATGGTGTTGTGATTGCGACTGAGAAGAAGCTACCTTCAATATTGGTTGATGAGGCATCTGTAAGTACCTGCTGCTAATTATGAGATTGACCTAAATAGAGTTTTACTTTTATTTTTATTTAAGTCGAATAATTGATCTACGCGCACTTAAGTTGTAGGTTAATAATGTTAGTATTAGTCTTGTGGAGTTTAGTAATATTTGAGAGAGAGATTTAAGTTGAATTTCTCTTCGACGTGTGTATTTGCCTCCGAACACGCTCTCATGTAATTGCATTACTTTAAAATATCCTCCTCCTGCGCATTGTTTAGAAATTGGGAGGATATTGTTTTGGTGCATTCTTTACTTTCGTTTACAATTTTGCTAGTTTTTCTTTTTACGTTGTCTTCTTGAATTAATCCTTCGTTTCCATCACCTCTTTTCTTTTGTACATTCAATCTTATCTTTTTATTAATACTTCTTGTTTTGTAAAAGGATTGTTTGATGTGCATTAGTTAAGAAAACGATACAAATTGATATGGCTATTATCCTTGCTTCATATTAAATGCCCAATTAGGTACTGTTGATTCATATTAATGTCAATGTAATTTTTTTGTTCCTTTTTGTTAATTACTTGTAATATTAATGAACCCAATGAGTTTATCCATCATGTAAATTTGTATTTAAATTTTTTTTTTTTTNCCGTTTATGTGAATCAAGAGCTGTGTGTGGGAGTGTAACATGTTTTGGGACAGTTATAGCTACAGATCTTTGTCAGATTTGAGAAGAAAGGGATCTAGTCCTTTTGGGGTTCTCCCTCTAAAGAATTTAGAGATGTTCCTTCTCTCAGAATTAGGTCTTGTTGATGTTCTTGGAATTTGTAGTTTCATTCTTTGTTTACGTTGTCATGTCTCTCATTTTGTCAACCTGTTCTTTCTATTAATGGATTATTCTGTTTCCTGTAAGATAACAGAGAAGATAGATAAAGAAACCCACAGAGATGCGATTGTTTGCAGTTTGCATCAATCTAGAAATTTCTGAAGGACTATCATTGGTTCGTTGTTGGTAGCATTTCCTTGATCTCACCTTGGCCTATGCAGATTTAATGTTAATTTTTACTGTAGTTATCTCCAATTGGATTGTCAACACGCTTGACCTCTATAACAAAGCTAATTTTCAACTGTAATTTTCACTGCCCTGGTTTTTCATCCTTAAGGCTTTGTATTGTCTAATTGATTTTGACTTATTTTCTTTCTGAAGTGTACTGTTGAATACTGTACTTGGTTAGTGTTGCTGTGTCTGTGCCTGCCTCCAAAAGTACACTAAATTAGCTAGGAATGCTGCTTACTGATGGTATGTGTATTTTTTTACAGGTTCAGAAAATTCAATCTCTGACTCCTAATATTGGAGTTGTCTACAGGTTTGTTTTGGTTTGCTTTCTGGTTATTTTGACGTTGTTTTTGTCTCTTTTCAAATTTTTTATTACAGAGGGAATACATGTACTGTGCCTGATATAATGAGTACTGTTACAAATACGTGCCTGATATTATAAATACCATTACGATTTCATTCCTATTTTCGCTTTTATTTGATGTCAATGCTATTTAATTAGTTGTGGCCTCTCATATGGTCCCTGAGCTCCGAATGAATTTCTTGATTTGGGTAGCAATTAGGCAACATGTTTATGCTGTGAAGCTTCAGGTTAGATCACTGTAGATTACATTACTATTGGTTTCACTTTCACCTGAGCAGACGAGTTTACTACATCATGCGTAGATGATAGAATTTTGAGAGAAGTGTGATCACTACAGAAAATTTGGACAAGCTTTATTGTGTATGGTAACTATTCATTGTAGCATGATGCTGAACCAGTGGCTGATAATTGCTAGATGATTAGTAAAATTAAACACCATTAGTGTATTCTTGACAGCATTGGGATGTTATGACTGTTCATTTCAGACCAACTGAGACAGCCTTAATATCGTCTGCAATTTATTAGTTTCACTTGAAAAGCTTGAAGGGCATATGTCTTACAGTCGAATAATCTGGTTATTTCGCGCAAGAAAATAAATATTGTATAAGATACTTTTATGTGAACGGTTGGATGTGCGGAGTTCAGATATGTATCCAGTTTATGTTCCCAATTTGGACGAGCAGAAGGCAATTTGTTTTGGGAGTGTATATGTAGAAATCATGCAAATCTGACTTTGACCAACACTTTCATACTAACATGATTACTATACTCCGTTATATAGCAGTTTGTGATATTCCAAAATATTGTTTCTTCTTTCTTTCTTTCCAACTTCCAACGATTCTTTTATTGTTTTCGCTACTGCAGTGGTATGGGTCCTGATTTTCGAGTCTTGGTTCGGAAGAGTAGGAAGCAGGCAGAGCAATATCATAGATTATACAAGGTATCATATTTATTTCTTAATTTTTCATTTTAGTATTTATTTTTGTCCATTCATGGGATGTGGCTAAAACTCATCATTCCTGTTGCAACTTCTTATGAACTGATAAATGTTTTCTGCTTGCTGTTTTCAACTGTTGGAGCTGTGACTAGACAAGAACTTATATGCTAAGCCCTTTAACATGGCTGCTTCTTTTAAAAAAGTTAATCTCTTGAATCTGTTGAGTTTTGAAATTGTTTTTCGTCACCCTTCTCAAAAATTTAATGATCTTCTGTCTTGTTTGAAGTTGGATTTGGATTTGAATTATTTTTCTGTCAGCGTCTTTTGTTTTCCCTCTCTTCTTTTCCCTTTATAGTATTTTGGTATGTATGTATAGTGCATTAGTAGGAAATCCTTTTTATATTACCAGATTTCTAATATATTTTCAAATATCTTGTTTTTAGGAACCTATCCCTGTTACTCAACTTGTGAGAGAAACGGCAGCTGTGATGCAGGAGTTTACTCAATCTGGGTAATGATATCTTTCAGTACATTAGCAAACATGTCCTTTTCTTTTTGAATTGTTAGTAAGAGAAAGTTATGACTTGATTGACTGCAACTTGCCACTTAATCGGAGATTTTCTAGATTCCTGGTATCTGTAGTTATAATCACATTAGCTTTCTTTTTCAGTAATTGTGAATCTTGCTTCTAAATTTCATTCTCAAATGCTTTTATAAAATAATTGATTAATGGCTCTCTGCAAGGAATGCTTCTTCATGAACATTTGAACATTGCAGCAACTTATTTATTTATTTTATACTTTCCAGAGGAAGAGAAGGGGTAGGGAATGTGATGGAGATCATACGTCTACTTTCCGTACTTATGTTAGGCGTAAATATAGAAAGTAGATATTTAGCTATTTAATTATTTTATTAGGGTGTTATTTAAGTTTTGAGTAACTAGTTTGATATTTTCCTTTTATGTTTGTTTCTAGAAGATGTCAGTTTCCTAGATTTGTCTAAGAGTTTCTTTATAAATAAGCTCTTCTATGTTCATTAATTTTCAGACTTGATTAATGATATACAACTATTTAGAAATTTGCTCTCTAATATTCTTCTCTCTAAAGTTCTTCCTCTCCTTCTCTAAATTCTTCCTAAATTCCTCTCTTTCTCTTCTTTCTCTCATCTTTTCTAAATTTTCACTCTTGTTCTACATCAGAATGGTAATTAGTGGGCCATGTATTCGTTTATCTTCCTCACACAAAGTAGTCCTCTAAACTTTTAGCTGAAAGCTATGGTTTCCGGGGCACTTTTTATTTATTTATTTATTTTTTTTGTTTNAAGAAGCTACGGAGTTAATGTTAGTTGGTCGTGTACTCATTAATCCTTCCCCAACAGCATGTAGTCCTAACTTTTAACTAAAGCTAAGGATTTCCAATAAGAATAGGATATGGGTAAAGATATGGAATATGAGGGGTAAACATGCACAGAGAATGTTAGTTTGGTAAAATGGGAGGGAAGGAGGAGGGGTCAGATGTTCGATTTTATCCTTTTTCTGTAATCATGTAGGCTCTAAACTTCTAACTTAAAGGCGTCTGGGCAAGTAAGAAGTGGAATAGCACCATTATAACTATAGATTGAGAATTTGCGATCACTTTCATCAGGTGGCTTCGCCTATTTTTGGGAAATTGAATTTGTATAAACAAATTGATGTGTTCTTGATGGATCTAATATGTTTATTTCCTTTTGACAGTGGTGTGAGGCCCTTTGGAGTATCGTTGCTTGTTGCCGGTTTTGATGACAATGGTCCTCAACTGTACCAGGTACTGTGTTTCTCAGTAAGTGAATAGTCTTCTATTCATTGACTGAGGTTTTTGGCAGCAAGGAATTGCTACCTACTTTGAAATTTGGCCTATTCGTTTTGTGGTTGGAACTACATTGCTCTGCTAAAGAAATTTTTTTGTTCCAAAAGGTTTATTTCTGATCCTAGTCAGCTTTGGTTTTGTCCCCTTCTGAAGTAAAGTATTTTCGTGTTTTTGATATTAACTTTTTTATTTTCTGGCTATCAGGAGTTTGTTTTTTATTATTTTTTTTTCAAAAAATATAAAATATGAGTCCTTGTTATGATATCAACTTATTACTTGATGTGAAGTGTTGCATGTGTCTTTGGAAGTGATATTTACCAAGTATTACTTTTGCTTTTATTTTATCTAGGTGGATCCATCTGGTTCGTATTTCTCATGGAAGGCCTCTGCAATGGGAAAGAATGTTTCAAATGCGAAAACTTTTCTTGAGAAGAGGTACTTGAGTTATAGTTTTGTACGTATACTTATCAACTTTGGTGTGGTTCTGGCTGCCTTAATTAACAACTTTTTCAACTTGAGCATTCGTTGAAATAATGTAGTATCTCTGTCATGATTGATGGCTGAAGAAGTAACAAAAAATGGTCTAGTTGCAGAAATGTGAGAAATATTCCTGTGTTTTTCTGTTGTAGTAAATGGTTGGGAAAATTTTATTTCAATGGATTGGGAAAAATCAGCTACCAATGAATAACTCTTATGAACATTAACGTAAAACTTCTGTGGTCTGTTGCTCTGTGCATAGGGACTGGGGCCTGTGGTTGTGCTTTCTTGCTATCTAGTTTGAAATACCCATTCCTAGGTTCATGAATTCGTGGTGTCCATCTATAGTGTTATACCCATTATTGTCCAGATGGATGTATCTTAAGAGGCTGAATTACAGAAACTTGCATCTTTACGTTTCAGCATTTCTTGATAATTTCTCTTTCGATATGTTGGGTTTATTCCTTTTTTTCCCGTGCTCTCTCCCTTCTTCCCTCTTGTTTCTTACTTATGTTGTTCTTTTCTTTAGGTATACTGATGATATGGAACTTGATGATGCTGTGCACACAGCTATTTTGACTCTGAAGGAAGGGTATGTAAATGTAGAATATCTTTGTGCCAGTATCTTTGTGGCTATGGTTGAGCCCTTTAAATAAGCAATAACATATAGAATGTCTCCATTATTTATTAAGTGATGTGATTAACTTAATCTTAATTGAATGATGTGCACCATTTTAGGCATTGATACTATAACCTTGATTTGTTGAAAGGGCTGTGTACGGAAGGAAGCTTGGCATCATTCGTCCATCTTGAATTATGATAAACTGATTATGATAAACTGATAATTATAGCTTGTGAGTAAAAGTTTGGTGTTTATTTAATCTTTCTCTGTGCAATAAATGTTCTAAATGCAAAGAGAGGGAGATTTACTAGAACAATTACCTTTCACTTTGTAAGCTGCATTATCATCCCGATCGTCTTTCACTATGAAATTTGGATTCATAGGACTGGTTGTGGAACTATTGTATGGAGTTTGCTTTTGCTGATGAAGCATATTCAATGAAGTATTTGAAACAAATATATTGCACCTGTATTCTGTACTGTTGATATTTTTAAAATATATTTTTTTTAATCTACATTTGCAGATTTGAAGGACAAATCTCAGGAAAAAATATTGAGATCGGGATAATTGGCACCGACAAGAAATTCAGGCAAGCTTTGACTTTACTGATCCAATAATGTTGGGTGACTGTTTTTCCTTTCTTTTGGTAGTTGTAATTTGGCTGTATAGTCCGAGGATGATAATGGAATAAATGGTTCAGAGAATGTTGCTCTTGTATGTAACTCACACAATTTTAGGAAAAGGCTTAAATATTTTCTTCCATCACAGAGGGCTTGTTTAGCATCACTCTGTTTTGCTTCGCCTTTTGAACTTAAAACTGTAAGGAAAGACAGATGTTCCCAAAATACTGATTAGAATCCAATATCCAGAAGAACAAATGCTTAGTGATTCTCTTATTCTAAGACGGCATATTATTCTGCGGCTGAATAACTATTTTTCCTGTTTTGCAGAGTGCTTACTCCAGCCGAAATTGATGATTATTTAGCTGAAGTGGAGTAGTGTGGGTTGCTGCACTTGGTACCGCCACTGGCAACTTTTGTCTTTCTTTTCGGCATTTGGGTTTACTGCTTAAGAGAACGTCTAGAACAAATTTATGTGATTCATATAGTGAAGGATTTGCTTTAGTTAAATTTGCACTCTGCTATACAATGGTTATTGACTTGGTACTTATTGGAACAATTCTGAGTAGATCTGTCGGGCTACAAAATTGTTTTGCTCGAACTTGATATTTTAAGGGAAATTAAGGCGGAGTAGTAGGAGGGTATTTATAAATCTGGACCCTTTTTTTTTTTTTTTTTCATTCGAACTGATTTAGTACGAGCCAGTCACGACCAGATGGACATAATGGTCACCGATCGGGTGGCATGATGGTCTTAGTGGGTGATTCTGTTCTAAAGCGCACGAGGCATCATAGGTTGACTTCTTGGTTTCTTGGTGGCTGAATATGTCACAGCTAATGGTCAGCCATTTGTGACAGAGCAACCCACAACCAAGAGTTTGTGGCACTAAATCCTGAGTTTCTAACTTGGTCCTGCGTTTATTACGTGATTTCTTTTTTTTTTTGTTATAAGATTCGAATTATATTCTATAAATTTAAAAATAGTTTTTATATAGAAAGTTAGAAAGATAAATTTTAATATTTTTAAATTTAAATGATAATGCTTTTTAAAAATTAAGGAGTCGATAGTTCTAGTAACCCCAAA
>JXTB01000266.1:538142-550586 GCA_002914805.1 Parasponia andersonii | reverse complement strand
TATTTTTATGTGATTAACCTTATTTTAAAACAATAAAACGAAATAAATATAACAAAAGGACTAAATAACAAAATTTATAATTTAAAGACTAAAGCGAGACTCGTAATGTAAGGACCAATATTTAGAGAAGAGCTAGAACCATTTTCTTCTAAATTCATGTCTCAAAGTTTTAACAATAATATCCATATATACTTGCAGAATTTAAAATAACTTCACGGTATAGTACAAACTGCACTATTACTAAAAAGGACGGAGCCTAAAATAACTTCGACGTAGCCATAATTCATACAACGCCATGTGAAAAGCATCATAATCAACAGGAAAAGGATGCCACTGGAAATGTTAGCGCACATGCTGGTGTTCAGTGCAGACCAAAGATGGTGGAACAACATTGAACACCAGAATATTAGAGTTGCAAAAGCATCATAATTCAGTCTCTCACGAGGCAGAACTTGCTCTCGAGATGGCCTCCGTTGGCAAAGATCTCTGTGTCATTTCCCCATACTTTAACAAGCTCTATACATACTGCACGGTTAATTTAGGGACCAAAATGAAAAAAAAGGCGAAAAAGAGTCTTTAATCCTTATATTACATTCAGTTTTTTTATTATGTGAAAAACTATACCTTATGAATAGCTATATATCAAGTTGATGATCCGATAGTAACACTTATTCCTATTTATTGAGTTTAAGAGAAGTTGTCGAACCACTCACACATAATCAAGAACATAATATTGATCTAAGTTCTAGAGTGAGTTTAGACCCAATTGCACACATATAAAAAAAATAAAGAACATAAGTATTTAACATGGTTCAACTATAAATTATAGTTATATCCACAGGAGAAAGTATTCTATTAAGAAAACGAATAATTGACATTCTACAATTTCCATCTACCAAAAGCACCCAAAAGCTCATAGTTACATTATCTCTATTTTCACTAACCCAAAAACCTCATAAACCCATAATTATACTTATAGCTTTATCTATCTCGGAAATCCTAAGAGCCCTATCCCACCAAGGTTATTACATTATTGCTCTCTCTAACTCACTCTCTTCTGCTTCTCTCTCTCTCTCTCTCTCTCCTCTTATGGTTGCCCATAAAGGTTTTATTTATAGAGAAAATAAAAGAGGCCTAGTAGCTAGGATTAAAATACCTCCTCGGCTACCCGTTAATCCCAAAGAGTCTTAGACTACCTAAAGACTTCTCCTAAGAAGAGTCCTAATAATATAAGACTCCCACGAATTTAATAGCCACATAATAATTCTTCTCCTTGGATATTAAATTCAATTCTTTAGCTACTGCTATCTCTACTAGCATGAATGGCTCCCTGCTACTCATGAATGATCGGTTTGTACTATCAATCATTCAAGCCTTATTTTGTTTTAAACTCCTTGAACTGAACACTCCAAGAAATCTTTTGTGACTGGTCTTACCCTTCCTTGAAATTCCCTCCAGCATGAGTCTCTTCTCTTATGACTCTATCCATAAACGCTTAAGAGTTCCCATGTTCTTACAAGTATACCCTGTTGCATCAAGTGTTCCAAGGTTAAGCCACCTCAAACCTATTGATAAACTCTGGTTCTCATAATTCCATCTCTACTCTATTTACTAACCGAAATTAATAGTCGCAACGCAGCCAACTCTGTCGTTTTCTATGAAACTCATGTCACCATTAACTTCTCTATATTGTGTAGCACCTCCATGGACCATGTGAGAGCCACAATCCAAATCAAAATCCCATTGATTTTTCTTTTCCGCAGTAACCATCAGAACACTATATTTTCGTATCTCCTAGAAGCCAAATTATGCAAACCCCGAGTTTTCTGCCCATCTTTGATTTTCTCGTTGATTGAACTCAAAGATCTCAACCAAACTAAGCTCTTGATACCACTCGTTGAATCATCCACACAATTAAGAACATATTATTGATTTAAATTCTAGAATGAATTTAAACCCAATTGCATACATACAAGAAAATGAAGAGCACAAATATTTAACGTGGTTTACAAGAGATCACCAATAAGCATTCTACTAAGAAAAAGAACAATTACACTCTATAATTTCCGTCTACCAAAAAGCACTCAAAAGCCCATAGATACATTATCTCTATTTTCACTTACTTGAAAACCCTACAAACCTATATATAATTATACTTATAGGTTTCTCTATCCCAAAACCCCTAAGAGCCCTCTCCTACCCCAGTTACATTGTTGCTCTCTCTAGCTCACACTCTTCCGCCTCTCTCTCTCTTTATTGTTGCCCATAAGGGTCTTATTTATAGAGAAAATTCAAGAGTCCTAATAGGAGTAAAATACTTGAAGTACAGACAAGTTGAATTGAATTAAACTTGACTTGAATTGACTTGCTTTGTTCATGGCCGACTGTCCAATCGAATGGCAAGCGACATAGACTTCGATTCCAGTGTGGATACTCATGATTGACATTCCACATGTAATCCCTAACGAAATCCGGAGCTCCTTGGCTTCCGATTCTTGGATAGTTCCTCAGTCCCACAATTGAGAAAGGCAGATTGAAAAGATGAGCAGCATTTGGATTGTCGGTGACAAATCCGCTTTTCGAAAGTACCATGTTGAAGTAGTGCTCGCGTAGTTTCCCTCTGGTGTTTTCTCCACAGGCAGCAGCACGTTTGCAAAACGTTCGTCTGGCTCACGAGGATAAATGTATATCTTAAATCTATTTTTCATTTCCTTCTAGTCTTCCAGAAATAAGTTTCCGTCATGGTATTATAGGCGATCAAATTCCACTATTAAAAATGTGTACTATCATAGCACGTGTACGGAAGCGCCGTGATAATTGATTAACTATCACGGCGCTTAACAAGCATCGTGATAAATAGAGAAATAATCTTTAACGGTGCTTAATTGGCGCCGTTGAATATAACTTTCACGGCACCTTATAGGCATCGTGATACATATATACCACGACGCCGTGATACACATATATCATGGCGCCTAAAAAGCGCCGTGGTATTAAATTTTCACAGCGCCCGTTAGGCACCGTGATATACTTTTTTCGGCGCCATATGTAGAGGCCCTATATAAAGGACCCAAAAAAATGAGGCCATGTCACTTTTCCCTCTTACTTTTCTCACCCTTTTCCCTTTTCACTTCCAGTCGCGGCCAGTGCCCTTCCACTATTTTCACCATTTTTTCTGGTAAACAAGGTATGTTTAAGCTGTTAAACTCGTTTTTGTCACTAAAATTAGATTACTCATTGCCTTAACCATGATTTTGACTAATTATTTTGTAGAAATTTCATGTTTTAGGTTATATTTGAAATAATTTATATTTGTTTATGCTTAACGAGTATCTGGTCTCTACCTTTCAATTGTGTATTCCGGAGCTTGAGAAATTATTTTTTGCTAATAAAATTAACACACTTTTGACTAAACATGACTTTATTTGATGGCATCATTTGAATATAATTGCTGAGTGTTGAGGCATTGTGAAAGGGACTTTACACATTGTATTTTAGGGATTATAGTTTGATACAAAATGTAGACATTTCTGACTACTCTAAGTCTCCAAATATGATGTTTTTGGTTTTTTTTTTTCCCTCTTTCTTCCTGAAAGTACGATGGTTTGACATAATGGGAAGCTCTTTTTAAGTAGGAGTACTGTTAAAAAAAACCACCAAATCGTGAAAATCGTCTAATTCAGTTCAAACCGTCCAATTCATGTTAAGTTATACTTTTTAATTTCTATCCTTAGTGTTAATTAAACCAAATTTATGCAATTTTTGAATATTGTGTAGTTTTTTAGAAATTTACATATTCAATGTTTAATTTAAAATATTATGGATTATAGATATTTAATTTAATTTATCATTTTAATTTGCGTATAGATTTTAGTAGAAGTTAGAGTACTGAGATTACTTGTGAATTAGCAAACTGAGCAAACTGAGGTATGTTTTCTCAAATTTTTTTCTTTTATCGACTTATGCATGTCACTTTCACCTTAGTTTTATCTTATTATTTTGGAAAATTTAAACCAGATGAGATATGATATCATATAGGAAATTGTATATTGTGGTGATATGATGATGTTATAATTGTGTAGGATTAGTTGAGTTTATTATTTGTGATGATATTATTTTGTCATATGTTATATTTGGTTGATTGACAAATAGTTTGTAACAAATGAGACTATTTAAGAATAAATTAAGTTCTGAATTTGGTAGTACTTAGAAATATAAGAATAATTTGAAATGAGTGTTAATTTATAATTGGTGGTTTAGTTACTCAATTGGTTAATGCTAGAAATAGGGGAGATTATATACAATTTTTTATGGTACTCAATTTAATTAGTTAGTTTTTTATATCAGTTGTTTATTTTTTTTTTTTTATTTTTCAATTGTGCTTAGAATGGATAAGGAATGTATATTGGCAGATGGACTATCGACTGAATATAGAAAGGGAGTTGATAGCTTTTTGGAGTTTGCTATTGAAAATATCAAAGATTCCAATTTAATTCCATGTCCGTGTATTAAATGTGGAAATTTGCAAAAGATAGGTGTTAAAAAGATAAAAGAACACTTATATTTCAATGGAATAGATCAAAGTTATAAACAATGGATTTGGTATGGTGAAAAGGTTCTAATTACCGGATGTTCTTCAAAGAAGAGTATAAGAGATGATTATGAGTTAGATTTAAATGATGATCTTTTTGAAATGATTGATGATGCACAATATGAAACAGATATAGATCCTATTAAGTTTCAATCATTGCTTAATGATGCTGAAAAACCGATCTATCCAGATTGTACGAAATTTACAAAGTTGTCTGTATTATTGAAATTGTATAATTTGAAAATAAGACATGAATGGAGTGATAAGATTTTTTCAGACTTGTTAGCTTTACTACGAGAGATATTGCCAAATGATAATGAGCTGCCACCTTCCTTTTATGAGGCTAAAAAGACTTTATGCTCATTGGGTATTCAATATGAGAAAATTCACGCTTGCCCAAATGATTGTATTTTATATCGAAAGAAATTTAAAGATGCAATTTGTTGTCCAGTATGTGGTGAGCCTAGGTGGCAACAGAATAAGAATTCTAAAGAGGTAAAAGTTGGAACCCCTGCTAAGGTTTCGTGGTATATTCCTCCAATTCCTCGTTTTACCCGTCTATTCCAAAATCGTGAGCATACTAAAGATCTAATATGGTATGCGAATGAGAGGATAGAAAATGATAAACTTAGATATCCAGCCGATTCACCAACTTGGAAAACAATAGATTACAAATGGCATTCTTTTGGAAGTGATCCAAGGAATCTTCGTCTTGGTTTATCTGGGGATGGTATTAATCCTCATACAACTCTAAGTAGCAAATACACTTGTTGGCCTGTAATACTTGTAATTTATAATCTTCTTCCATGGTTGTGTATGAAAAGAAAGTTTACACTTCTTACAATGTTAATATCAGGACCTAGATAATCTGGTAATGACATTGATGTATATTTAGCCCCGTTGATTGATGAATTGAACAGTTTGTAGAATGATGGTGTGAAAGCCTATGATGCATATAAGGATAAAGATTTTACTCTTAAGGCTGTGTTACTATGGACAATCAATGACTTCCCTGCATATGGGAATTTGTCTGGGTTTTCCACTAAAGGATATAAAGCATGTCCTATTTGTGATGAGAAAACAAGTTGTCAGTTCTTAAAACATGCTAGAAAATTGAGTTGTATGGGCTATAGAAGATTTTTACCTCGTAAACATGTATACAAAAATTGGAAAAAAGTATTTAATGGTTCTCAAGAATTTCAATTGACACCACAACTTTTAACTGGGACAAAGATACTAGAAACAGTCTCTAAGCTCAAATTTAGGCTTAGAAAGGTTAAAATAAGTGATATTAGTAAGAAAAGAAAAAGACGCAGTAATGTGAAGGTTGTAAAAACCCCAAAGAGTTATTGGAAGAAGAAATCTATATTCTTTGAGTTGGAGTATTAGCAACATTTACTTCTAAGACATAACTTAGATGTCATGCATATTGAGAAGAACATATGTGATAGTATAATTGGAACTTTATTAAATATTCCAGAGAAGAATAAGGATAGTATTGGTGCCCGCATGGATCTTGTTGACATGGGTGTTCGAAAAAAGTTAGCTCCTAAAGTGGGGGAGAAGTGAACATATTTACCCCTTACTTGCTTCACATTGAAAAAGGAAGAAAAATATCAATTGTGTCAATCTTTATTTAATATGAAGGTTCCTGAAGCCTATTCTTCTAATATTAGAACATTAGTGGATATGAACAATTTGAAACTAGTTGGACTTAAATCTCATGATTGTCATACACTAATGTAACATTTGCTACCTATAGCGATCAGGTCCGTATTACCTAAAAATGTTCGATATGCAATCACCAGATTATGATTATTTTTTAATGGAATTTGTTCTAAGGTGGTCGATGTATCCAAGTTAGATGAACTACAACGTGAACTTATTGTAACATTGTGCATGTTGAAGTAGTTTTTTCCTCATAGTTTTTTTGATATAATGATACATCTTACTGTACATTTGGTTAGAGAAGTGAAGTTATGTGGTCATGTTTATTTGAGATGGATGTATCCATTTGAGAGATACATGAAAATTCTAAAAGGATATGTTAGAAATCAAAGCCGGCTAGAAGGATGTATTGTAGAGTGTTATATCGCAAAAGAAGCTATTGAGTTTTGTTCTGAGTATTTGGCAAATGTAGAAGCTATCGGAGTACCCGCATCTTCAAATATTAATAAAAGCATAAGTAGTGGTATCGTGTGTAGAGTTAAATGAGAACAACTAGACCAAGCATATCGTACTGTGTTACAAAATATAGCTGAAGTCCAACCTTTCATCGAGTAAGTTTTATTGTGAATTAGGTTTATTTTGGGGATGATTTGTTAAAGAGAGTATATAAATTGGGCCAAAACACAATTCTCAATGAAATAAAAAAGAGAGAAGTGGATCCATGATGAATATCATCGAACTTTTATTAGTTGGTTTCGCGAATGGGTAATTCCAATTAGTTGTTACAATTTATAGTTTGATTTCATTTTTTCCCTATTTTAGTATATGAGTACTAATATGTTGGGTTTTCTAATTGTTAATTCTGCATTTTGAATAGATTGTAGTTGAAATGAACAAGGTAACACAAAATCTATCTGATACATTGAAATGGATATCATGTGGACCATCATTAGATGTAATTAAGTATAATGCTTATCAAGTTAATAGTGTTCATTTTTGCACAAGAGACTGTGAGAACATAAGAACAACCCAAAATAGTGGGGTAAGTATTATTGCAAAAATCATACAATTTTCAAGTTCGAAGGATAAAAACCCAATAGAGGGTGATATGGTATACTATGGCATTATCGAGGAAATTTGAGAACTTGATTTTATCACATTTCGGTTCCCGGTGTTTATGTGTCAATGGGTGGAGAGTAACCATAGGGTTAGAAAAGATGAGTTAGGCTTCACTTTAGTTGATATAAACCGGATAGGTCACAAGAATGATCAATTTATATTGACAACACAAGCAAAACAAGTATTTTACATCAATGATCCACTTGATGCTCGATGGTCGATTGTTCTTGCAACAAAACCAAAAGAATATCAAAATTTAGGAGTTGAAGATGAGAACGAAATACTTGTTGCTCATGAAATATTCTCAAAAGGAGTTTCAGTGGAGGCTTTGATAGAAGACGTTAATGAAAGTGATGTTACATATTTACGAGATGATGGTGAAGGTATTTGGATTGATAATCAAAGAAAGAAACCAATGAGGTACAAATCAAATAAGTTATATATTTTGGTTTCATTTTTATGTCTTTATGGATTGATGTTTTGTTTTTTTTAAATATATTATCTCTTATGTTGACATGCTTATTATTTTCTATCTTAATTTTTGATCTACATTTGTGGTTTTATTATTTAACAGGTAATTATTGATATGGAAAATGAAGGTGCAGATGATGTTTATCAATTTACACCATTACAAAGTAGTCAAGGTGAAAGAAAACACAAAAAGAAACCAAGAGGAATGACTCAAATAAAGGAGTTGATTATAAAAAGAAGTGATAACAAAAAAGAAGTTGTCGCGTACAATGAATAGGGACAACCAACTGGAGATGAAGGTAAACATTTAGCGAGCTTTTGTGGCCTTATGGTTCGTCGCAAGATCCCAATAAACATTGATAACTGGACGCTTGTACCAACGGACCTAAAAAATGAGCTCTGGCATATAATATTGGTATGAACATGAATATTTTTATTTCATATTTATTAGAATATATATTTGGTATTAACATTATTTCTTTTACATTGTAGGAAACATTTGTATTGGACCACAAAGTAAAAAAAGAAACTTTAAAAAGTTGTGGGAAAATGTGGAATGATTTTAAGTCTAGGATTACAACTGAACTGATTTATGAGTATAGACATACTTATCAAGAGTTATTAGAGCACCTTCCAGCATCATATGCACCGTGGATTAAACTTCAAGTTTGGGATGAGTTTGTTAAGAAAAGATTAAGTACAGAATGGGAGGAAGCTAGGAAAGTATAACAGGGAAGAGCAACGCAAAATAAATATCCACATCGTATGTCTTGCTTGGGTTATGCTGGATTAGAAGCTAAAATTGAAAAAGATGAAGGCCGATATGGTATTGATAGATCCGAGCTATGGAGTAGAGGACGTGTCTCTAAAAAAGGAGGCCATACTGAGGAAATCAAAGCAGTAGTTGATAGACTTGTAAGTTGCTTATTAAAACATATTGATTATATTAAGCTGCTCCAACAAAGAGGCAACAATCATCTGATTTGAAACAATGGCAAGATAAACAAACACGCAAGATGCAACAAATGCTTAAAGAACAAGAAGAACGGTTCAAAGCAGAAATTGCTAAGATTCAAGTAGGACAACAAAGTAATGTTGGTGGTTCTAATACAACTCCTTCACGGCCAGAAGTTCAAAGGGAAAAAGTGCAACCACAAGAGATACATGTAAATCCAATGGTGGCTGTAGGAACATTTTCACGACTCAAAAAAGTATGTTTATATGAGTTTATTTCTTAACATATTGATTAACTACTTGTATTTATAAATTGTGTTTGATTTTCTATATTGTAGAACCGACCATGCAAGCTTGCAGTGGGGTCTCGTGATAACATAGTTGCTTTAGAACATGTACAAGAGTCAATCTCATCAACTATTATTCACAGCAGAGAATTAGGGGAGAATAATTTTCGTGTATCAGTAGAGGTTGTTCTTGATGCTAGAGCCCTAATTCCTATTCCAAATCCAGATGATGATGCAAAGTTGGTAGGTGACGCACTTGGATCGCATCTTGCATGTCCTAAGATGCTTGTCATCTTTGAAGATAATTTGGTATGCAGACCCATTTTCCAAATAAATTCATCTTTTATTGAATTCTAATGTAAATTATTAACTTGTTTGTTAACATTTCATCATTTATTTGGATTTTAGGAGTTTAATGATATAAATAGGTATCAAACGGGGAAGAATAAATCTTCACAACCATAGCCACCTCAAACACAAGAAAGAATATATCCATAAAGAAATAAAGCGGAATCTATTACACAAGCACAATTTAATTTGTTGATGGTGCACCAGCTTCTATAAAATTACTATTGAATACCATTCAAGGAGTAGATAAATGTGTTGTTGTTAATGTTCCCTTTGATGAAGAAGTGTTTGGAGAAGCTTTTTGTTTGCCCGTATTCAAAGAAGACATAATTGAGTTTTGTACATTATAAAAGATTGGGGCCGTGCCTATTACGTTATACATGAGGTAAGAAGTTTATTTTTTTAATATATATAGAACTTCATATATATACATGTGTCTATAGTTGGCAATTATATAATACAACATTTAATTCACATTGCATTTTGTACTTGTAGGCATTTACATCATTTAGTGAGCCAATATAGCTATCAAGCTAGGTATATGTTTATGGATCCTAGTGCAGTTGCTACAGAAGGTGGTTCACGTGAGGATCGTGCTATAAGTTTAGCAACCTGGATGTTATTCATGGAGAATGAATATTAATTTCTAATTACACCTTGGAATCATGAGTAAGATTTTAAACTTAACAAATTGTCATATGATCAACTACTTCCTATATGAAGTTAATTGTTACATATTTATAATCTTTATCATCAATTTTATGAGTAGGGACCATTAGATGTTGCTTATCATTTATCTTCTTAAAGATTATGCATGGTTTCTAGATCTTCTCGGTTTAGCTCTCTGTGAGGAAATTGGTTTAACAATGATCGAGTAAGTTCTCTAATAGTTATTTTGTTATAGTTTAGTTTCTTATGGTATTTTTACTTATGGTTGCTATTGCTAACCTTTTATTATTATGTTTGCGCATTTCCAATTCAAAGTACATTCAAGATATATAATGTAGAAAAATGGAAGAAAGAAAGATCAAATGGTTCGGTTTATAAGTTAATAAAGGTACTAAATTTGAATTAATAACACTTGTTAGGTGGAAGATTAATTAAAATTACTTATGTTTACTTTATGCTTATGTATAGTGCCAAAGACAACCGACAAATATTGAGTGCAGATTCTACATATATAAATTTATGAGAGAAGTCATTGAACAAGCCAATGTTAAATCATTTACCACAATGGTATGTAACCATATATTTTATTAGTTCTATTCTAATTTATAGTTTGATTGATAACTTTCTAACAAATAAGGTGTTTGAATTTGTAGTTTAATGGACAAAATTTCTNTAGTTTAGTTTCTTATGGTATTTTTACTTATGGTTGCTATTGCTAACCTTTTATTATTATGTTTGCGCATTTCCAATTCAAAGTACATTCAAGATATATAATGTAGAAAAATGGAAGAAAGAAAGATCAAATGGTTCGGTTTATAAGTTAATAAAGGTACTAAATTTGAATTAATAACACTTGTTAGGTGGAAGATTAATTAAAATTACTTATGTTTACTTTATGCTTATGTATAGTGCCAAAGACAACCGACAAATATTGAGTGCAGATTCTACATATATAAATTTATGAGAGAAGTCATTGAACAAGCCAATGTTAAATCATTTACCACAATGGTATGTAACCATATATTTTATTAGTTCTATTCTAATTTATAGTTTGATTGATAACTTTCTAACAAATAAGGTGTTTGAATTTGTAGTTTAATGGACAAAATTTCTATACAAAGGATGATATCAACGGACTTCTTGAAGAGTGGGTGGAAGAACTAATACAATTTCTCATTTGAGGTTCTTAATCTTTGTTTATTTGTGGTATATGTAGTCTTTGATGATCGTGTTAGTTTGGCTTAGGAAACTAATGTATATATAGACTATATGGATTATTATGTTAATTTAATATTACTATGTAAATATATATTTATACTCCATTTTATTTCATATATTTGGTATATATAATGAATTTGGATTATATTTATAAAATTTCAGGGGGTAGTATAAACAAATACGTTACAAATACCCCTTGGAAATTATCTACCAAGGCGCCTATTAGGCGCCGTGAAAGGCATCTTCCACGGCGCCTAATAGGCGCCTTGATAGACCTTCCACGGCGCCTTATAAGCGCCTTTGTAGTCAAGGCCTATTACGGCACCTGGAACCACTTATAAAGCACTTTGAAAAGCATTTTTTGTTGCAGTGTTCACTCCTAAATACCACAAAAACAAAATATAGACCAACACTATATTATTGAAGTTTCAAGGATATTTGTGTGATAGAGGGAGCTGTTATATATTGCACGTTCAAATAATATAATCTGCAAATCTGAAGGAAATCAAGGAAATTTGAACAGTTTAAAATAAGTTATTCTGAGTATTATTATTATTATTATTATTATTAAAAATATAAAAATAATTATTACTGTCTTACCTTTTTTAGAGGTATTATTAATTTACTTTAAACAGCACAAACTTCCCCATGTTGCGTGCCCATTTAGATGTTTTATGGTTGTAGGGTTACTAACATCTGGCTTACGGGAACTAGAAGAAGCTTGGTTAGTCGTTAATATCATGTTCTTGGCTATTATATTGGTTTTACGTACTATACCCCAATTTATATACTTGGTTTGTACCTTTACAGACGAAAGTTTCTATACCTTTAAATGTCGTATAAATAGATGAAATATCATAATGACAAGATTATAATGCCTGAGGTTTCTTTATTTTCATTTTAATCGAACAAAAGGAGCTCGTAAAAATTCTAGCATGTGCATCTAAATTAGATTTGCAATCACATGCTAAACACGTTCTTCAAACTTTTGCACCTATTGAAGGTATTAAAACTGATTGATGAAATCTCTTCTAAGTTGTATAGAGATAAGTAAGAAAATCTTTTTAAAAAAATAGAATTACTTATTTATCTTTCAAACTTTCTATATGAAAATTTTTT
>JXTB01000266.1:487829-536549 GCA_002914805.1 Parasponia andersonii | reverse complement strand
TTGAAGAAAAAATGGAAGAAAATGGCACCGTGCTACTAGCATATAAAGACAACAATGGAGGACAAGACAACACATGGTATCTTGATACCGGTGCTAGCAATCATATGTGTGAGCATCGATCAATGTTTATAGAGCTTGATGAATCAATCAGTGGGAGTGTTTCCTTCGGTGATGATTCAAAAGTAGCGGTAAAAGGAAAAGGTAAAATTCTTATCCGCTTAAAAAATGGGGGGCATCAATTTATTTCAAATGTTTATTTTGTACCCACAATGAAAACAAACATCTTGAGTTTGGGACAACTCTTAGAGAAAGGCTATGATATTCACTTGAAAGATTATAGTCTTTCTATAAGAGATAGCAATATGAACTTGATTTCTAAGGTGCCTATGTCAAGAAATAGAATGTTCTTATTGAACATTCAAAATGATATGGAAAAATGTCTGAAAGCATGTTACAAGGATTCATCATGGCTATGGCATTTGAGATTCGGACATCTCAACTTTGGAGGACTAGAGCTACTGTCCAAGAAAGAAATGGTGAGAGGCTTGCCATGCATCAATCATCCTGATCAACTTTGTGAAGGATGCTTACTCGGGAAGCAATTCAGGAAAAGCTTTCCAAAAGAGTCGAATTCAAGAGCCCAAAAGCTACTAGAACTCGTGCATACAGATGTGTGCGGTCCTATCAAATCAAGTTCTTTCGGCAAGAGCAACTACTTCTTGCTCTTTATTGATGATTTCTCAAGAAAGACTTGGGTTTATTTCTTGAAGTAAAAATCAAAAGTCTTTGAAGCTTTCAAGAAGTTCAAGGCTGCTGTAGAGAAGGAAAGCGGTCTTCAGATCAAAGCCATGAGATCTGATAGAGGAGGAGAATTCACTTCAAAAGAGTTCTAAGAATTCTGCGAAGCAAATGGAATTTGACGACCTTTAACTGTTCCAAGATCTCCTCAACAAAATGGTGTGGCAGAAAGGGAGAACCGGACCGTCCTTAACATAGCTCGAAGCATGCTGAAAAGTAAGAGATTACCCAAAGAGTTATGGGCAGAAGCTGTTGCATGCGCAGTTTACTTGTCCAATTGATCTCCAACAAGAAGTGTGTGGGGAAAGACACCACAAGAAGCATGGAGCGGAAGGAAGCCTGGGATCTCTCACTTGAGAGTCTTTGGAAGCATAGCCCATGTGCATGTACCAGACGAACATAGAACCAAGCTTGATGATAAAAGCGAGAGGTTCATTTTCATCGGCTACGACACCAACTCTAAAGGATATAAGTTATACAATCCTAACAATGGAAAAGTAATCATCAGTCGAGATGTAATATTCGATGAAGAAGGTGAATGGGACTTTGGCTCTCAAACAATTGACTACAATTTCTTTCCACAATTTGAAGATATGGAAACACTAGTAGAGCAAGCAAGAGAAGTGCATCAAGAGACTATTACTCCACCTTCCTCACCGACATCTTCCACTCATGAAGATTCACCTCCATCTTTCTTAACTGAGAGGCATGAAGAACGTACAAGAAGTCTTGAAGATCTATATGAGGTGACTGATAGACTTGAAAACCTCACTCTATTTTGCCTATTTGCTGATTATGAACTGATGAACTTCCAAGAGGCTGTACAAGATAAAAAATGGAGAAATGCGATGGATGAAGAAGTCAAAGCCATAGAGAAGAATGACACTTGGGAACTATCCACTCTTCCTAAAGGTCATAAAGCTATCGGTGTAAAATGGGTGTACAAGGTGAAGAAAAATGCCAATGGAGAGGTAGAAAGATACAAAGCAAGGCTAGTCGCGAAAGGCTATAGTCAAAGAGCCGGCATTGACTACGACGAGGTATTCGCTCCTATTGCACGATTGGAAACTATAAGACTAATTATTTCTCTTGCTGCTCAGAACAAATGGAAGATTCATCAGATGGATGTAAAGTCCGCATTTCTAAATGGAGTTCTTGAAGAAGAGGTTTATATCCAACAACCATTGGGTTATGAGATGAAAGGGTATAAAGATAAGGTTTTAAAGCTGAAGAAGGCTCTTTACGGTCTAAAGCAAGCACCAAGAGCATGGAATAGCCGAGTTGACAAATATTTCCAAGAGAATGGATTCATTAAGTGCCCTTATGAACATGCTCTCTATATTAAGACTAAAGATGAAGATATTTTGGTCGTATGCTTGTATGTGGATGATCTCATATTCACTGGAAGTAATCCAAGGATGTTTGACGAATTCAAGAGAGTAATGACGCATGAGTTTGAAATGACAGACATCGGACTTATAGCATATTACCTCGGCATCTTTATTTCCCAAGAAAATAATACAAAGGAGATCCTAAAGAAGTTCAATATGGATAATTGCAAGCCAATAAGTACACCAGTGGAGTGTGGAATAAAATTATTCAAGGATGATGAAGCAGAAAAGGTGGATCCAATACTTTTTAATGCCTTAGGTACTTGATATGTACAAGGCCCGATATTCTCTATGCAACTGGACTAATGAGTCGTTACATGGAAACTCCAACAACTACTCACTTCAAAGCTGCAAAGAGAATTCTCCGTTACCTAAAATGTACGATCAATCTTGGCTTGTTCTATTTAGTTTCTAATGATTACAAACTCGTTGGTTACAGTGATAGTGATTGGGCCGGAGATACTGATGATCGAAAAAGCACAACTGGTTTTGTGTTTTTCATGGGAGAAACTGCCTTCACCTAGGTATCTAAGAAACAACCGATTGTCACCCTTTCAACATGCGAAGCTGAGTATGTAGCTGCTACGTCATGTGTTAGTCATGCAATCTGGCTAAGAAGGTTGTTGAAAAAGTTAAATATGCCTTAAAAGGAGCCAACAGAGACTTGTATTGACAATAAGTCAGCAATAGCTTTGGCTAAAAATCCAGTGTTTCATGACCGAAGTAAGCATATCGATACTCGCTCTCATTACATAAGAGAAGGTGTTGCAAACAATGAAGTACAATTGGAGTATGTGAGATCATATGATCAGATTGCTGATATTTTCACCAAGCCACTCAAGTTTGAAGACTTTACAAGATTAAGAAATTTACTTGGTATTGTAAAACAAGTTTAAGGGGGGGTGTTGAAATTAAACTTGTTTAAGCCCATCAATATGAGGCCCAATAAGTTGGAGTTAGTCCAAGTGCAAAACTCATAAAAGAAAAAAGCCCAAGTCCAAATTAAAGAAGCCTTCCACCTAGAATCTTCTAGTGTTATTTGATTACTTAGATTATTATTAGAAGTGTGTAGAAGAAAATATGTGTGGTTTAAGGATTTTTGTAATTATTTATTTGTGTGGTTCTCATTGTTTCTCATGTACTATAAATGCCCCTCCCCATTTGAGTTCTAAGCATCAAGTAAGAAGCAAAGCTTCTAAGAGTGAAGAGAAGAGAGAAAGAAGCATAGCTTCTAGTGAGTGAGTGAGTGAGTGAGCTTGAAGAGTGAAGTTGAGAATTTTCTCTTGTAAAAGTATTTGAGTGAATAATAAAGTTTGTTTTACTTTCCAACAGCATCTGGGTTTTGCAAAAGGGTCTGTCAACAAATAAAGACTTGCACTCGACAAGTTCCCGAGGAAAGACACAACGGAGAGGACGAGCACAAAGGAAATCATCCAACTTAGAGCAGTCCATTTTCTGAACTTGGGAGGTTTTGATCTCATCTGTCCCAGCTTCAAATTCACATAAGTAGTTTTAGCCATTTCAACTAGAGTTTCGTCAGAAAATGAAGATTACCGGACCGGATCGAAGAGAAAATGAAAAATGTAAGAAGAGTCTTGAGATTTGTAGAGAAATTATAAGTGGAGGGTTTGTTTACTTATTTGTCAATCGTCAGATCTCAAGCATGTGTTCAAATACGTTACAAAAGGTTCTTTTGCAGGAAGTTAACTTGCTTGCACGTTGCTTAATTTATGCAACGATAAATGTGTTTGATCATGAGGTGTTGTTTTTAAAAAATAAAAATAAGTGCTGTTCTCGTTTCTTCATAGTACGTATGCTGGGAATGGAAAGATAATATATACATTAGGAGAATTCATATGGCTATGGGTTTTCTTAAATTATTGGGTAAATCTCGTAAAGTGTAACAAGTTGACGTTATTAAGAGAGATAATGATCGTGTCACGATCTAAATCTCGAGCTAATGGAAGAAGAATTTCACTAAAATTGAAATTTTTTTGATTTATTTTAAAAAATGTATAAAAAGATTTAAATTTATAAAACGCTCCCATTAAGAAAAATATTTAGAATTCTAATCAGTGAACCTATCTTACCGTTCGTAGCCATCAATAAACATAGACTGAATAATAGTTAATTATGCATCATTATTCACACTTGAGCATCTAGCACTAGTGTATCATATATGATTTAGAGACATTTCAAATGTAGTATGCTTAGTTCAAATGCTAGTTCAAATGCTAGTGTAATCTATTTATTTGATGAGACAAAAACATAAGTCTTAAATCCACGCTCTTAACATTACCAACTCATGAACTACAAATAAAAAATAACCTCTTAATCGTTTAACGTCGATTAGCGATGGTTAATAATACATTAAAGAAGCTGTTATTTAATGGCGTCTGTATTCATATTTTTAACAGTTGTTAAACAATAAATAACGGCGGCTCAAACTATTGTGAATGTCTGTTTCTGTAGTAGTGTAAAGAGGATGTGCCCTAGGTACTAGCCGAATTCACCTCTATTTCTCTCTATTTTCGCATAACATTCTTTTTATAAGGGTGTTTCATGTGTGGCTTAATTATGTGGCCGCTAGAAAACTTTTATTTTAAGTATACAGAGAGTAATTAACATTATTGGGCTTATTAAGCTCAACAAATCATCAAATAACAATTATGAGAAATTAGGTGAGATATACCCCTTTTATAATCAATTTTAGCAAATACACCCCTCCCAATAGTATTTAAATAAAATTTGCCAATCTAGTAGGTATTTTTTTTAATCTTTTTGTAAGTATTTTTTTTAGCCGTTGGATCATTATCTAATGGTGATCTAATGGTTACAATGAGGTGTATGAAAAGACATACATCATTAATGTGATTTTTCTCTCTTACTTTTTACTATAAAAAAATGTGTATGATAATTTTTCATTGACCAAATTGATACCTGGGTATAGGTAAAAAAAAAAATACCTACTAGATTGGTGTCTTTAAGTAAATATACTTCTTTTAAAAATAAGAGGTGTAAAAGGACTTATATACCCTTAAGTCTTGAGTACTAGATATCTTGTCTAGCAACTTGACCAAAAAAAATAAAAATTAGACTCAGTATCGAAAATGCTAGAAAAATATGACGACCAGTACCAGACAAGTGTCTAGCAACACGACCAAAGAGAAAACATTTGAATGCTAAGTTTAGGCAAGATGTCAAGACTACTAAACAAAGGTGTCGAACGACGTTAAACATAGTATCTAGCAACTTAAACTCCCTATCTAATTAGATTTGGAGATGAGTGCTGGGAGAATTTTTATCTTTACAATAAAATTAAGATTTAAAAGGTGGGTTTCACCCAAAAAGCTATTGATAGGGGTGCATTTCATAAAATATAATTTGGAAATGTATATTTCACCATGAACCTCAATAACTATTGGGTTCTAATTTAAGCTAAACAAAGGAGCATATGGATCGATATAGCCCAAGTTGCAATAGATTGGATACCTCACAATTATAATTAACTCTTAATTACGATTGAACCTTATCCGTTGGTATTAGAGAATACTGCTATAGGTCCAATATTGCACTTTTGGACTAAATGTCATTTATTTTGCCTTTTTAGAAAGAACTAGGCTTAATGTCTAAAAAATTGAAAACTTTCGGATCGATTAAACATTTTGAAAAATTCTGGATTTATTTGAAAATATATTATTTTTTTTAAAAAAATTGATTTAGAAAATAATACTTTTAAAAATATTCAAAACATATCACATTTAAAACTATTTTAAAAAATAACACTTTTTAAAATATTTAGAAAAGTAATACTTTTTTTTCTTCGTAATTGATACTTTTCAAAAATGCTTAAGGTAACTAGATTCGTTATCTCAAATAATTTGGTCGGTTGCTTCAAGTACTTATCAATTTCTAAAAAGTGATTTTTTTTCTTCTAAAGATTCTTAAAAATAATATTTTTCAAAATAAATATGGAATTTTTCAAAAACATTTAAAATTTGGGATTTTTTTATTTTTTTTTTAAATTCTACCATATAAAATCAAATTTTCCCATTTATTTTCAATGAAGTTTATTAATAACTAATTAATAATTTATTTAGCATATCCTATATCTATAGACTTATCTCAATTCTTGCATATACTTCTTTTCATCTTTCTACAATTGGTTATTCTTCTTTACATCAGATTCCAATATAAAATCAGTTTATATTTGATTCATTGACAAAACCTACGTTGCTAATATCTAATAATAACATTGATTTGCTTGCAAAATTCTAGAAAAGCGAACTTAGTTCGTAAACTAGTTAACCTAAAATAAAAAGTACATACTCTCTATCTTTCCTAGGTCACATACTAACATATTAAAAGTGAAAAATAGAAAAAATTGTTCAATATAGTACAATGAATTGTTCTTATATAGGAAAAAAGAAGTCCTACATGTGTACAGTTCACACGTGTCTAACAAGAAATAGTATAGTAAAGTCATGTATAGTACATTGTATTGTATGGTACTGTATAGTATTTTATTGTGATATATTGTATCGTATTAGATTAGATTTTTGAATCATATTAAGAGTCCGTCCGTTTAAGATAACTTTTACTTCTTGAATTAAGTAAAAGTATTAAAAAATCTTCTTATAAAAGACGGTGGGTACTTGCTTCTTTGAAAATTTTTTTTGAATAAAAGAATAAGATCTTTTAAAAATTCATTCGGACACCAATAAAAAAATTTTTGAGTCCTAAAAGATCTTTAAAAACTATGCTAAACAAGCTCGAAGATATTATATTAAAATATGCAAGTTTGGTGAGCAGTCATATTGGATTCTTGATAAGTTTTTGAAAATGATATTTTTCAAAATAAAATCTGGGAATTTTCATTGAAGAAATTAGCCCAGGTCAATTAAAAAAAAATTCATTTTAAGAATTTATATAAAAAATATCATTTTTAATAAATTATTTAGGAAAATAATACTTCTAAAATTATCACGTTTCAAAAGTTATTATATGAAATACCATTTTTTTTAGATATATATTTGGAAAAGTATCATTTTAAAACTCTATTTAGAAAGATAGAGAAATGAGATTGAAAAAAGGAGACCAAAAATGAAAGGGAGAAAGGGATATTAAGAAAGTGATAAAAGGGAAATCATGGAGAGAGAGCGAGTGAAGAAAGTGAGTATTATACAGTATTATATTAGATTTAAAATTATATTTCTTCCTATTTAGTTAAATTTTATAAAAAGAGCATTTAATTAGATTTTAATATTGTATCAGATAGTACAATACAAAACACAGCTAAATAATGTTAAATTCAAGAAAAATGAAGGAAAAAAAAAAAAAGACAACTCGGTCATAAATTTGACTTGCTGTACGAAATATGATGTAAATAATTAAAAGCGAAGGCTAAAGTGACCCCGACGCAGCCACAACTCGTACAATGCCATATGAAAAACATCATAATCAATGGGAGAGGGATGCCACTGGAAATGTTTGCGCACTCTGAGCATATTGTCTCTCAACCTTTGGTACTCCTTGGATTTGATCATGCTTTTGAGGATTTTCTTTAGCAACGGAATATCGCGGGTGGCGACCACAACAGAGAAGCTACTCCAATCTAGTATGTCGGCGAAGGGAAGATCGTAGTAGTCGGCGATTATGACTGGAACACAACCGTAGTACATGGCGTCCCCAATGCGAGCTGTGTTCACTCCAAAGCCCCTAACGTGGAGGCAAAACTTGCTCTTTAGCATCTCGTCACCGTAAGGTGTTTTGAGTCGGCCACGGTTGGCCATGATCTCTGTGTCGTTTTCCCATACTTGAACAACCTCTTCACGTGCTCCACAATTGATGGTTCCAGCGAAGAATGCTAGTCTCGTTCTGCATCATTATTATTATTATTATTATAAGGGACATTCCATCTCTCTTACTCATGTTCGATTTGGTCTTATACCCACTTTTTTCAGATATTATACTTAGTTTGTCTTAAAGAACACATTTTGTTTTAAAGACAACAGTAGTGTACGTAGGAGTTACTAAATTAACTAATGTAATTAATTACGAGATGCTGGAATATCAATGAATCTGGAGTGGCATTAGTAGAGTATTGCACGTAAAACAACATGTTATAAAGTACGTACGTACCTCTTAGATGAAACAAGATTAGGAGGCTCGTCTTCATCTCTAGGCCAAATCTGCGGCATACCCGCGTCCTTGTGAGATATGTAGCCAGAAACAAAGTAGCTGGAAGTGCAAACCAGTTGGATGGAGTTAAGCTTGACTTCACTTGCTTTCTCCATGGCCGATTGTGCGATCGAATGGCAAGCAACGTAGAAATGGTCAGTTCCGCCACTTCGGTTCCAGTACGTATACTCATGACTTACGTTCCACATGTAATCCCTCACAAAATCATGGATTCCTTCGACTCCTATTCTCGGATCGCTCCGCAATCTGGCGATGGAGAAGGGAAGGTAGAAAAGATCGGCCGAGTTTGGATCGTCGGTCACGAATCTGCTCTTCGGAAGGACTTTGTTGAAGTAGATCTCGCTCGCGTAGTTTCCCCTCGGTTCGTAATCCACTGGTAACAGCGTGTTGGCGAAAGGCTCGTCTCGCTCGTGAGGATAAATGTATATCTTGAATCTCTTTTTCATTTCGTTGTAGTCTTCCAGAAATAAATCTCCGTCATGGTACACCTCAGTGTTATTGATCATCAAAAGTTCTGCAGAACGAACAAAAAAAAAAACAAAAAAAGACTACAATTTACAGCACTACATTTTCTATGTATAAATAATGCTTTTAATTATTTTAGGGATATGGCTATATGGTAGGAAATAATTATCCATACTTACGGATGTTACAAAACATGATTTTATATGTCCCATTCATTTGCCCCAAGAACATTTTATATAACATTCACAATTTTTTTAAAAAGAAAGAAAAGAAAATATATTATGCACCACAAAGCAGAATATTGTTTGCCAATAGTTTGAGTGTGAATCAAAATCTAAGAGTTAAAAAATGTGAGAACAACAAAGGTTATTTACCACGAAAAAAAGTCGCTTTTGCCATTTCTACGGAAAAGCAATTGTAAAAATGTGACAACAATGGCATGTTATAAAAGGTCGTAAAACCTCTGCAATTTAAATGTCGTCCTAGGGGTATTTTGTTATAGTACGTGGTGCTTAGGGGTGCGGAAAGAGCCGAAAGCCCAAAACTCGATGGACAAGTCTAAAAGAAAAACTTTGATTCGAATTCGGCTCGAATCCAAAGTTGTTCTAATTTGACTCAAACCTAATTATTTTTAGAGTTGGACTTGAATTCAGTATTTTTTTACATGAACTTGGCACGAAATTCGAACTTAAAATTCGAATCAAAACCTGACCCGAAAAGCTTGAAGACTTGAAAAAGTCACTAAAATTTGAAAGCAATATCTAAATTAAACCTGAAATTTTAAACAATACATATTTCTTAATTGTTTTATATTAAAATCATTCAAAAATTTGCTGTATTTTTTTTTAATTTTTTTTATGTCATATTACATTTTTAATATTTATATTTTGGATTTAAAAGCTCAAAAATCAGACTTAATCTGAATATATAGTCTAGCTTGACTGGACCTAAAATATCATGAAACACAAAAGTACAAATCAGAGCCCGATCATTCTCGAAAATGTGAGTTTGGACGACCCGATTTATACTCTTAGATTGGTGTTAATACTTTACCACAAAGTTACTATTTTATTTTACTAATTGAGGTTAGCTGAATTGGTTTAAGATTCTGAAGTGCGTAAAAAGAGAGGGGTTCGAATACTATTTTAGATATAAATTTCATAATAAAGATTTAAAAAAAAAAAAGTACTTAACTTTGCATGTTTATAGACACAATTTGATTTCTACGAGTTGGGACTCTTTGTTTTTTCTCATATATATATATATATATACATTGATATTAAGAAATAGAAGGTATCACAAATATTTTATTTTCGTAATATCTTCACTCTATCATTTTCTATTTGCACAAAAATGAAGTAGGATTTGTCGAAAGAAAGACTGTAACTTAAAAAACAGAAATGGAAGTAAACGAAAAATTCCCCTTTGAAACCACTATGAGGAAAAAAAAAATTGAGATACCAGTGAAAACCGGTCAAACTGCGCTGAAAGCACTCCTACTATATTGTACTTACAAATTGTGCTCTGGCAACTATTATTATTATTTTTAAATTCTTTGTTATTAAAAAAGATTAGTACGTACTTAATAAATAAAAATATATAATTATCTATTATCCCGTAAATAGAAATTCGGAAAACCAAACATATAAACCAAAAATGATGAAAGGCCAACGCAAGATTTACAATCGATGATAATGAATATAAAGGAGCAAACCATTATGAATTACCAGGATTGCTTTGTTTGGCATAATCGTCTGTGGACAGAAGCCTTGTGGTGGACAGGTTCTCGAGGAAAGACAAAAAACACAAGACGAGCACAAAGAAAACAATCCAATTTAGAGCAATCCAATTTGTCGACGTTGGAGACATGGATCCCATCTTTGCAATTACCTGCTTAGATCAAATTACTTTGCTGTCTCATCTAGATTTTCTCTAGAAAATAATGATGGAAAAGAAAGTAGAAATACGGCAAAGTATATTGCATTAATACCAATTGTAAACAAATGAATTCATGACTTTGTGTCTTAGCAAACTCATTCATTTCATCAGAAAGCGTGTGCTTAAATACGATAACAAAAGGTGTTTTGGCGAAACGTTGCTTTTAAAAAAAAATAAACGTGTTTGGGAATTATTTTTCAAGAAAAGTAATTGTTTCTCTTTTATTTTTAGATAATAAATGTTCGAAATGGAAAGATATAATATTAGCAGTAGTTTAAATGTATTTGTTGCTTTTGGAAAATAAACGTGATTATAAAGTTCTTTTCAAGCATAACTTAATTTAGAGTTTCTTTGCCTCTTTAGACAAAAGAAACAAGTTAGATCTGAGGATATATAGTTGTCTTTTAGTTTTTGTCCTTTGCGGAACATTTCAAAGAAAGTCAGTAATTGGAGGGCTAATTACGTATTTATATGAGATAAATTACATTGTTATATCTTTCCTTCTAACTAGTTGTTGAGTTGTACCTTGTGTTTTTTTTTTTTTTTTTTTTATGATTATTCATATTGACAATATTGATCTCTAAATATAAAATTCGTAATAAATTTATACATTCTTTAGGTCAAATACCAATTTTGACCATTAAATTTATTAAAATACCCTTTTTAACTTTAAAGATATATATTTTAATGTTTAATTTAAATTTAAAAATAATTAAAATAAATAGCTAAAAGAAAAAAAATGCAAAAATTTAATATTATTTATAAAACTACTTATCAATTTTATATGTGTTTTAAATGTAATTTCCTTTAAAAATTATATATTTATATTTTTATGGGTATTTTGACAAACATAATGATTAAAATTAGTGTTTGACCCCAAAAATTATAAATTTATTATAAATTCTAAATATAAATATCAATGTTTATAATAATTAAAACACAAGATATAAACTAAATAAACAATAAAAATACAAAATATAAAAATATAATTATCCCGTAATTAAAATTTATTATATTTTTCGCACTTGTATATTGGTATGCATGCAAAAAAGAAACTTAATTAGGAAAAGGAAATGTGGAGAGATTAAGAAATGGAATTCTTGACCCATGTGTGCCCACTAGATACTTTTATGTTTAATTTTTAAAGTCTTTATATTCGAATCTAATTGTTTTTTTCTCAATTATATCCTTGTTTTATCTAAACTAAAAGTTCTACTCAACTATGACCAAGCAATAAGATCCTTTTAAGTTATAAAAATAAAAAATAATAAATAAAACAAAAAGAAAAAAGAGAGGGGAATTCAGGGGAGCACGGCAGAAAGAAGTGGTAAATTAAAAAAATTTAAAACATGGAACACTGAGACTGATTTTTTGAAACATTGAGACTTGAGATTGGAATATGAGATTGCGAGAGAAACTCTTTGTTTCTCACTTGGCCAGTAGCAGCCTATTTTTTTCTTGCTCTCTCTCGTTACTGTTTCATATGTGGTGTGCTGGTATTCTTTGGAGCAAATTTCTAAAAAATATTTCCGTAAAATTATTTTCAAGAATACTATAATTTTATAAAATTTAGAAATACAGCAGAATTAGCAGTTTAAAATTTTACTTTAACAAAATATTTCGGATCGTGATCTAACCTAAATTAGTTCTAGATCTAGACAAGAACAATATTTGGATTCACTCCACAATCTTCTCGTCAATTTTCAAAAGTCGTTTGATTGATCTGGTGCATAGTGACCTTCTTGAGTCGTAACAAAGAGATCCATAGATGAACAAGAAGATGATCTCCTCGATCTGATTTCACAGGATAGTTGAAACATTAAGGACTGTGAAGACCTAGGGCTAGCCGATTATTTTTCGCTATCTTTTCCTTTATTTTTCGTGTAATACTCTCTTCTTAGGGGTGTTTTCATGTGTAGTTATAAAAAATTGCAGCTAGAGAATTTTTTTTTAACTATAAAGAGACTAGTAAATCCTATTAATGAAACTATAAAGAGACTAGTAAAAAATTGGGCTCAATTCATCATCAAATAACTATTTGGCTTTAATTTAAGCTAGACAAAGCACCATATGGAACTATAAAGGCCAAATTCCAATGGAATAGGTACCTACAATCATAATAACTCATAATTTTATTGGGTCTTGTCTATTAATATTGTGGCATACCAATTGGCTTAATATTGAACTCTTGGACTAAATATCTTTTATTTTCTGTGAAGCTTATTAATAATTAATTAGCTTGATCCATTTAGCACATACTATGTCTATAGACGTACCCTCAATGCAATACCTTACTAGTAAGGTGAATTTATCGTATTACCCTTCTAGTACATATTTACTTTTGAGTTACCATTTCTCATCTAATGGGTAATAGTTGACTACGATATTTGTATCTACTTATACCAATGCAGTCAAATTCACATAGTGAATACCAGAGTCTTGGTTTATATTATCCAAGTACTTAAAAAAACTCAAAGTTATATTATATGTATGACATCTATCATGAAGTATGTTCTATACATTTCATATATCTTATCTTCCAAAATACCAAATTTCAAACCATAAATCGGAACTAGTCCTTTAATAATTCTAAATGACAAAACACATGAAAGTTAGTTCGTTAATAACTAGGATTAAAATTTTCTACAATTATGCTAGATTAGTGAAATAGAATATTGTGTTATGATATTTTATCTTAAATTCTAATTCACTCGGTCCTATTTGATGCTGTTATAATTTTCTTATAATACACAAATGTTTCTATCTGAAGACTCAATTTGATACTTAGAGACTTCATTAATCACATTGAAATAGACAATACTATATTCTAAGACATAGTAAAGTATTCAATCTTCAATATTCCGAATACGAATAATTTAATTTAAATATAATGAAATAAAGAATATAATGTCTCTCATATATAAACTCATCATACGAATAATTTTTTATTACTTATTACATGTCTCAGAATCTTTTTGATATTTACATAAGATAAACATAGATATCACATAATATTAATAGGACATAAATAAAATAGAAATTCATGGCTCTACTAACCTTGAATAAACGATCCATCTAGTGTATTCTATACCTCGTGTGAGATCCTTATACAATGTTGTAGTTAGATAAGTGAATTTACCATAATACCTTTTCAACACCTATATTTAGCTTTAAGTTATTTTCTTTCAATCAAAGAATAATGTTATTGATAATTTTGCTCATAATCGTTATTAGTTTGAATTGCTTTTTAATTACTTTGCTATTAGTTCTATTTCTTTTTCTTTACTTATTTTTAATTTTTCTTTTCTTTTCGATTTCTTCTATTTTCTTTTAATTTCTATTATTTAAGATACCGCAAGATGTTTCATTAATGGATACTCTTGAATTTTGCCTAACAAGGCACGAGCCATTATATCATGTTTGGTGGAGATACAAAGACCTACTAGTTTATGTTCGTTATCATGGACTCTCCAAGAGTGGCAGCTACAAATTTTTCTTAATGGGCTATGTGACAATGTGGTGTTGGGTGGAAAATAGTGATGGTATCACATTTTTCAGTAAGGAAACTACATAAATCTTTTTTTAAGCTGAATATCCATTTTTCATTTTATTAACTTATATATATATCCTTTTATAAGTTTTAATGATTATAGTTTAGCATTATACCCTTATGTAAGTTAATTTGACATATTCATCTTAATAATTAATTTATCAACATACATAATTCATTTATCATTGTATATAATTTATTTACTATGACATAATTTATTTACAAATATTCATAATTCATTTAGCATAATATATAATTAATTTACTGTTGCATATAAATCATTTACCGTAGTATATAATTCATTTGTCATAGTATATAATTAATTTACCGGTGTATATAAATCATTTACTATCGTATATAATTAATTTATTGGTGTATAGAATTTATTTACCATAATATATAATTAATTTACTACTGTGTGTAAATATTTTACCAAGGTATATAATATATTTATTATATTTAGCAATGTATCGCCGGTAAACCAACTATAAATCATAATTAAGCAATGGATTCCCGAAACCTTCCTCGTTTCGATCATATTCTTCAGTAACATCTTTGTCATTAGAAAATAATTTGAACAACTTCAAAAGTAAACGGCAGAAAATTCAGAGTTAATTACTTTGATTTACACCAGTTATCCATTTTAGTATGTTAATTAATTTAGTTTAACAACTTAGATAATTAGTGGCGGAGGTCATTTCTATTCCATCTTCGGAAATTCCATGCTCATGGGTATTACTTGAAAAAAGAAGAAGTTATTATTGAAAGAAAAAAAACTCAAAACCCTAAAAGTTAAAAAATAAAAACTAGTGAAAAACCAACTAAACTTATTCTTTTGTTTTATTTGTTAAAATTCTAAACAATGAAACAGAAATTAAAAAAAAAAAAAGAAAAGAAAAGAATCAACATGAGAAGGTTAAGAGGCAAATGGAGAGCCTCAAACTCGGTGACGGAGCGATGAACAGAGATGAAGGAGCTACATCGAGAGCCATGATGACAATCACTGAATCCGGATACTTTGACACGATTCGAGCCTTGGCTTCATTGGCTACAAGAAGATGGATATGTGATGGGTTGAAGAAAAAGAAGCACACGAACTGTTGGAAGATGAACAAGCTAATGCAACCATTGATGTGAGCTCACCAGTGGTGGTAATATCTTAAACACTGCCAACGGCTCTATATTTCCCACTTACACTATTATCACCATATATCATCATCTATGAGCTTAAACTGAAGGCTACATTCTTATACCAAGAACATTATTGTAAGATGAGTCTAGTTGGAGCGATGGATTGGAATTTTTTTTATCATGCTAAACTTGAGAGCATTCACAATGAAGACCCATATATTGTGTTATTTGATGCATAATTATGGCCAAAATCATTATTTGAAGCACGTCAATATCGGGCTGAGGACATGAAACTAAGCACGTATTAGGAGACAACCGAATAAATAGAGGGAGAAGATGAGGAGCACACTAGCAAAACAAATTTGATCTTTCTTGCTCTTACTTTTTCTATTTCCAATTTACTTTAGTTTGTTTTATTTTTTTCGTTAGTTACTACTATTTTTTTGTTATTTCTTTTTCTATACTTAATCCTTGCATTAGAGATTTTAGTACTATATTGAGGACAATGTAGAGTTTAAGTATAGGGGAAAGAATGAGGCTTAATTTTTCCTTTTTATTTCTATTTTTTTAGGATCTAGATTCCTTTTTTGTTCCCTCCATAATTTGAGTATTAGAATACTTTCTATCTTCTATGATAAGAATTGAACTAATCTATTATGGTGCTTATACTCAAAATTTATGCACAATAGCCATGTCATTCAATACACAGTATAACATGCTAGATTTAGTAAGTTCTTGTAGTTTTACTTTGAATACTACTGATACGAACTCCGCCAACTTGTGACGAAACTTAAAAGAATAGTAATACCGAGGACCGTTCTACTTTCAGATTTGGATGGAAAACTTAGATCCAATACCTATAAAGAGACATAAACCTTGGTATAAAGGAGAACACCACAATCAAAGATGTAATACTCGATTGATAAGTCAAGATATGAACGTCACAGAGAAATCTAATAAGTTCGAAATAGTTCTAAAAGAACTAAAGAGAAATTACTCACAATTGTAATGAAAAATGTCAGCCCTTTATTGAATGAAAGAGTACAATTTATAGGACTAAGGCCACGAAAATTTCAAGCATAAAAATCCAAAAACACACCCAAAAGTGATTTACTCAAACCAGAAAAAGAAAATTGGAAATAACCACCTAATAGCTAAGAGAAATTCGGTCCCAATTAAAAGGGAGATAATTTTGATTTTAATCCCTTAATATTCAGCCTATTATATGCTAATAAAGAAAAAGAAACAAGCAAAGAAATCATTTTGGGAAACTACCAATTGCACCTAAATAACCAAAATAGAAAAGTAAGCTATAACTTAGCATTCAAGTCTTTACAAATTAGATTTCCCTCTCATATGTGTCTATTGATTTTCTAGAACTTGAATTAAGCTTGTTAAGGGCTGAAAAATTTGTTCAACACTATCAATGGGTTTCCACGTGCATATTTAAGTTCAAATCCCTTGAATTAACCCACTTAATGCATTTGGAATTTCTTGGCACGTGCTCTTGTAACTGGACCAATGGGAACTTGAATATGATCTGCATTCTAGGCTTTCATGCTTCCGTGTCCTCATCATTCCCTTTTTCTTGAAAAGAATTTGTCCTTAAATCAAGTTCATCATCTGCAAGAAAGTGCATCTGTGATGACATTTTCCTTACCTTGTTTGTATTAGATAACGTACGACTATGTCTCAATAAACTCAACCCACAGGGCGTGTCTCTTGTTCAGCTTATGTTGGCCTCTTAAGTGTTTCAAAAATCATGATTTATATGGATCACAAATTCTTTAGGCCATAGGTAGTGTTGCCATATCTCCAAAGCCCTAACCAATGTATATAACTCTTTGTCACAAGTTGGGTAGTTTAGGGCTACCCCACTTAGTTTTTCATTGAAGTAAGCAATTAGTCGTCCTCCCTGCATCAAAATTGCGCCTATACTAATACCTGAAACATCATATTCAATTTCAAACGTTTTATTAAAGTTAGACATAGACAATAAAGGAGCGTTGATCAGTTTTTACTTGATTAGTAGAAATGCCTTTTCTTATTTATCTCCCTATTTAAAACCAACGGTTTTCTTGATATTTTCAGTTATTAGTGCATCTATGGTGCTAAAATTTTTTATGAACCTCTGATAAAAACTAGCAAGTCCATGAAAACTTCGCACATTACTTACACTTGTTGGACTTGGCCATTTTTGAATAGCACGAATCTTTTTTTCATCAACCTGTATTCCTTGTGCATTGACAACAAAACCAAGAAACACAAGCTTTTTGGTGCAAAAAGTACACCTCTTTAAGTTGGCAAATAATTTCTCTTTTCTAAGCACATCTAAAACTAATTTTAAATGCATCAAATGTTCATCCAAATGTTTGCTATAAATCAGAATATCATCAAAATAAACAACTATGATTTTTCCAATAAAAGTATGCAAAACATAGTGCATTAATCTTATGAAAGTGGTAGGAGCATTAGTTAATCCAAAAGGCATAACTAACCACTCATATAAACTATATTTTGTTTTAAACACAGTTTTCCATTCATCGCCCTTTTTTATTCTGATTTGATGATATCCACTTTTCAAATCAATTTTAGAAAATATACAAGACCCATAAAATTTATCAAGTATATCATCTAAGCGAGAAATAGAATGACGATACTTTACCGTTATATTATTGATCGCTCGGCAATCGACACACATTCTCCACGTCCCATCTTTCGTAGGAACAAATAAAACCGGAACTGCATATAGACTCATGCTTTCTCTAACATATCCATTTTCCAACAATTCATTAACCTGCCTTTGAAGCTCCTTCGTCTTCTTTAGATTGCTCCTATAAGCCGGTCAGTTTGGCAGCACTAGGTACAAAATCAGTCTGATGTTATATTTC
Organism: Parasponia andersonii; assembly: GCA_002914805.1. Taxonomy (NCBI): domain Eukaryota; kingdom Viridiplantae; phylum Streptophyta; class Magnoliopsida; order Rosales; family Cannabaceae; genus Trema; species Trema andersonii. Next base: position 518,184 of record JXTB01000266.1, on the reverse strand, counting down.
CTTAGTTGGAGACAAACCATGGGGCATCTCGTCGGGAAAGATATCCTCAAATTCTCGCAACAAAGAAATAATAGAACTAGGCAAAGTAGGATCAAGCTCGTTAATGTAAATACCTCCTTGTGCAAGAGTACAATCATCGGCTGGTTTGAAAACATTACTTTCTTAATTTCTTTGTCTTTTTCATACAAATTCTTTTGTTTTTCTCTCAATGGCCAAATCTATAATTGCCTTTTCTCTCTTTTTTTCTTTGACCTTTCGCTCTTTTTCACTCTTTCTTTTTTGTTCACTCTCTTTTTACAATCTCATTTGATCTTCATGAACTTGTTTTGGTGTCAAAGGAACTAAAGTGATTATCCTTTGATTAAGCACAAATGAGTACTTGTTGGTGAAACCATCATGTTTAACATGCCGATCAAATTACCATGGTCGACCTAGAAACAAGTGTCCATCTTGTATCAAAACTACATCGCAGAAGACTTCATTTTCATTCTTCCCGATACGAAAAAAACTAACACTTGTTTATTCACCTTCACTTCACCACTATCGTTTAACCACTGTAACTTATAAAGCTGGGGATACTTAATGGTTGGCAACCCTAATTTGTCTACCATAGTAGTGATAGCAATATTAGTACAACTATCACGATCAATAATCATATTACATACCTTATTTTGGATGTGGCACCTAGTATAAAAGATGTTTTCTCCTTGTACTTTTTTATCTTCTTTGACTTGCGCACTTAGAGCACTCCTTGCTACTAACAAATCACCTTACACTACAACAGAAATTGGATATGATAGCGTACAAAAAATGCTATAAAAGGATTTGGATAGAATTTTTGCACATGCTATGACAGCCCCCACTATTAAAAGTCCTCCCTTATCATAGCATTTTTTGAATGCTATCCTGTATGCTATAGAAAGCTCTTCTATAACATTTTTAAGTGCTCTAGAATATCTTTCATAGCATTTTTTGCTTGCTATTGAAACCCTTTTATAGCATATTATAAATGCTGTAGAATCATTTTTATAATATTTTTTATATGCTATAAAAACTATATTATAGCTTTGTCAAACTTTATCTGCTAGCCACGCGATATTACTACCAAGAGCTTCGTCAATAGTAATCATTGAGGAAGTAGGTCTCCATAAAAATGCATCCGGTTTCTTTGCCACATCAACCCAAACTCTTACATTATTAGGTCTAAACATTACATGATGAACAATATCCACTGGATTACATGAAAACCAAGGTCCCTCAGTGACGACTTCTCTAGAACCACACCAATCAAGTAACTTGCATTTATCATTGTTTGAACTAGTGTTCACACTCTTCAGTATAGATATACCCAAATTAATTAATATAAGTCATATTAATTAATATCATAATTAAGTATCAAATTAAAAAATTGAGTGTCACAATGGTATAAGAAAAATAAATTACCAATGGAGAGAGAATAGGTTCATTGGATTGTTCTTTATCACGAACAATATTTGCACCCTAAAATAAATGGAGAATATTAATTAGTAATTTTTATCATCTATAATTTTTGTTAAAGTGAGAAACTTGCCTGATTTTTCAATAGGAGAGTTACTGTTTCTTGCAAACATTTAACTTGCTCTTCCATTTTACAACATTTATATTCTAAATGAGATATATTATCATCCCTTTCTAAAAAAAGCTCAAGCTTTGTTGCATTGACTCTACGGCCAAATCCTCTTATTGCTCCACGTCTATTCAGACCAAGCACGACAGTTAAAGCATCCTCAAAAATATTAGTAGTGCTAGATAATGTAGGATCTTGCTGAACTATTTTCAGTTTATCCTAGACGAAGAAATACATATTACTTGATAAATTAAGCACAACAAATAAGATAGCTTCTTAATCCAGAGTTAAGACTATACAAAATCAGTAAGTGTATATCAAGAATAGCGTTTTTCTTTTCAGCCAAGTACAGTCTTTAGTACGAGTAAATTTGATCATATATATGTTATTTGGGGATCTAACTTATGAGCAATAAAACCATTATTTGGCATCTTAGTTATGTCATTTATAAGCATGAAAAAAAAATTCTTGATTCTTCTTTAATTGGTTGCAAAACAAAACTTAGAAGGAAATTTTTAGCTTTAAACTATCCGAGTACTATAAACTAAGTTAAAATAAAGTTTATTCCAAAGCTTCTCCAACTTCTGATGTGACAGGTATACCACTCTTTTTCTTATGTGCCTTTGTCCAGACATCAACTCTAGATAACTTTGATTTTCCTCCACTACTTCCAACCTTTAAATATGAAAGATAATTGTCATTAAAAGGAAAAAAGTAGTGATATTTCAATTAAAACTAATATAATGATTATAATCATACCATATACTCAATCAATCGAGCATATCCTTTGCGGCTGGTTGTATGAGGTAATTGTCTCCTTCTTAGATCTCTAAACTTGGCACTTTTTTCCTTATTTAAAAAGCAAATATAATAAGACATGTATTTCAAAAGCATTCAATTAAGTTATTTCAAATCTTAGATAAGAAATAAACGGTGAACCTGAAACACAATACTATCTAGTATTATAGTGTTTTTGGTGCTTTGAGAAAGATACCTATAAATCAAAATGACGTACGAATAGTATAATTACATACTCCAAACACAATTAGTTGTAGCTGCTAACGGACCCTCAACTGCAAAACTTGGTCTAATAGAATTTTACACTAGATTCTCCTTTCACAAAACCAAGAACAAGCTTTAATCTATGTGTCTTGTGTCCATTATAATTTCAAATAACAACAATAGTAAAAACAAAACCATTTTCATTAAAGATTANAGATTACAACACATTTTGAATATATGGTCTATATCACTCCCCTGTAAAATACAAAGAAAAAATATTCATATATAAAATACAATTCAATTATTAGTTTTCTAGCCAAGTACATGTTTTTATCCATAACTCTTTGGTGTACACGATTTAGATTTATTGGGCTTAAGAGCTTAAGGCCCAAAGTAAGGGCTATTGGCTAAGGTCTCCTGGTTTGATAGAATTTACTCTTCATTTTCTTACTGCATATATCCTCACGGAAGAACACAAAAATGAAGAAAATACAATCATATCGTATTGGGTTCATGGCTATATCTTAATGAAACTCAAGAGGAAGCTCCATTTTTCTACTTCATCATTTCACACTCTGTACAAAAGTGAAAACACTTACACTGAAACTTACCTGAAATTAGTAACACAATTTGAAAAAGCGAAAAAAGAGGTCTTTAAGAGTTGTTGAAGGTCTTGGGATAGCTAGGTTCATCACAGGGTAGTTTTTTGCCTTATCTTTGATCTTGGATCGTGATGGGTATGTCTCGTGTTGGAGCTGGCTGGGTCTTTGCATTGACAAGGGGTCTTGCGAGCTAGTTTCTTCCGTCATATAAGGGCTGTGAGCTGGGTTCTTTGGTCATCTTGAATAGAGAAGAGAAAATCTGCGCGACTTTTTTCAATGCCCAGCCCCTGATTTGCGTTGATATGATTTGAGCTGTATTCTTTAGCCTTCGTGAATGAGTTCTCCTTGCCTCATGGAAGCTGGGCTATCTCTGATTTGAGTCGATCTAGTGAAATTTCAAGTTGTGCACTAGATGGTACGTCTCTATAATTTGGGTCGGGGGCGACGAGGTTCAGAGATAGAGTTGAGGGTGAAGAGGTTATTAACGTACGGGGTCGAGAAGATTAGCTAGGTTCAGCCATTATCATATCTATGGTCATCTTTTGCAACTTGGGGTTTGGATTTGGGAAATTTGGGGTTTGGGAAATTTTTTAGGTTTTAGAAATTTCTTCCCTCTCTATCATTGTTTTCCCTCTTCTATTTTTATGTTTTCCCTCTTCTATTTTCAGATTAATTTTAGTTTCCCTATAATTAAATTTCCACTTATCAGATTTAGATTTAATGTTACAAACTAAAGTGTCTATACTTGAAATTGTTTTATAAATTAAGTTTTTCAATGATATTATATTTGGAATAATAGTATGTAATATAATATATTTTTTCATTTGAATATGTGACTTTTTAAAATCGTAACCAAAAATGCTATTATAAAAAATCTTAATGACCTTTTTTTGAAAATGCTATGGTGATATGCAATAATAGACCTTATTTGTTGTAGTGTTGGGCAGGTTATTCCTCTTAATCGGCATCCTCCAATAGTGGCATAGGGTCAGTGTCATCTTCATTTTTTGTTTCAATCTCACCATCATCTCGCAACACTATAACTGTTTTATTTAGATATTGGGTAGCTATGTAACCCCTACTTTGGCATTTAAAATACTTGATATCACAATTCCTAGAAGTAGAAGAATCGGATTTACCTTAATTTATATGGCTGATCACTTTTTGCTTTTGCTCAGTTTTTAGCTTCATCATAGGTTAATTCTCATCCTTCTTCCACTGATTCGATTTCCAAGCGGATGTACTTAGATTTTAGCTTGGACGTGTGCTACCCCTCCTCTTAATTTGGTTCTCAATTTTTATAGCCATATAGATTATATCTTCTAACTCCACATAATGTTGCAATTCCACCACATTAGCAATCTCTCAATTCAAACTAACCAAGAATCTAGACATTGTAGCCTCCCGATCCTTCTCTACATTCACTCAAATCATAGCGATCTCCATCTCCTTATAATATTCCGCCACACTCCATTTACCTTGCCTAAGACTTTGCAATTTATTATACAACTCCTGGTAGTAGTAACTTGGAACAAACTACTTCCTCATCACAGTTTTCATCACCTCCCACGTCTCTATTAGACACTCCCTATTCCTTCTCTTATTCATTACCAATTAATCCCACTAAATAATAGCATAATCAGAAAATTCAATGGCAGTAAGTTTTACCTTCTTATTCTTAGAGTAATTGTGACAATCAAATACTAATTCTACCTTCTTCTCTCACTCAAGGTAAGTTTCAGGATCGTTTTTGCCTTGAAATGATGAAATCTTCATCTTAATACTACCCAAAGAATTATCTTCTCGATTCTTAGCTCCTCTAAATTGTGCCACATTCCTCCTATTGCCAACAATCGAATCCCGATCATCTTCATCACTAAAAGTATCTCCATAATACTCTTCATCTTCAACCTTCACTTCCCTAGGTTGGACTCTCTCTCTTCTACATACATTAGGAGCGATTTGTGGCTGTCTTACACGTGCGTTCTCTATCCTATCTATCCGCTCACGAACCTGCTCTAACTCTACTCTCATCACTCTTCTCATCTCGCCAAGTAAGCCTTCTATGAGAAGTTTCAGATCATCCACTCCCGACACATCTCTAGAGGTATTTTTATCCTTATTGTCTGACATGTTTGTTACACAACAAAGTTAGAAAAAGAAAAGTTCTCACACTCTCTTACATGTTTTACTCAAATAATGATTCACTCAATTTCACTAGTGTTTCATACAAATATCAGAGTGACTTTTGCCCTCTTATACCCTAACCACTTTTGTCTTTTTCCACTTATAATTTCTCAAGAGTTCTTATCAAACTAATTTGAACAAATAGTCAGAATTTCTTAGCAACAATCCACACCAAAACTTGCCAAACAAATTTGAATTTAGTGTAGCAATCTGGAACAACAATTCTGGAAATTGACAAGCAAGGATTTACAGATTCGGTCTAGCACAAAAATTAGTAATTCAAATCCTAGGTTCACACGAAACAAAGAAACCAGAATTCTCCCAAAATTTTTTTTTGTTAAGATTGGAGCCTGATTTTCTAGCAAGAAATAAGATAACAAGGTTGCATGGAAATTTCTTTTAAGAAGTATCTCTAGATAAGAAAATGATGCAGACAAAACTTAGAAGCCTCAAAAAATGAAGAAAATGATGGAATTTGAGCCCAAACACTAGGGTAAATGAGATGTACTCAATTCAAATCATAGGGCTCAGAAAGAGCTTCGATTTGATATATAATAATAGTCGTTTCGATACCTAGATCAAAAATTATGACCATTTTATGGAAGTACTCTCAAAATTCTCTATTTTGGCCACAAAATTCTTGATATATAACCTTTTTTTGGTTGTACGATTCAGACGAAACAAAGAAGAATGAAATATGGGCTGGTTTGAGTTGAAAGAAAAGATAAAAGGATAGAATAAACTTTAGACTAGACTCCGGCTCTCTAATACCAAATGATACGAAATCCGCCAATTTGTGATGAAACCCGGAAGAAGAATGATACTTAGGACCGTTTTATTTTCAGGTTCGGATGAAAAACTTCGACCCAATACCTATAAAGAGATGTGAACCTTAGTATAAAAAAGGATGTCATAATCAATGATGGAAAACTCGATTAATAAGTCAAGATATGAACACCATAGAGAAATCTAATAAGTTCAAAATAATTCTAAAAGAACTAAAGAGACATTGTTCTCAATTGTAATGAAAAACGTCTGTCCTTTATTGAATGAAAAGAGTACAATTTATAGGACTAAGGCTATAAAATTTCAGGCCTAAAAACCCTAAAACACACCTAAAAATAACTTATCCAAACTAGAAAATGAAAGTTGGAAATAACCACTTAATAGCTAAGAGAAATTTGGCCCCAATTAAAGGGAGTTAATTCTGACTTTAATCCTTTAATATTCAGCCTATTTCACGCTAATAAAGAAAAGGAAACAAGCAAAGAAATTATTTTAGAAAACTACTAATTGCACCTAAATAACCAAAATAAGAAAGTAAACTATGACTTGACATTCAAGCATTTACAAATCAGATTTCCCTCTCATATATGCCTATTGACTTTCTAGAACTTGAATTAAGCTTATTAAGGGCTGAGAAATTTACTCAGCACCATTAATGGGCTTCCACATGCATGCTTGAGCTAAAATCTCTTAAATCAGCCCACTTAATGCATTTTGGAATTTTTTGGCATGTACTCTTATAATCAGACCAATAGAAACTTAAATAGGATCCGCATTTCAAGCTCTCGTGCTTGCTGTCTCCTCATCAACTACTTAGGCTTTTGTTATTAGATCTAAATATTACAACCCTCTAAGAAGTTTTTCGAGGTGAATGATTGATCAAGTGTCACTTTTAAAATGATTAAGTCAATTTTGAGCACCATAGTTAAGTATGCTAGTTCCTTGTTGATGTCTACAAGACACTCTCCTAGTCAGATAAATATTTGAGCCTTACATATTAATATTTTTGTTTGGTTAGCCACATTATCTTACCAAGCCTAGATATCATTATCTCCTACAATTGATTCTATGGATTGAGTATAGTAAAGGACATTTGGAGGAGCTTGAAAGAAATTGTGTCATTATATTTTGTGATCTTTCTACAAATTTAACCCTATCTTTTGGCTTATGCTAACTTATATATCTCTATTTCAGATCACTATAAATTTGTACATTCTGTATATAAATTGACCAATAAATTTCTCACTAAATATGAAATTTGAATTGAGAATATCTTATTTACGTTGACCTAACACAGACGATCTATTGAAAATAACTTAAACTAATTAACACAAATCACGCAATCATCTGTTTACAGAAGGTATAAATTTGCAAATATTTGAAATTTGATTATTTTGCATAAGCCAAAAAATAGTGTTAAAATTGTAAAAAGATAATACTTTAGGGTTTTTTTTTTTTTTTTTGGGTAGTTATCTCTTAGATTGAATGCATAATACTATTCTATATTTTGTGTAGTAATGAAATGAATTATGATTACTTTTTATAAGGTGAGATCTACTGATATTAGAACATAGAATGAAAATATGTTTAGTTTAATTTAACTCTAAAAAGAACCTAAAAAAGAAAGAAAAAAACCTTTAAAAATGAGACTTAATAGCATTGGAATGTGGACAGATTTGAATCCGTTGATCCCACTAGTATTCATATTCATTGTGGATTAGTAATCTCAAATTTTTGAATGAGATTAGTAATCTATAATCTCACTCACATATGTGAGACTATTGTTTAGATTTTATCTCAATGGGAAATTGCCATCAAACATGGGATTACGATAAATCCATTCCCATGCACCAAAACGGAGAGGACTCATCATTTTCTATCAAGAATGTTACGTCATTAACATCCTAGGAAAATTTTGGATGCTTAAAGTCCCTTTTGGCACTAAGGCAACTGTCCATCCACTTCTATTCTCTCTATTGTTACTTTCTGATCCTGAAGCACACAAAGATTGTACTCATCGTGTACAAATTAACTTCAGTCCTTAGTTTCCATTTACCAGATGGAAAAAATATGCACGATTTATCATTATTATTAGGAACGAAAAAAAATGCATAAATATTCCAAGTCAAAAGCTTTAGTAAGTGAGTAAAATGACATCACTACGTAAATCAATATTTCAAGGAGAAAAAGCAAGAAAAGTACAAAGGAATCTTAAACAGCTGCTAGTTATCAATGGTGTTATATATAAGTGTTTACAAAATCTTACCGATTTTGGAAATAGAAAGTAGTATAAAAAAACTTAAAACAAATGAATAATTACCATCATGAAGTTGGCCATTTCTGGCATAATTGCAGTCTTTGAAAGTTCTTGAATATGTTCCTCTTACGTGCTGTGTAGGAATTTGGATGACCGATTAAAGTTTGACAAAGAAGATGGAAAAAAAATAGTGAATTAAAAAAGCAATAATTTATAGGGGAGTCATGTATGTACCTGAACTTGAATTTGATGATCGCGGATCATCTGGGAAAGAACTCGAGCGCAAATCTAGATGCGGGATATGAGCAATCTTAGGCCAATCCTCGCCTATTTCCCTTTGGCATCTCTTCATTAAGGTGTGACAATCATGAATGCTTAGTGTTTCTAGACAGGACATGCTTTGCATTGCTTCAGGTAATGATGTCAGATTGGGGCATTCCCAAATAGCAAGAGTCGTAAGTGAACCAAGGCTGCGAATCCAATTCGGCATTGCCATAAAATTATAGCAGCTCCAAATGCTGATACGTTGCAAAGTGGTAACATGTTGAAGCTCATCTGGGAGGGTCACTAGTTTTGGAAGCTTAAAGAATGACAAGGAGCGAAGGCTTCTAAGGGCTTGCCACATAATGGCATTTCCATTAGATATATCAAGCTCTTTGCAATTTCTAATTTCCAATATTTGAAGAGAGGGTAGAAGTTGAAGACCCGGAGATAGAAATTTCAATCCTGTGCAGTTTCTAATATTCAGCTCCTTGAGAGATGTGAGACTTTTAATCCAATCTGGTAAGTATTCTAGGTCCTCGCTTCGTCCCAGAAACAGAGTCCTTAATTTGGAGAGAGGGGAGATGGGCGTGAGAACTGGAGACGAAGATGATGCTTTCTCTATTGTGTTTGAGCAAACTGGTAGTGTTGTGAGTGACATTAATGATTGTTGGAATGGCTTCAAACTAGAATCTGTCAACTTTAAACATTCTTCAACATGCGGATAAAGCGGCATGGAATCCAGCTTGGGGCAATAATCGATACTCAAATGGGAAAGACAGGGAAATGAAGGCCACAGTTTGTTCACTGCTATCGATAACACTCCACCATCTTCATCACTGATAGCTGCATTCCTCCACCAGCTTTTTAGTTCAGGCAAGTCAAACAATTCTACATTACGTAGAGATGGCATCACTGAAATTGATGATGAGTCAATATCGTCCATAATATACTCAAGAGCAGGCATATGAGCAAGTTTTAGTATCTTAAGAGAATGGAACTGATCTAACCACGGTAGATTTTGGCACTTCACACAATAGAGTAACTCAAATATTACCAGATTTGTGAAAGAAGAGGGAAACCAACTTGGAAGGCTACTACCCCTATAATACTCCAATCTCATTTCCTTCAGATATGACATCAAGCGAAAGCCTTCCAATGTTTTTACATGATCAACAGCCTCAGTTGCATCAACGTCAAGATGAGAGTTGTCCCAAAATAAGATTAAGGATTGAAGGTGTCGTTTATCCTTAAAACTTGCATACTTGAAATCCATTCCATGAGTCAAATTTCGAATTTCCAGCCTTCCTCTCAAGTTGTTCAGTCCCACTAGTTCATTCAGCTCAGAAGTGTGATCTGCCACACAACTAGTGTCTTTACTCAACACAAACTGTGATAGTGTTTGCAGATTAGTGAGTTCACCCAGCCCACTTGGCATATAAGTCAATTTATTATAGCCATAAATCTCAAGGTGCTTGAGGTTAACTAGATTCTTAATGTCTCTCGGCAATTCTTCAAGATTATAGCAATAATTTAGTTTCAGTGTCTGCAAATTGACTAGCTTGATAACAGAATTGGGTAGAGCTCGCAAAGACCTATTCCCGGACAGATCAAGATATCTCAAGTGCTTCAAATCACCAATACATTCGGGAACTACTTGGATCCCAAAGTTATTGAAATCCAACATGCGTAGGAACTTGAAATTTGAAAGGATCACATTACAAACCAACTTAGCAAATCTTGCTTCCGTCATAAACATTGACTGACACGGTAAAAGAATTGATCGAATTCTCTTTGCTTGAGTCCATGAAGTTGGAATTTGGTCTTGTGAGTACAAATTAAAGTCAAAAGATAAGTGACGAGCCTTTCTATCAACAGTTCCTTTGTTCAAACCTAACATGATGCACTTCGCACCTGCTATTGCTATAGCAAGATCATGCATGAGATCATGCATTTTGCATGTTATTATGTCACCAAACACATCATCTCTTCTATCTTCTTGAAAAAATGATCTTGAAAGTAACTCCATAAAATACACATGACCTATTTCATCCAAACATTCACTTGAATCAGAGGACTTTATAAACCCTTGAGCCATCCAGAGATTTATTAAAGTTTTCACATCGATTTTATGATATTTAGGAAATAAGCTACAATAAGCAAAACAGTTCTTCAGATGTGATGGTAGGTGATCATAACTTAACTTGAGTGTCTGCAAGACCATACTATCTTCATTCTGAGAAATTTTAGTAAGTTCCTTCTCAACAAAAGACGACCACTCCGTTTCAGGATTTTTAAAGTACAACATCCTTCCCACTGCTATTATGGCTAAAGGAACTCCTCCACATTTTTCCAAGATCTTCCTTCCCATTTCCACAATCCTAGGGTCCTTTGACTCATGTCCTCGTTCAAAAGCCAATTTTTTAAAGAGAGACCAACACTTATCAGGATCCAAGCTCTCTAAATGATATGGCTTTATAGTACCTGCTGCAATCTTTGCGACATTTTCACTCCGACTAGTTACGATTACTCTGCTGCCCTTTGCACCATTTACCAATAAGTCTTTCAACCTTTGCCACTTCTCATAACTCTCATTCCAAACATCATCAAGTATAAGGAGGTACCGCTTCCTGTTTATTTCCTTATGAAGAATAATTTGCAATTGTCCCATCTCAAGATTTTCGTCTGGGCTCGTATTAGTTGCAGACTTAATTATCTTCTCAACAAGTAATTTCACATCGAAGTCATTAGCAACGCACACCCACAATCTCATATCAAAATGTTGTTGGACCTTGTCATCATTGAAAACAAGCTGAGCAAGTGTGGTCTTTCCTAATCCACCAATACCAACTATAGGAATAACTAACACATTCTCCTCAATCTCACTTTTGGTCTCCAATAACAATTCCAAAATTGCCATTTTATCTCCATCCCTCCCAATCACATTATCTTCAACAACAAAGGAATGAGTATCTCTCTCGCTACTCACATTTTTTGTCTGTTCTATACTCAACACTTGGAAATGGAAGTCTCTCCTATCTGCAGCAATCTTATCTAGCATCTTTCTAATACCACTGATTTTATTAGCCATCTTGTGCCTAAAAAAGATTTGGTTTGAAGTTGAGAAGAAAGTTGTTACCTTCTTGGCCACTTTGTTATGTCCAGACATGTTCACTTGGTATCTCAAAACTTCACTAGAGAATTCGTCTAACACATCATCAGCCTTGAAAACTGCATCCTCAAGCCTCTCGAGCCAATCTTTGACTTGACGATTATGGACATATTGCTCCTCTGCATCAAGGAGTACAGCTTCTACTGTTGTAAGAGTGTCTTCAAGTTCTTGAAGCTCCTTCTCTAAACCCCATAATGACCCAATCTCATGCACAGCAGCAGAAGCCAACCACTTAACAATCCGATCTGTAATACCGAACAGGTATCCTCCAGACATCAGCTTCAAACTAAATATTTTTTCAGAGCAAAGGCAAACTTTTCTTGTGTTATCAAAGATAGAAGGTCTAAGTCTTTTTAACTAAAATATTGTGTTATCAAAGATAGAAGGTCTAAGGTCTAAGTCTTGTGTTGTCATTTTTTTTTAGGTCAAACACTCATTTTGATCATTAAATTTACTAAAATATTCTTTTTAACTTTAAAGATATATATTTTAATGTTTAATTTAAATTTAAAAATAATTAAAATAAATAGCCAAAAGAAAAAAATGAAAAAAAATGCAAAAATTAAATATTATTTATAAAACTACTTATCAATTTTATGTGTGTTTTAAATGTAATTTCCTTTAAAAATTATATATTTATATTTTTATGAGTATTTTGACAAACATAATGGTTAAAAAAATTAATTTATAAATTTATAAAATTAATGGTTAAAATTATTTATAAAATTAATTTTAAAAAAATTTCTTATACTATAAATACTATATCCGTCTCTCACATTTTTTTTTCACATTTATAATTTTCAATATTCTTTTATTCTCTCGTTCTTTTTTTCTAAGTCTAATTATATATTCAATTTTATCATTTTCACTCTTATCTAATAATCTAATTAATATTTACTAATTATAACAATTAGTAATTATATTTTATAATCTCCACAACTCACAAAGCTCAATTCAAGGTACGATTCAATTTATCATATTTTTCTTTTTAATTTCATTAATTTTTAATATATTTAGTTGTTTACAATATAATAGTTAGTAGTTCTACGATACTAAATTTTAATTTCAATTAATTTATAATTTTAATTTGTAATTTTTTACAATTAGGATAGAAGTTCATTAGTTTGTAGTTTGTAGAGAGTGTATTAGAATATTATATTTTTAATTTCAAATTTGTAGTTGGTTGTTTTTAATTTAGTAGAAAGTTTATTAAAATATTAGATTTTTTGTTTCAATTAATTTGTGATTTATAGTGGTTTACAATTAAGTTAGTAGAAAGCTTGTTAGAATATTATATTTTTAGTTTCAATTAATTTGTGATTTGTCGCTATTTACAAATCATAATTAAGTTAGTAGAAAAGTTATTAGAATATTATATTTTTAATTTCAATTTATTTGTAGTTGTGTATAATTAATTTAGTAGAAAGTTTATTAGAATATTATATTTTTAATTATTTGCTCCATCAAGAAAAATGCACATTTGGTGTTGAACAAGAATGGGTACCAAAGAATTCAATGACTAACCCTCGAGGACTCAAAGTTATGTGAGTACCAAAAATCCAAATTTGAATGTTTGTTCTAGGAATAAGCAAGAAAGTGGTTCTTCCAAGAACTTAACCGATGATTTTACTAAGCTCTTAATTTTTACAACAAAATGATGGTGAATATTTCATTTTTGGAGACAACACAAAAAGCAAGATCATTGGCATAAGTAATATTGGTAACAATTTTTTACCTATATTTGAGAATGTCTTATTAGAAATATAATATGCTTAATTTTTATCAACTATGTGATTAAAGTTATTGAGTTTTTCTTTTACTCTTTCAAATGCTCAATTTGAAAATTTGAACATATGAGATTATATCTTTTATAAAAAAAATATTTTTATTATTGTTAAAATATTTTCAACTCAAATAAATTTTGTTTTGTTTTAATAATAAAATGTTTATTGATTATGACATTTAAAACTTGGACATGCTATATGGGTACAATTTCAAATCTTTTCTAAAAGAATCTTGTTATGGTTTACCAAGTCTAATGCTTTGGAAATGATAAGATTTGTAAAACATGTCACTTTGAAAAATAATTCATTTTTTTTTATGATTTTGAGGTAGTTAGTTTTTTTTTTTTTTTAACAACTACATGATTTTCTTTATTGGTTTTAAAATGGCTATGTTGAATGCAAATGCTTTACTAAAATACTTTTAGGCCAAATTTGTCAACATTATTTGTGATGTTTTAAATCGGGTGTTGACTAGACTTATTTTGAATAAAATACTATTATGAGTTTTAAAATGATCAAAAATCCAATATTGGTTATTTTAGAGTCTTTAGATGCACATATATTGTTTTCTTAACACCAAAAACAATTTGAAAATTTTGATTCAAAATCCAATGTTAGAACTTTTCTTAGTTACTCTACTACTAGTAATGCATAAAGAGAGTTCTTCAACAAAAGGAACAAAGTAGTAGATGTATCTATACATATGATGTTTGATGAAACTAATGACTCCTCCAAGAGGAAAATTATAGATGATATTATTGTAGGTATGGTATTAAACTTGAATGATTGGAGCTTAACGATAAATCAGTAGATGATAATTAAGTCTAACTTCAACATAAAGAAGATGAAGAGCTTTTAGAAGGATAGAATCTTCATCAATCAATTAAGCTATGTCTTCTTAAAATAGTTTGAGCTTGAAGGTTTAAATCCTATGAAGACATCAAAATAAATAAAACTTAGTATGGTTGATTATGATGAACTATCTTGAATTTTTTGATTAAATTTTTTTGTTTTGCTCAAACCTTCAAAAATGATTCCTTGCTTATCAAATGATGTTTTCTCATTTTTTTTAGTCGTTGGTTTAATCGTTTCAATCTTTTTAAACTGTTTTTAACTAAAAAAACTGCAAAAACAGGAGAATCGACAGACCAAAAATCTACCGAAAAAGTGTCCTGGAAAGCACTTTTTCACTGTCAGAATTGGCAGACCGAGAATCTGTTTTCAGTCTACTGAAAGCACTTTAAACGTTTTTTTTTTCTCACATTCTCTCGCATTTCTTTAATCTTATTTGAATTTTTATTTATGAGCTTAATTTTAATTGACACATTAATTGCTTATGTATGATTCAAATGCTTGCATAATACATAATGCTTAAACTCTTATATTTGTGTAAATGCTTGATAGTTTTTACATGACAAAAACCATGTATAATTAATTTAATTATTTTATCTATATTGGTGACGCATTTGAACTCAAAATGATATATTATTTGAATTCAATATTTATATTTTGTAAATTTGTCAATTTGAATATTTGCGCATGATTTTTCATTCTACGACATTTATAAGAATAAATTTTTTATGAATATCACGTATAAGATTCTCATTAGCTTTCAAGACATGATTTGTTATGCTCTATCTTTTGTGAATATCTATTTCTTATGGTTATTTAAAATTGGATAATATGTTATATTTGGATCGGATTACTTATTCATGTTTTTACTTTGTATTTGTTAATTGGTATCAATCTTATCTTATATGGTTATGCAACTTTTTGATGATATCAAAATGAGGAGAAGAATGCGCTTTGATTTATTGCCTTAATTAGTATCAATTTGGTATAGTTTTTCAAAATACAACTGGTATCTATTGGTATAGTTTTAATTAGTATCAAACTTGGTTATTCATTTTCTTCAAATATAATTGGTAATTTTTTTTTTCAAAATATATTCCAAACCAATATTCAAATTAAAAAAATATCTACACTACAAAATTAACCTCATAATAGTACAAAAGAATAAAACCATACCACAAATCCAAACCACAATTCTAAAACTAATAAATAATCTAATTTAATGTGATCTTTTTAAATAACCTCTAAAACTAATAAATAATTGAATTTTTTTTTTTCAAATAATCTGAAACTAACCTTTAAAAATGGGATATGGGTGGCTATTGTGGTGGAGTGGCTGGCGGAGCTGAACAACGGGTGTCGGCGGAGTGAATGGGAGGCAGCGGCAGAGTTAAACAAAAGAAAATAAAAAGCTGAACAAAAGAAAAAAAGAAACAAAGGAAGAGTTAGAGAGAGAAAGAAAGAGAAAGAAAGAGAGAAATAGATATATATATATATATATATACTAGATGACAGAATAAGGTGGAAGCGGTGGCGGCCAACGTCGCATAGAAGAGAGAGAGAAGAGAGAAAGCGAGTGAGAGAGAGAGAGAGAGAGAAGGAAAAAGGGACACTAAAAGGTCTTAATTGCAGGACTTTGTCATTGCTATAGGTTAAGAATGTTGACGCTATAGACCTTTACGATACTGTCTAAAATTTAATTTTTTTTAGGGTACAAATTAGGTGGGTATTGTTTGCCTCCCTGAATTTTTGCTAAATGCTATAACGACAACAATAAGTTGTTGTTATAGTTAATTTATTTAAAATAAAACTAAATTCAATATATTAGCAAAAATTTAAAGAAAAAATTTGCAAGTGCTGGAAATTCCAATAAAAGATTTTTAAAAATGATTTTACCAGAAACGATTTTCGTAATTTTGTAAACAAATCAAGAATACAGTGGAATTGGTATTTTAAATTTTTTCTTGAAACTTTACAAAACAAAATAAATAAGATTGTTGATCTAACATAAATCAATTCATGGATCTTGGTTTAGATAAAACCTGGAAACGCTTTACAACTATTGAGCCTTCTTATCTATTCTCCAGAGCCCGTTGAATGATCTGGTGTATGAGCACCTTCTTGATTCCTAACGAGAAATGAGCGGAACGATCTGGAAGATGTTCTTCCTTCTTCTTGATTGCACGTTTATTATTATGGGTATCTCTCCCTCGGTGACCATGAACGAACATAGGATTTCTCCCACAATAGCTCAGTTCTCTCACACTATCACATGAAATCTACATTCTATGGACTGTCGTGGACGCGTAGCTTTCTTAAAGAGGCTTAGGAGAATTTTTCTCTTAAGTATTAGAGAGGTGTAAACCCTATTGGGCTCAACTGATTATTTAATTCATTATCGGGCTATATGTAAGCTAGACAAGAGACCTTATGGATCCAAATGGTCTAATCTCCAACAGGCTAATTACCCACAATTATAATTAACTCCTAATTATGACTAGGTCTTGTCCATTAATATTAGGGCACTCCACTATAGGCCCAATATTGTACTCTTAGCCTAATATCATATATTTTTTGTGAAGCTAATTAATACTTTAATTAACTTGATCTATTTAGTATATACTATATATGTAGATATACCCCCGATGCAATGTCGTACTAGTAGGTGAAATTACCGTATTATCCTTTTAGTATATATTTATCTTTGAGTTACTATTTTTCTTCTAATAGATAATAATTTACTACGATGTTTGTAACTGTCTATACAAACATAGTCAAATTTACAAAGTGAATACTTGGCACCTAGTTTTTATTATCTAAATCCTTGAAAATACTCAAAGTGACATTATACGCATAGTGCCCAAATTAAGAAGAGTATTCTCATCAATTTGCAAATCTTATCTTCCAAGATACTAGAGTTTAAACCATTGAATGGAATTAGTCCTTTAGAAAGTTAAAACGATAGAACTCATGAAAGTAAATCTGACAATCACTAGGATTGAGGTAATCTTACGATAGTGCTAGATTAGTGAAAGATAGAATGTTAAGTCACGACACTTAATCTCAAATTCTATTTTCATTTAGTCTAGTTCAATGTACTTATAACTTTCGTATAACGCACAACTATTTCTATCCGAAGTTAGATACTTCAATGATTGAAGACTTCATCAATCCCCGTTGAAATAGATAACACTACATTCTATGACAAAATAAAGTATTCTATCTTTACTTGCAGAATGTGAAGTTTTATTTAGACATAATGAAATAAAGATTTTTGTCTCCCACATGTAAACACTTCACATGAACAATTTTTTACTACTCATTATTAGTTATGGAAACTTTTAGATGTTTGTATAATAGAAAGCATAAACATCATATGTATATAATTGGCACATAATATAAAATTTATTAACAAATAGATAACACTTGAATCTAATAAATATTATTTAAAATACCTAACAAAGAAATTACTTTTTAGGGCATATTCCCATTAGGAAGACCCTATATATATTTTCACATTCCTCAAAATGGCGCTTTTTTTTTCTCCCTCGCATAAGTTAATGTGAATAAGCATTTTTTTTGTGTCAGAGATATAGTGACCACATTTTAGAGTAGTTACTTTAGGATACTCGCAAGTGACGACTCTCAAAATTGGTCGCTATAAGTATTGTAACTATAACACGCATACCTTGTAGTTGAAATTAAAATTTTATTATTTATTAAAATTGATTTTTTTTTTTAAATTTATTTTAATAAACTTCCCTATCTTTTTTTTTTTCAATTGCAAAATGATAGACTTTATCAATATCAATTTTACTTTATTATATATCAGATATACTTAGTATTAGAAGTATTGTAAATTTGTTTAAACTAATTTACTAAGGTTGACATCTATTGATGTCTCAATTGAACTTCCATATTACAATAACAGAAAATATTTTATAGCAAAATGGTAGAATTTATTAGTTCCAAATATATATGTATATCAATTTTACTATATATCAAATATTAAAAATAAATTGTAGATAAACTTATATAAGTTAGTATAAAACTAATTACTTATTATTCCAAGATAGACAATCTCGATCCAAGAGGAGGGTGGATTGGATTTTAAAAATTTTTAGGGAACCTTTCAAAAATCTTTTTTCTTTCAGTCAACTAATAAACCATAATTTTCAATTGTAATGGAGACAATATGTAAATATTCAAGTAAGTAATCTCAAAACAATGGTAAGGAAATAATTACAATAATAATCACAATTTATTAACAAGTTAATAAAGAGACAAGGTTAGAGAGATTGCAAATAATAATTTTATAAAGTTCGATAAATATAACAATTTGCTTAAGTCCGTGACTTCAGGCATCATCACTTTCGAGCATTCACTATCAGGTAAAGAGAATGGAGGCTTGGCCAACTCTTTTATAACGGAGTGAATTTCTTTTTAGGTTCACCCAGCTTTCTTACAACAGTATTGATTCCGTCTCTATAACACTTTACTTGAACTGTTGAGAATTCGGTGACAATTTCACTTGAACCAAATTGATTTAACATTGGTGCGAAACTCATCTTAATGTCGAATGATTTTACTCACTTAAGAAACGTCTCTTGCTAAAGTAATGGGAACAATTTAAGCTTAAGAGATTTGAGAACAATGTAAAAGGATGCTCTAAGATTGGGTCAATGTGAAAGTTGATTATGAGTAATTGAGGCTTTTAGTACTTTGAGATTAGTTACATATCAATGTAAGCTAGTCAAACAGTATTAGATGTTATTAAATGCGACTCCATTTAAAATTTTCAAAGAAAACTCGTCATTTCTAGCCTTTCATTGTGCTTTAAGATACTATAAGATTGGCTCAATAGGACATGAAAGTTGATTTTGAGTACTTGAGACTTTTAGTAGTTTAAGATTAGTTGTATATCAATGTATGCCAGTGCAAAAGTGTTGAATACTATTAAATATGATTCTATTTAAAGTTTTCGAAAGAAAATTTACTGTTTCTAATCATTTATTGTTCTTTGTATAGCCAATTTGGTTGACCAGATTTATATATAGCTGTTGGAATTATCCTTGTCGACTGCTTCCAATGACCATATTTTTGGCCTAGTTGCAAAATCTGGTAAAACAAATTTAATCAGAGCTAATAGAAAATTTCCTTTAGATCTCAACTTTGGTTTGATTTTAAATTCAATATCTTTTTTATATTAATAAAAAAAATTTAATATTTCAAAAGATATTTTGGCTATTTTAAGGGATATAATATTTATTTTCAAACAATTAAATAACATATTTATTTTGAGTTTAAGATTGCTTAAAATTATTTGGAAAAAGTATAAGCCAATGCAAAGAAGATCTATGTAAAACAAACTAAATTAAATACCCTATCTAAATACAATCTTGCAACCTAATTTTCTATCTTCAAGCTTGATCTTTTTATTGAGTCCATCAACTTAATATTGGAGACTTGATTCTGCTTGAGCTTGAAATATTTAATTACACCAAATTGCTCCATAATCAAATGAACCATCAGCCTAACTTAATAAGATGTTTGTTAAACTTAAAATAAGAGTGATTAGGACATTAATCTACTAAGTGTTTGATCTATACTCAGTTTAAAACCTATAAACTCAGCCTTTTACTATAAAAATGAAAACTCATACATTTATTAAAATGGGGTATAACAAAGGGATTCTTTGCAAAAGGATCTCTTTATGATAACTCCTTTAGTATCTAGACCCTTTCAAATTGTAATTTAGTAGCTAGGCTTTTTTTTAAGTAATAATTGAATTGTAGGGACTAGCTTGGTTCAATAATAAAGTCCAATGTGTATTTCATCTCTCTTCCTCTCATTCTTCGGGCATGTTCCTCCATAAATGCCAGTGAAGTTTTGTCGTATTCTCCAACATTGCCATTAATCACATGTTTTTATTCAATTATCATCTTCCTCGTTCACTAGAACAAAAATAGGATTTTACGTCCCTTTTTTGGTGATGCAAAGGAAGTCATTATACAATCCATATTCCCTTTTTATTGATACCCACTGAAGCAGTATCTATCTAGGTGTCGTTAAAAGTCTTAGATTTCACATCGCCAAAAAAACAACGTCGTAAACATATGACGTTACTAGAAAAGCGACATTGTATGTCTACGATGTTACTTTTTTAGCAACATAGTATGTATATCACTTCACCTTTCTAGCGATGTGGTAAAAATTTTCTTAGAGATTTTTAATTAAAATTCATTCAAACCCACTAGGTTTCATTTACAAAAAACAGAATTACAAAATCATCAAAATATACATATAATATCAGATCCACATTCATAAAAGCACAATGTCTAATTAAGATTTAGTTACAAATTAAACTACTAATAACAAGCTAACAAGTTACATGCATAATCTAAGTTAACAAATTTAGTCAAAAAGAAGAACATCATGCTAAAAGCTACATACATATCGATGATATATCATGATTAAGTGAGATAAAGGATAATCTCAACCAATATAATCCATAAGCTCTTCAGCCTATTCTTCACAAACTGTATTTATATTATCCATTGTATAGAAAGTTTGTACTTGGAACTATACATTCAAAAAATAATAAGTTTGTTAGAATATGGAACTTTATTTTAAAATACGCAATATTATAAGTTAAAATTGAACTTGTACATAAAATTAGCATATACCTTTGTAGTGAGAAATGATCGAACGTTAGCTTGTTCAATGATCTCACTCATATATTTGCATACATAAAAACTATATTCTATATATGATGGTTGTCTAGGACACTATATACAAATATAAAGAATACATAACTAGTTAGAATGAATAACGTATAATCAACAAATATGTATGTATATATATATATATATATATATATATATAAGAAAAATTCATTTACGTACATTATTGAGATACTTATAAGCCCGACTATTAGCTATGTATCCTCTTGATCCTTTGAAGTCATTATACAATCGAAATTTCCTTTTGATTGATACATATAAAATTAGGAACACATATTTCTATTAGTTTATGTAAAATGTATAACAGTAATAAACTATTAGAAAAAAAAACTTAGTCTAAATTGGTGAGGCCAATTTTCTCACGAACATCTAAGTTCAAAGTATCTAGAAATCAAATGTATTCTTTGAGAAGGTAAATGAGAAGTAATATCCAATGTTCCCTAATTATTCAATTATTAACAAAGATCATAAATAAGTTACTAAAGAGACTAATAAAATCAAAGGAAATTTGCAATTAGTAAGTTCTTTATCTTACACATGATTCCATGGAACAACTAGTATTTAGGCAAGCATGAATTTTCTCATATTGTATGCCCAAAGAACATAAATTTTTCTTGGCCTCATAAAACGAATGTGGCATCTCATTGTCTATTGGCAATAACTCCCCTAGTAAAGCAAGCAAGTCTAAAAAACTTTTATCGCTCCATCCATGCCTTATTTTTCAGATTATACAATCTAAGCAGAGTAGATAATTTTGTGAATCTTGTACAATCCAGATAAATCAGATTATCAGCATCAGTAAGCAGCTCCTTAACAATTGTATTGTGAAGCCTAGTTATAGTTTTGCTAATATTCTACTTTTTATAGGTTTTGTACCTATTTTTAGTCCTTGAGAGGTCAGGTTCACGTCCTCCTCTAGCTAAGTGCCTTTTCTACTTCTTTCTATTTTATTTCAATTTCCCTCGTTCTGTTAAGATTTGGACAAAAAAAAAAGTGGCTCCTTAAACTTTATAGGATCTATATTAGGTTCATATTATGCATCATCGATCATATCGAAAAGATCATCCTCAATATTTGAGTCGTAATCCTCTCTAAAATTTTTCACTGATAAAAATGGGGTCCTTTTAAACTCTTCACTATACCAAATCTATTGTTTATAACTTTGATCTTAATACTCAATTTATTTAAATTTTCACACTTAATAGAAGGGCTCATTCTGGCATTAGGATCTTTTACATTCTTCATAATAAACTCCAAAAAGATCTTAACTCTATTTCTATACTCAATCGGTAATCTATCGGCCGATAGCACTTTTTATCCATTCTAATCAAACTAAGAAAAATAAAAAAAATAAGCATAAATTAAGGCTAATTAAGGTTCATTAATTTCTTAATCTACATATATAAACAACTTAATAAAAATGGGGTAGGGTCTCCTCTATTTATAAATCCTACCAAAATTTTAATTCACAATAAAAAAATAAAAATAACAATCACACAATAATTTCATCCTTATATCACCACAATACACAATTTCTCAGAACCGAATCTGTTGTTCATAAGATTTTCCAAAATATAAAATAAACAAATATACATATATTATTGTGATTAAGAAAATTAGTTAGAAAATATACCTAAAATGATTAAAAGCTTCTAAACCAAGGTTGCACTAATGATCAACACTAATCTCCATGTAATGATTAACACCAATCTTGAATTAAACTAACAAGAAAATACAAATATATCAAACAATTAAACTAAACATTACTATAGTGAAAGCATTAATAAATATAAATTATGAAAGACTAAAACTCAGCAAAATATAAATATAAATACCAAGAAACAACAATTTAGAAAATAATTATCTCATATAATTACCAAAATTTGTACAAATCACAACGCTTTTGTCTTGTGACCAATACCAAACCTCTAAAATATATATATATATATATATATATCAAAGTAAAAAACTCATACGAGTATAATAACAATTACAAAAAACTGAAATTATAAAATACATAAAAAAATAAAACAAATTATTAAGTTGTAATTTTAATCTAATAACTAATAAATTTGACACCTTTAAGAGTAATTATGAATCTCAATATTTCTTAACTACATTCAAATGGCTATATAGGATAATTGTTCAAAATGGTTGTGTAAAAACCTAAACTAAACATGAAATTATTACATAAAATTCGGATAAAAATAAAGTCCAATGCAATTATATATGAATTCTAGTGAAAATGTGACTTAAATTATAAAAATTACATCAAGTGGCCGAAAAAAATGGAGGAATAAGAAAGAGGAGCGACGACTATAGCTTGGGTTCGGGAAATGTAAAAATCAAAACAAAAAAATGAAATAATTAGATAAAAATAAAGTCTAATGCAATTATATACGAATTCTATGGAAAAAAAAAATTGACTTAATAAAGCTAAAATTATCTCAAATGGTCAGAAAAAATGGAAGAGTGGCTAAGAGGAGTGGTGGCAAGGGGTAGTAGTGTCGAACGAGCGGGTTCTACTAAATACAAAACCCTAAAATTAGAAACTAACCAAACGACGTCACGTTTCTAGTGGCGAAGTCAGATATGACGTCGCTTTTCTAGCGAAGCGACGTCGTATAGTTAGCTTCCCTGTCGCTAGAAAAGAGACATTGTATATACGACGTCTCCAGAAAAACAATGTTGTATATCGTGTTTTCTGTCGCTTAGAAAGCAATGTAAAACAGCTACGTACGACATCGTGGTTTTGTGTTTTCTCGTCGCTTTTTAAGCGACGTAGGGCATTGTGTCATTTTTTTGACGATGTTAAAGGCCAGTTATTTTCCACGTCGCGCTAACATCATAAAGCGATGTGGAATATAATGATAGTTTTGCCTCGTTTTATAGTAGTGATTGAAGTGTCTGCAACTAATTTCCTTAAAATTAAGTAACTAAAAGCCCATAATAATAAATTATGATAAATTTGAGGCCTCCATTTTAGGACTAGATTGTAGTTTTAAGTAAGAGTTAGAATTTTAGGATAAACACGAACTTTTCGGACTATTTTAGGGCTTGGAAAGCTCAAATTGCAACTTAAGTTGCAGCCTAGGAAACCAGGCCAGATCTTATTCATTCCTTTTATCGAGTAAAGTTCAGTGTTGAGATGATCTCGATTATACTTGACAACACTTGATGTTGTGCGGTCTAAAATCCTAAGGTCGCATAAGAATTATATGCGACCTCTTCCGTGAAGGATATATGCGACCTCCTCCGTGAAGGATATATGCGACCTCTTCCGCAGGTTTTTGTGCGACCTTCTCCGTGCAGTTTGCCTTAACAAACAGGAAACCTATAAGAAGAGGGAAACACGCGAATACTATAAAGGAAACCTACAAGAAGAGGGAAACAAGTAAATGCTATGGAAGAAACCTACAAGGAAAGGGAAACTGAAGACTCCTATTTGCGATTAACTAGTTATCCTTTTTGAGTAGTTATCCAATTATATTGTTACTTAATTTATGTTACCCAATTGTATAGTTACCCGTTTATACAATTAGGATCCTAGAGACATAAGGAACCTAGGGACATAAGGTCACTATGATCTATATAAAGGGGACTCTATGTTCCGAAGGAAATCATAATCAAGTTCTGGGCAAAAACAAGTCACAGAGAGTAGAAGTTCAGAGCAAATACAAGCTTAGGATATTCCAAACTTTGGGTAGTCTAAGCCTTTAGCATTCTTCGATAGCTTTTCAGTCTTTCCGATTTCCAAACAAGATTGTAACCTTGAGTATTCATCATTATAGTGAGAAAACAGTGGACGGAGGCTCATCTTTTTTGGGGCTGAACCACTATAAGTCCCTCTCTCCTTATTTGCTTTGATTACTATTTCAACTCACACAAGCCACATCTCTTAATTATTTATAAATTTATTGTTGATAAAACCTCCATCAACAATTGGCGCTAGAAGGAGAGCTATTCTGGCAGAATTATTTGTAAAATTGCACCTTTTCGATAATGGCAAATACCAGAAACACTACCAGAGCCGCCGGGACTAGCCAAAATCAACCTCAGAGTACTGCTGCTACACAGGCAGACCCCGCTCCGGAACAGCCTACTATGACGGCAACAGAGAACCTATCCCGAAGACAGGATCGCATGGAGGAAACGCTCGTGAACCTTCAGCAAGTCACTAACCAGATTAACGACACTCTGCGACGACTTGCTGAAGGGCAGATGGTGACTCCACCACAACATGAACGTCCCAAAGAACGTCCTGCTCAATTACCTGCGAAGGGAATACAGATTCTCGAGACGAGAAAACGCGACCAGCCAAGAACTCAGCAGGAGCGTCATGAAGAACGCACCTCCAAAGGGAAAGGCAAGGTCGCAGACTTGCCTCTAGAGTCTCGTACGGAGAGTTCGAGTACGAACCGTGGTCGTACACAACCTTCTCGTAAATCCAACAACAACCAGGATCGCTTGAGCAGCGAACAAGGACGATCATCGAGAAGTGTCTTTGAAAGAATCAGCAGGGAGTCAAGGCAAGATCCTGCTGACCTAAGGCAGTACTTGGAGCGACGACGTGGCCATGATCGATCTGTATCGCATCATAGCAACCACAGCCGGTCTCGTCGCACTATGCCACTGGATTCCTCTCATAGGACGCAGGAGACCCTACCAGACCAGCCCGCTGCGAAACAAGATAACGAACAAAGGTCGCTCATACCACCAGCAAGGAATGATGCTTTCCCTCTGAACGTCGACGTTCACAATTTACGGATCGCATTAGATGCACTTGCTAGCTGGGACGATGAGCTCGCTGATGGGTATCGCCAGTCGCCATTCAGCGAGGAGGTTCGAGCTGCAGCCCTTCCTACCGGATTCAGACTTCCCACCATCAATACTTTTGATGGAAAGACTAATCCACAGGACCATATGGATCACTTCAGCGACCTGATGGAGCTTCATCGGGTTAGTGATCATGCACGCTGTAAATGTTTCGCTGTAACACTCTCGGGAGCGGCAAAGAAGTGGTTTCGAGGACTCAAACCCGGTTCGATTTCATCCTGGCAACAACTGCAGACGGCGTTCTTAAGGCAATTTCAGGCCGCGAAGAACTTCACTATTCCGCTTGTCAGTTTGTCTGCAATCCGACAAGGTCCAGAGGAGACTCTACGGTCTTATCTCAATCGATTCACTACAGAGCTAGCAAAGGTCAACAACCCCCCTGAAGGAGGAGTTCTTACTCTTATGATGGCTGAAGTGCGACCAGAAACAAAACTCTGGGAGGAATTGCTTGAGAGAGAATGTAGAACTCTCGAAGACTTCTACCGAAGAGTTGGTCGACATCTAAGGTTAGAGTCTTCCCGTGAGAATCTTCAAAAGACCAAAAAAGGAGGAAAGACAGATGCGGCAAAGGTTGCGGTCGTCACCGACAACAGCGGCAATAAGAAGAATAAGAGGAACAATGAACAGGCCAATGAGAACCAGCCTAGGCCTAAAAGGCAGGAGACTTCAAAGGCTCCCATGAGGTTCACCAACCACACCAAGTTAAACGCTCCCATAGATCATATCTATGCGGTCACAAACCAACAGGAGCGATACCGTCAACCGGGACCGATGAAGCGAGACAGGGCAAAGCGTGACCCCAACAAGTTCTGTCGGTATCATAATGATATTGGACATGATACTAATGATTGCTTCGCCCTAAAGGATGAAATCGAGAGGCTAATTAGAGAGGGACGGTTGCGGCAATATACCAAACAGAGCGAGGGAAGGCGAGAAGAAGACCAACAGCGACCTCCAGAAATTCACCGTGAGGTGCGAACTATTTTTGGAGGGCCTCATGTTGGAGGAGATTCCAAGCGGGCACAGGATAGATACGCACGAGAAGCTCGACAGCAGCCGTTGACCAACGTTATGCACCTTGACCAGCGACCACGCAAGCTTCAGCGAGTGCCGGAAATGGATATCACCTTCACAGAGCAAGATACAAGGGAAGTCCATTATCCGCATAATGACGCGCTGGTCATAAAAATCAATTGTGGAAGCACACAGTTGTGGCGAGTGTTGGTCGACAACGGAAGTGCTGTGGACATCCTGTACTTCGACGCCTTCAAGAAGATGGGATTAAATGAGAGCGACCTAAAGCCTGCCGCCACTCCGCTCTACGGTTTTACTGGAGACAGCCTGATGCCTATGGGCATGATCGAACTGATGGTCAGCGTTGGGACCTTCCCGAGGGTTTCAACAATAATGACCCAGTTTTTGGTAGTAGATTGCCCATCTGCCTTTAATGCTGTCCTAGGAAGACCAACATTAAGGGAAATACGAGCCGTCACCTCGATCTATCATCTAACGATGAAGTTCCCGACCCAACATGGTGTAGGCGAGGTGCGAGGAAACCAGTATGATGCGAGGACTTGCTACAACAACTCGCTGAAACTCGTAGCAAAAGATGCGATGTCCCGCACAATGATGGTTCACCTGCCAGAGGTAGCGGATCGAGCGTCAATCGTGGCTGCGGATGAAGCGTCAATCGTGGCTGCGGATCAAGCGTCAATCGTGGCTGCAGATGAAGCGTCAATCGTGGCTACGGATCAAGCGTCAATCGTGGTTGCGGATGAAGCGTCAATCGTGGCTGCGGATGAAGCGTCAATCGTGGCTGCAGATGAAGCGTCAATCGTGGCCGCAGATGAAGCGTCAGTCGTGGTCGCGGATTGATCAGCCGAAGCAGCGAGCAAAGCGTCAATCGAAACGACCAGTGAAGACTTCAATCCTCGAGAAATCGACGAAGTCAGAACTGGACCTGTGGAAGACCTGGAAGAAATATCATTCGATCTGTCTTCCAGGACTTTGAAGATTGGAACGGAGGTTCGCGGACCTGTGCGAGCTTCATTGATCACTTTTCTGAGGTCAAATCTGGATGTCTTTGCATGGTAGCATTCGGATATGGTAGGGATTGATTCAAGGATCATATCCCACCGCCTCAACATAGATCCGTCCAAAAAACCTGTGCGACAAAAGAGATGGGCCATGAATCCAGAACGTTACGTCGCACTAAAGGAAAAGGTGGAGAAACTGCTCGAGATTGGGTTTATAAGAGAATCCTTTTACCCTGACTGGCTTGCAAACCCGGTCTTGGTAAAAAAACCTAATGGGAAGTGGAGAACCTACATTGACTTCACCGATCTCAACAAGGCATGTCCTAAAGATTGCTTCCCTCTTCCGAGAATTGATCAGCTTGTAGATGCGACGTCGGGGCATGAACTTTTAAGCTTCATGGATGCGTACTCAGGATACAACCAAATCCCCATGTACGAGCTGGATGAAGAACATACCTCGTTCATCACTGATCGAGGGTTGTACTGCTACAAAAAGATGCCCTTCGGACTTATCAATGCAGGAGCGACCTACCAACGTCTTGTCAATATGATGTTTGCAAAACAAATTGGCAAGACAATGGAGGTATACGTCGACGATATGCTGGTCAAGTCGGAGAAAGCTGAAGATCATATCAAACACCTTGAGGAGATGTTCAAAATCCTCCGAAGATACCAGATGAAGCTGAATCCCCAGAAGTGTGCATTTGGAGTGGGATCTGGAAAATTTCTGGGATTTATGGGCAACCAGCGAGGGATCGAAGCGAATCCTCAGAAAATACAAGCGTTGATTGATATGCAGTCTCCTCGTAAACCCAAAGATGTGCAAAGTCTAGCAGGAAGAGTAGTTGCTCTCAGTCGGTTTGTATCCAGATCAACCGATAAATGCCAACCTTTCTTTGAGGTGTTGAAGGGATCAAAAAGGTTCGAGTGGACGGAGAGGTGCGAGCAGGCATTCCAAGAGTTGAAAAAACACTTGGGTTCCCCTCCACTCTTATCAAAACCAAATTCGGGAGAAGAACTATACCTATATCTTGCTGTCTCTAAGTATGCGACGAGTGCCGCATTAATTCGCGAGGAGTCAAAAATTCAGCGACCTGTGTATTATGTGAGTAAGAGATTGCTTGACGCTGAAACCAGGTACCCGGAGATGGAAAAATTAGCGCTGGCACTCGTCGTCGCATCAAGAAAGCTTCGACCTTACTTCCATGCTCATTCCATTCGAGTTTTCACGAATTTCCCGTTGAGACAGGTCTTACAGAAACCTGAGACGTCAGGGCGGCTGCTTAAGTGGGCTGTTGAATTGAGTCAATTTGACATCAATTTTCAACCTCGCACTGCTATAAAGGGGCAAGCCCTCGCAGACTTCATCGCAGAATTTACATACGACGTCAATCTTCCCACGAAAACACTCGAGAAACCTGCTTCAGATATTTCAAAATTGTGGAAGCTTTATGTGGACGGGTTGTCGAATGAGAATAGAGCAGG
This sequence comes from Parasponia andersonii, assembly GCA_002914805.1. NCBI lineage: Eukaryota > Viridiplantae > Streptophyta > Magnoliopsida > Rosales > Cannabaceae > Trema > Trema andersonii. The sequence goes on along the minus strand of JXTB01000266.1, from coordinate 488,575 downwards.
TGCGGGCATAGTTTTAATCAGTCCTGAAGGGCATAATATTCATTATGCGCTTCGCTTCAAATTCCCAGCTTCGAATAATGAAGCCGAATACGAAGCACTGATAGCTGGCCTAAAGCTCGCACAGGAAATGAAGGTCGAAGCAATCGAAGTGTATAGTGACTCCCAGCTGGTCGTCTGTCAGGTTAAGGGTGATTATCATGCGAGAGGAGAGAGAATGATGGCTTATTTGAAGAAAAGGTACAGCAGTTGTTCTTAACGTTCAGCACGTATGACATACAGCTTCTTCCTCGTATTAAAAATACCCGGGCAGATGCACTCGCTAAGCTTGCTTCAACAAAGGATGCAGAATTATTAAAAGTAGTTCCCGTAGAGTTTCTCATCTCACCGAGCATCAAGGACGAACCCCAAGTGATTATGCCAGTCGATGAAGAACCATCGTGGATGGACCCCATAATCCGGTATATACAAAGCGGTGATCTCCCTGAGGATAAAGATGAAGCAAGACGGCTTCGCATGAAAGCAGCTCGCTACATCATCCAGGATGAGCAACTTTATCGAAGGAGTTTCAGCTCGCCGTTATTATTGTGTGTCACCGATCAAAAAGCACACTACATTATGCGGGAAGTCCACGAAGGAATATGTGGAAATCATTCTGGGGTGCAAGCGCTCGCGAATAAGATTCTTCGACAGGGGTACTTTTGGCCAACAATGAAGAAGGATACATTGGAATTTGCTAGGAAATGCGA
>JXTB01000266.1:466550-482889 GCA_002914805.1 Parasponia andersonii | reverse complement strand
GGTGAGTTAGGGTTTGTAAGGCCTAGCCTTGCAGGGGAATGCACAATTTGGTGTTGAAGCATTTTCTTTCTCTTCCTACTTGTTCTTCTTCTTCTACCTAAACCAAACCAAACCAATCCAAATCCAAATCCAATAGATGAACCAAAATTGCGAAAACCTTCTTAAACTATATCAGTACCATTTACAAAACAGATATGCATACACTGTATAATTGTAATCCACAATCAAACAGAGATAAATTATCAAAAATCAGAAAATAATTAATGTCGAATATTTGATCTCTCCTATCTAGCCAGATTTAGTCCCTAATTAATGAGATAAGTGCTAGTAAAATTTTTACTTTTGTAATAAACTTAAAACTTAAAAAAGATATTAAAAAAAAAACAGACACTTTGGAAATTATATATTTTATCAAGAACCATATTTATTTAGTATTTGGCCTTACAATTATAGTTAGAAACTGTGACATGCTTCACCCAGAGGAGCCATACGTAGTCTAACTTTAAAAAATTAAAATAAAATAAATAAAAACATTGAATTTTTATGGCTGTTTTGATCCTTATCTTGTCACGTGGATAACAATAAACCAATTATATTGTACACCCACAAATCTTCTCACGATAATCCGTGCAATAATTGACAATTAGAACGCTGCCCTATTAAATGGACTTCGAATACACAGATATAGGCCTAAACCAAGTATAGTCAGTAAAGATGGAGAAATCAAGGAGCTTTAAAAGCTTTAGGCATCTTACCAATACCGATTTAGTGAATGAACAGACTAGCACAGAGCTACTCGAAGCTCAAGCCCACATATGGAACCATATTTTTGCCTTCATAAACTCCATGTCCCTCAAATGTGCCATTCAATTAGGTATCCCAGATACCATCCAAAACCATGGCAAACCCATGACCATTTCTCAACTCGTAGCTTCACTCCCCATCCACCAAAAGAAAGCCTCTTGTGTCTACCGCCTTATGCGGATTTTAGTCCACTCTGGCTTCTTCGCTCTTCAAAAAGTCGGAGAAACCGATGATGAACAAGAAGGTTATGCTCTCACTGATGCCTCGAAGCTACTACTCAAGGACAATCCCTTGAGTGTCACACCCTTCTTGCTAGCCATGCTTGATCCTGTCTTGACTAAACCATGGCACTTTCTCAGCACCTGGTTCCAAAACGAGGACCCAACGCCGTTTGACACGGCGAACGGGATGACGTTTTGGGATTATGGCAGCCACGAGCCGAAGCTCGCACGCTTCTTCAACGACGCCATGGCTAGCGATGCTCGGTTGGTCATGACCGTGGTGATCGACAAGTGCAAGGGGGTGTTCGAGGGATTGGAGTCGCTGGTTGACGTCGGAGGAGGGACCGGTACGGTAGCGAAGGCCATTGCAACTGCGTTTCCTCAGATCGAGTGTACTGTCTTTGATTTACCACATGTTGTAGCTGATTTGCAAGGAGGCGACAACTTGAAATTCGTCGGAGGGGACATGTTTGATGCAGTCCCTCCTGCTGAGGCAGTTTTGTTGAAGGTATGTAACTAATGAAACCTAACTCGCTCATATAAATAAAATTTATTTTTTATCATACAAATTAGATCGTATATTTTTATTTGTTGATCCGCTTGTTCTTGAGGTCTTCTCGAGTTTATCTTTTCTTCTTTTTTTTTTCGGAATTTTTTTTTTAAATCAAACAAATCGGCTATAGTAATTCGTTTTACAACAAGAGATCTTCAACCCGAGAGTAATTAATATTCTTATATTTATAATTTTTTTTCTGAATAAAAATTTAAGATTTTGAAGTAGTTCCCCCACCCGATATCAAAAAGAAAATCTAGGATTTTGGACTTTCAAGATTGTATATCACATGTATATAATCAATCAATTCCGAGAAAGAAAAAAGGTTTTGTATAGTCACATTCAGTGTTTCGGAAGTAAAACAAAATATTACCACATTGTCAAATAAAAGTAAAATAATGAAAAGGACTTCCGAAAAGAAAAAGATCTATAATTGGTGAACGTTATTTTATTCAATTTCTCTACAATGCTTCATTTTGTTTTTGTGCTGAAGCAACTGCTACATTATTTTTTTAACAATAAATTATTTGTATAAAGATGCGCATGCATGCAGTGTCAATAATTTAAAGAATATCAATTTGTTTTTAAAAAAGAAATAAAATGTCTTTAAAAGATTAAAAACTTATGCGTACGTAGCTGTTTTCAGATTTGGCGGGACAAAACTGACGATATCCGCATATGATAGCTGGAAGCCAGTTGATAGGATCAAATCAATTCCTGTCACGAGCTAAAAATTCGGAGCTGTCGAGGGGGAATTTCACAAAGATGAAAAATTTTTAGATTTATTTAAACAATGTAGAAAAGTTTTAGTTTTTATAAACAATCCATTTAAATAAAATAATCAGAATTTCATCCCGTGAGTCACTCCCACAGTTTGTATACACCATTAAATATAGACCGAATAATAAATGAAAAATGCGAAATCAAATATAAGTTTAAGCATCACCATCATCCACAACAAAAATCAAATCCCAAAATGGCATACATAAGTTCACAGTCGAAATAGAAAGCAGTAAATCTTAGTTCAATGCTAATACAAAGCCCAAACAATCCAGACACCAAGACAACAAGTTTCTAGCATTACCAAGAGACGAACTGCAATCAAGATAACCTCTTACTCCTCTTGATCAACAAGCTCGCATTGTTCACCACCTGAGGAAAGGGGTGAGCATAAAATGCTCAGTAGGAAAAATAATTACCTCGATCGAAAACATTTTAGTGATAGAGAATTCCTGTATGGTTAGTTTAGTCCAAAACATCCATATATATATAATCCAAACCGGAAATCCATATGTATATATATGTATATATATATATATAAAGCAGTGTAATCAAAATCATCCAATCCATATGCACATGACACAAATCAACCCATACCCATGAGCTTTCATTCTCTCATCTGTGGAAACCTAGGATGATGGCACTAAGTATGTCTAACAGCCTGCCTGATACCTAAGCCTATACCCGGAGGGGATACCCATGTGTCGCCTACCAAACCTGGAGGGACAACCGAATTGCCTACGTCTGCCAAATGGGGAGGTAATCAGAAATAACAAAACTCCGCGTGGGTTTACGGACTCTACACCGATGGTGGGGCACGCAGTACCACTCTGTAAATCTACGATGCTAACACGATGCTCATATATAATCCTATGACAAGTGCAATACAGAACTGAAGTGTGAAAATAATCATGCTCTGGTTTTTTGGTAAAATCAGCATATTAGGTTTTTATAGAAAAACAGACAGTATAACGGTCCTATTTTTAATATACCCAAAATAACCTGCACTGAGAAAATTTTTCAGAGTAATAGAGTATATATCTCATACAACCAATTCTCATCACAGATATTTAAATAGTCTAGAAATCACATTTGTTCTCATATGTTGCAAAAAGTAAGTTTTATTCGAAAACGATATAAAATATGGGTAATTGAATCCCTACATCGCTCAAATAGCAGTACCACGCTATTGAATCTTTAAGATGTCGTTGACGATCTCTCGGAGGGTCGGGAACCAATTCCAAGCCCTCGATCGTCCTCTTGTGAAAATCCAACTTCTCACCGGAGCTTCAATTCCACAAACGGACCTCTTCACTGAATTCCTAGCACCTAAAATAACTACGTTAGACATATAATTTGTCCAATTCGGGTCCGGACACACACTGAGCCGGTGATACGCAAAACTAGGTAAATCTCGACCGTGCAATCTCGATTTTTGTATCGGTCACCAAACATAGGCAATATTTATATCAAAGTACTCCGTTTTCTGAGTACAATCCAAAAATGACAACAAAAATACAATCAATGGGCGGATCAAAAAGTCAAACTTAAACTCGAAATACCCAAAAATAGTAACTTTCAATCCGGGAAAAATGTGGTTGAGATATATATACATTGATGATCCTTACGACGAGACAAATCCAACAGGACCGGTTGAAGGTCAAATGGTGGCCGGCGGCCAAAAATCCGATTTGGGCCTTTTGGTGCTTTCCTGGCATTGCAGGCGGCGATGGCGACCGGGGACGGGCGGCGGAGCTTCGGTGTCGCACGGGGAGGCTTCGCCGGTCGGTTGCATGGGCGAACGACGGCGGAGACGGCTCCTGCGGTGGTCTGACGTCGACGGGTGAGAGGGTCCAAGAGAGAGAGAGAGAGAGAGAGAGAACGTCAGGGAGAGAGAGAGAGAGAGAGAGAGAGAAGAGAGAGAGAAATGAGGGTGAACATGCCACGTGGCCTGTTTTGTGTGGGCTGTGCAATTTTTCAAAAAATTGCACATAAGTCTCCAAATTTCAAATCTCTATCAATTTAGTCCCCCAAAATTGCAATTTAATCCTTCTGTACAAAACCTTTGAAAATTAATCCCACTAATATTATATCCAAAAAATTGGTAAAATATCTAAATTACTCTCGAAAATTCTGAATTTTTACAACATCTAAACAAAATAGAGGTCAAATATTACTCTCAGCATTAATGAAAAAAGAAAACCTTTTTTTAAATTTATAAGTATTAGTGCATGCATATATATATATATATATATATATATATAGATATGCCTTGGCCACATGCGGCAATCCCCTTTGCTTCGTTTTTAGATTAAGAAGTGTTATTGTTCTGTGATGTTGATTAATAACTTTAAAGAAAGGTATTATTTTAAGATATTTATGCTTTAAAGAAAGGTATTATTGTTGTTAAAAGCTAAATGAATGATGAAGATTTCTCGAAGATTTGGAGAGCAGTTTTATCATTCATTTTACTTTTAGAAACAAAAACTATTATCAGTTCCAAAACAAAACAAAAAAAAAAGAGCATTGTCAAGCACCTAATGATTAGTGAGTTTCAATTTTTAATTACTTAAATAAGTATTAAAGTAGCGTGTTGTAAATTTATAATTAATAAAATACAACTTTACGACCTTCTTATCAACGATTTTGTATAGTGCGATATCTTTGACTTGACTACTTAAACCATATCTTGAGTTGCGATTAATTGAAATCAAATATATATGTACACACACAAATGATATTTGATTTCTGTGCATGTTTTTTAGTTGTTATTATTATTATTATGATGACTATATTTGTCGATTGAAACAGTGGATATTGCATGATTGGACTGATGAAGAAAGTGTGAAAATACTAAAGAAATGCAAAGAGGCAATAAGCAAAAGCAACAACAGAGGGAAGGTGATTGTCATTGACATGAAGGTGGAAAACGACAAGGACGAAGACCACGAGTCGTACGAAACTCAACTCTTCTTTGATATGCTGATGATGGCATTGGTCACTGGACGTGAAAGGAGCGAGAAGGAATGGGCTAAACTGTTTCAAGATGCAGGTTTCAGTGATTATAAGATAACGCCAATTCTGGGACTACGCTCTCTCATTGAAGTTTATCCATAATTTAAAAAATGCAGAGTTTGGATTGGGAAAAAAATAAGCTGCTTTGCTTGTGTGCTATTGAATTAGTTTTCATGTAATGGTTGTGATCTATTTATATTGGCATGTAATAAATCAAACCTAGCTATGAATAAATGTATGACATGTAGCGATCATCTAATTATATGTCATGTTTGCCAATTATACATATAGCTCAATCCTATAACTTACGTAAATGTTTACTCAATTATTATTTATGTTTCACTTTTATGATTTATTGGTTGTTGGGGGAGAGTTAATTTGACATATGAATACATAACTATAATGAATACATAATAACTACTTAATAACTCATTTTGGATTTGTAATAATATTTAAGGCCCATATTTTGGATTTAGTTTGTATTATCTATTATGCCTCCTTGTGATGATGATCCTGATGCATATATATATTTTATAAACTAGTTTTCTTTTTTTTGAAAAATTAAAGTTTCTAAAATTTTCTAAAACAAATTATGAATTTCCGCTGGTGAAATTCTTCTTCTACCACTAGCTCAAGGTTTGCGTCATAACAAAAATTTTTGGTATTAGAGTAAAAGTTTAATTACCTCAAATGTGACACCATTATACTAGATTATGACTTCTTTTTCAAAAGTATTTACATCATTGTCTCACTAATACTTTGACTTATGAATACATAACTATAATGTCTCCGAGGAGAAGAATGCCGAGGCAAGAGCATAGGGCTGAAACTCCTCTACCATAACAACAAATCCTTGACCTTCTGATAAACTTGTATAATGCTTACGAGCATTACCGGATCTAAGGATAGAGCAAAACCCTGATACCCATCAGGCTAGTTTTTTCAAAGACTTCATAAAGCTTAATTTGTCATTATTTGATAGGAGACTTGATCCCACCTTGGGTGAGAGATGGCTTAGAGATGTCAAGAGGATTTTCACTACTATTGTAATACCAGTAGAGTTCCAAGTAACCTTTGCCACTTACAAGCTGATTAACGAGGCTATTAATTAGTCAGAGACAGTCAAGTTGACTCAGGATGTGACTGATATGACTTGGGATGTCTTTAAGAGATTGTTCAAGAGTCATTATGCTAATGCAAGTCATAGAGCTGCTATGATCAAAGAGAATGAATGGCACAACTAAGGTGACATGATGGTGAATGAGTACTATATACGGCTTATGATGTTGGCAGAGTATGCCTATACACTCAGAACAAATTCTTCCCTCCAGATTGGGAAATTTATGGAAGCTCTGAGGCTAGTAACCTTGTTAACTTAGTTTTTATAGGCCAAAAAGCTGAGACTTTTCTTCATGATCGGTCAACAACAAGGGATCATGCAAGAAACAAGGGTAATAGGAGATAGACAAGCAAGAAGAACCAAGGGCAATGGTAATAACAGTAATAGCTCTTCAGGGAAAGGTTGTTATGGACCATATATGTGCTTTAATTGTGGATAGCAAGGCCACTAGAAGAAAGCTTGTCCCTACCACTAACAAATAACTCCATTGTCTCAAGGAAGACCATAGAGAAGTCAGAGTGCCTCAGTTCCTTTTCAGGGCAATCAGATGATACTATTGAACCTTAGATCCAATCTCGAGCATTCACTTCCACTCCTTATCAGTAGTCTTATAGTTCTCAATACTAGTATCAGTATAGGCCACAAGGTTCAGGCTACAACTAGGGCTATACTCAGAATTTCTAGACTCCATAAAATTCTGGGAACTAAAGAATATGTGGATATGCTAGTACCAGTCCAGGAACTAGTAACAATCACCTTGGCCAAAAAAGTAAGAACAAAGGAAAAGGCAAAACTTCTGGTCAAGCTTATGCGATTGCAAAGATAGATGAGTTTGATGACCATACTGACAGAAGTGTTATTAATGGTATGATTTTCATTTCCCACTCTTGGGCTCATATCTTATTTGATACTGGTGTTTCTTCTTCTTTTAACTCTATGTTGTTTGCTTAAATATTGGAATTGGAATGTTCTGTGTTGGATCATATGTTGACTTTGGGAACACCTATGGGTAGAGTTACCAATGTTTCTACTGTCTATCATGGTTGAATTATTGTGATTGATGGTAGGAAGCTACTAGCAGATTTTGTTATGTTGCCTTTGCAACAATTTGATATGATCCTCAATCTGAATTGTTTATCCAAATACCGAGTAACTATTGACTGTTTCAATAAGAGAGTGACTCTTTACCCAAAGGATGGGTATCCTATTGTTTACCAAGATCATTTTAATCCTTTGAAACTGGGCCCTATTCTGAAAGCATGCATAGGTGAGAGGAAGAAACTAGAATGCTATGGGAATTTAATTGCCATCCATGGTGAGATTAAAATTGCCGATCAGTATCCTTGGATATCAGTGGTTAACGAGTTTCCAGATATTTTTCCTGAGGATTTACTCAGGCTATCACCTAATAGAGAGATCGAGTTCTACGTTGATTTGATTCTCGAAGCTCAGCTAGTTTCTATTCCAGCTTATGGTATGGCTCCAGCAAAAATGATTAAATTGAGGAGCCAAATAGATGATCTTTTATCAAAGGGATTCATTAGGAGTAGTACTTCTCCATGGGATGTTTCTATTCTATTTGCAAAGAGAGTTAACGGAATGTTTCAGCTCTATGTGGATTACCGAAGACTGAATCTACTTACGGTAAAGAACAAATATCTCTTACCAAGGATTGATGAACTAATTGATCAACTATATAAAGGACCCAAAATAACGAGGCCATGTCACTTCTCTCTTACTTTTCTTACCCTTTTCTCTCTTCACTTCCAGCCGTGGCCAGTCTCCCCTTTCTACTATTTTCACCATTTTTTTCTGGTAAACAAGGTATGTTTAAGCTTTTAAACTCGTTTTTGTCACTAAAATTAGATTACCCATTGTCTTAACCATGATTTTGACTAATTATTTTGTAAAAATTTTATGTTTTAGGTTATATTTGAAAGAGTTTATATTTAGAACCCTAATTTATCAAATGTGAATATCTTGAGCATGCATTGATAATCTTTACTCTTGTAATGCCGAGTTAGACTATTTATTTAGTAGAAATCTTATTTTTGGGTATGTTTTGCTATTTAAGTGCAAATTAATCCGAATTTGTTATTATTTTGTTGCTATTTTTTTATTTATTTTAGGTGAAATGTGAGTTCATTTAGTTATAAAAAGTTTCAAATTGAAGGTGTTATATGAATTTATACCAATTTCATGTTTATTTACTAGAAATCATATATTAGATTATGCTTTTTAATTTCCATCCTTTGTGTCAATTAATCTAAGTTTTTGCAATTTTAATTAAATATTGTGTAGTTTTTTAGAAATTTACATATTCAATGTTTAATTTAAAGTATTCAAAAACAAAGTGTAATAGTCTCATATGTATAGTCAGCTCCACTGAACTTAACCAGACACCTATGTAACTTGTAGTGGTAGACTTGTAGTGTACTTTGATGTTCAAGTTAGAAAACAATATTTCAGTATAGTCTTAGCTAAGTAAAATAAGTATAAAACGTACAAATTTCTATTCTTCTATTTACTCAGAGTCCAGTACACATTTCGGTTATCAAACAATATATGTTAACTAACAATCGCATGAAAAAAAAACTAGGGAAATGAGAAGAATCACACCGTAAGTATAAGAGCTTACATGTTCGAGAACTGACGTGTATACCCTACTTTTGCAGTTTTTTAACCAACGTGGTAGCCTAGTCTGTCACATTGGTTTAGAATAGACATACTAAGTATTCTATCTTATCATGTTAGTTGCCTAGTCGTAACGTTTTGTCGTAGTGTGAAAATGAGGATAGAAGCAAAACTCCTCTCGTAGAGAGAATATATAAGTGATTGAATTTTTTTGCAGCAAGTTTTAATAACCTACTTAATTATCCTTATGCGATCGATGCATAAAGGAGAGGAGGCAAAGAGTCATCCTGGTGAATAAGGTTCAATAATAATAATAATAATAATAAAAAACAATAAAAATAACCTAGTTGGAGAGCCATTTAATCAAACTCGGAGGCATAAAGGATTTAAACATCACTTCAATCCCGAGTAAAAATTGGTCACAAAACTCAAATGCTTCAAAACATCAGTAATAGAAATCTCAACTCATAGTATCGAACGCCTTCCTGATATCAATTATATCAGCTCAATATTTTCACCATAAGCACGTCTTTCCAAATATACTCAAGCAGTTGGAGGCCATGTAAAAACCTTGAATTTTATTAAGGATATTTTAGTCTCTTTATAAATTGAAAATTTAAAATATATGAAAATGGCTGAAATTAAATTTAAATTTGAATGACGGGTGTGAGTGAAATAAATTCACAAAATTAGAGTCAATTTCAAATTTTTAAGGACTTAAATGAAAAGAAAATTTTAAAACTTGGACAATTGTATAATTTTAAAAAGTCATATCACCAGCCCATAAGTGGCACATGTCACATTTCCCCCAAAATCCACCAAATCCCTAACTCCCCCTCTCTCTTCATGATACCCTCTCCCTTCCTCTCTCTCCTTCTTCGTCTTGCCCTTCACTGTGTAGCTCGTAATATGGCCGCCTTCTGCTGCTAGCCACTAGAGCTGACTCCTTACAACTAGAAGAACTAGCGCCAACCCCTCTCGTCGCCGGCAAACCGCAAACGAAGCCATAGCTGTTCGCAGCAAGTTTTCACCATTCCAACCATGGTGGCTGCCACCCACCACCACCAACTCAAAGCCTGAGCTCTCTTGAGTCTAGCCCAGCCCCTCACCGCGATCAATTTCCAACCAAGAAGCTCTGGTGAACTCTAAACCTTTTTGTGTCATTTTCATAACAAAAAGTTGTATTTATGCAATTATTTTTGTAATATTCAACCATTGCTCATGAATCTTTAGGAGATGAAAATGTGGTCTAAAACAAGATGAAGATTGTTGGATTTATGGAAAATGGATAGGTAAACTGAGAGAAAATCATATTTGAAAATTGTGACATTTATGCAAATATTTTCAGAAAATGATATTTTTGTAACTGTCCTAATTAAGCCCAAATTTAAGTCAGAGGTCTCCAAACTAAAATTGGACTAAGTAAGATCAACAAACGAGTTTTGATATAAAACATTAATAAGTTTTGAGTTGGCACAAAAGCCGAGACATGAGGCTTGAGATTTTGTCTCGATTTACGTGTCACAGCCTATTTTTTGTCCTAGGGATCAAATTAATTAAATTATATGTCTAACCTATCATTTTTTGGTGCCTTCAACTTTGTAGTGACCTCCGCTTCTCAATTTGAGGTTTCATTTGGAAAGTCACCCCATAAAGTGAGCTCATGGTATCCCGAAATGACCCTCTAAGCAATTAGGTGACCAACAACAGAATCAACAAGTAGCTTAGCCTAGCTATCAAGGCGAGGTAGGGGTTTAATTAATAAGATTTTATACCTACTTTATTTTAAAATGTTCATTATGATCTATTTCCTAAAACTATTGACTTCTATGGATTTAATTGATTGGATTGGATATTTGGTGAACTTATGAACCGTTAAAATATATTGGATTATTTTGTGATTGGATTGAATGGTTTTTATGCAGGTTTAAAATTTTGGTTTTGGGAAGTTACAGTCGCTATGTTGCCCGATTTTCTGTAAATCCCAGAATAATACCGAATGAGCTTTAAAGCATGATTTATTTGATATACTTGATGGATGATTATTATACACTCTATGATATGTTGTACATACCATAGGATCACACATATGAGTTCCATTTTAACATCATGGTATTTAGATCCTTGGCGAGTTGTTGTAGTTTGTAGCACTAGGTGAGAGAACTAGACCTCTGCACAGGATTTGTTGACACACCTCTAAGTAGTGTCAGGAGACTAGGTACCTCTACTAAAGAGGTATTACAGGGTCATGATGAGATAATGAGGGCATATTCATATCCTTAGTTGATTTATGATATGTACAGCATGGTGACTCTGGTTTTGGTTTTGAATATATGATTGCACTTTATTATCTATAAACTTGTTTTATAAATAGATTCTGGAAAGGTAGTAACCCTGTAGGTTTGAAAAGATACATTCATACTAAAAGGGTAATTAAATTTCTACTGAGCATGTGAATGCTCACCCCCTTATCTTTTCCCCTTGTAGGTAGTGTGTAATGTGATTTGGGCAACCCCGGAGCGTTGGATTAGGAGCAAAAGCAGTTACTAATTTAGTTGTTGGTAACTACTTAATAACTCATTTTGGATTTGTAATAATATTTAAGGCTCATACTTTGGATTTAGTCTGTATTATCTATTATGCCTACTTGTGATGATGATAGAGATGCATATATGTATTTTATCCTTGGATATCAGTGGTTAACGAGTTTCCAGATATTTTTCCTGAGGATTTACTCAGGCTACCACCTAATAGAGAGATCGAGTTCTACGTTGATTTGATTCTCGAAGCTTAGCTAGTTTCTATTCTAGCTTATGGTATGGCTCCAACAAAAATGATTGAATTGAGGAGTCAACTAGATGATCATTTATCAAAGGAATTCATTAGGAGTAGTACTTCTCTATGGGATGTTTCTATTCTATTTGCAAAGAGAGTTAACGGAATGTTTCAGCTCTATGTGGATTACCAAAGACTGAATCTACTTACGGTAAAGAACAAATATCTCTTACCAAGGATTGATGAACTAATTGATCAACTATATAAAGGACCCAAAATAACGAGGCCATGTCACTTCTCTCTTACTTTTCTCACCCTTTTCCCTCTTCACTTCCAGCCGCGACCAGTCTCCCCTTTCCACCATTTTCACCATTTTTTCTGGTAAACAAGGTATGTTTAAGCTTTTAAACTCGTTTTTGTCTCTAAAATTAGATTACCCATTGTCTTAACCATGATTTTGACCAATTATTTTGTTAAAATTTTATGTTTTAGGTTATATTTGAAAGATTTTATATTTAGAACCCTAATTTATCAAATGTGAATATCTTGAGCATGCATTGATAATCTTTACTCTTGTAATGCCGAGATAGACTATTTATTTAGTAGAAATCTTATTTTTGGGTATGTTTTGCTATTTAAGTGCAAATTAATCCGAATTTGTTATTATTTTGTTACTATTTTTTTATTTATTTTAGGTGAAATGTGAGTTCATTTAGTTGTAAAAAGTTCTAAATTGAAGGTGTGTTATATGAATTTATACCAATTTCATGTTTATTTACTAGAAATCATATATTAGATTATGCTTTTTAATTTCCATCCTTAGTGTCAATTAATCCAAATTTATGCAATTTTAATTGAATATTGTGTAGTTTTTTTGAAATTTACATATTCAATGTTTAATTTAAAGTATTGTAGATTATAGATGTTTAATTTTATTTATCATTTTAATTTGCGTATAGGTTTTAGTAGAAGTTAGAGTACTTAGATTACTTGTGAATTAGCAAACTGAGCAAACTGAGGTATGCTTTCTCAAATTTTTTTCTTTTATTGACTTATGCATGTCACTTTCACATTAGTTTTATCTTATTATTTTCAAAAATTTAAACTAGATATGATATGATATCATATAGGAAATTGTATGTTGTAGTGATATGATGATGTTATAATTGTGTGGGATTGATTGAGTTTATTATTTGTGTTGATATTATTTTGTCATATGTTATATTTGGTTGATTGAATTAAGTTCTAAATTTGGTAGTACTTAAATAAGTGTAAATTTATAATTGGTGGTTTAGTTACTCAATTGGTTAATGCTAAAAATAGGAGAGATTATGTACAATTTTTTATGGTACTCAATTTAGTTAGTTTTTTATATCAGTTATTTATTTTTTATTTTTTTTTCAATTGTGCTTAAAATGGATAAGGAATGGATATTGACGGATAGACTATCGACTGAATATAGAAAGAGAGTGGATAGCTTTTTGGAGTTTGCTATTGAAAATGTCAAAGATTCGAATTTAATTCCATGATCATGTATTAAATGTGAAAATTTGCAAAAGATAGGTATTAAAAAGATGAAAGAACACTTATATTTCAGTGGAATAGATCAAAGTTACAAACAATAGATTGGGCATGGTGAAAAAGTTCCAATTACCGGATTTTCGTCAAAGAAGAATATAAGAGATGATTATGAGTTAGATTTAAATGATGATCTTTTTGAAATGATTAATGATGCATAGTATGAAACAGATGTAGATCCTATTAAGTTTCAATCATTGCTTAATGATGCTGAGAAACCGATCTATCCAGGTTGTACAAAATTTATAAAGTTGTCTGCATTATTGAAATTGTATAATTTGAAAGCAAGACATGGATGGAGTGATAAGAGTTTTTCAGACTTGTTAGCTTTACTAGGAGAGATATTGCCAAATGATAATGAGATGCCACATTTCTTTTATGAGGCTAAAAAGACTTTATGCTCATTGGGAATGCAATATGAGAAAATTCATGCTTGCCCAAATGATTGTATTTTATATCGAATGAAATTTAAAGATGCAATTTGTTGTCCAGTATGTGGTGAGCCTAGGTAGCAACAGAATAAGAATTCTAAAGAGATAAAAGTTAGAACCCCTGCTAAGGTTTTGTAGTATATTCCTCCAATTTCTCGTTTTACCCGTCTATTCCGAAATTGTGAGCATGCTAAAGATTTAATATGGCATGCGAATGAGAGGATAGAAGATGGTAAACTTAGACATCTAGCCGATTCACCGGCTTAGAAAACAATAGATTACAAATGGCCTTCTTTTGGAAGTGATCCAAGAAATCTTCGTCTTGGTCTATCTGCGGATGGTATTAATCCTCATACAACTCTAAGTAGAAAATATAGTTGTTGGCCTGTAATGCTTGTAATCTATAATCTTCCTCCATGGTTGTGTATGAAAAGAAAGTTTACACTTCTTACAATATTAATATCAGGACCTAGACAACTTGGTAATGACATTGATGTATATTTAGCCCCGTTGATTGATGAGTTAAACAGTTTGTGGAATAATGGTGTGAAAGCCTATGATGCATATAAGAATGAAAATTTTACTCTCAAGGCTGTCTTACTAAGGACAATCAATGACTTCCCTGCATATGAGAATTTGTCTGGTTTTCCACTAAAGGATATAAAGCATGTCCTATTTGTAATAAGAAAACAAGTTGTCAGTTCTTAATACATACTAGAAAATTGAGTTATATGGGCCATAGAAGATTTTTACCTCACAAACATGTATACAGAAATTAGAAAAAGGCATTTAATGGTTCTCAAGAATTTGAATTTGGCACCACAACCTTTAGGACAAAGATACTAGAAACAGTCTCTAAGCTCGAATTTAGGTTTAGAAAGGTTAAAATAAGTGATATCAGTAAGAAAAGAAAAAGACGCAGTAATGTGAAGGTTGTAAAAACCCCAAGGAGTTGTTAGTGTTGGGAATATACCCTAGAAAGCAGTTTCTTTATTTGGTATTTTAAACAATGTTTATTAGATTTAAGTGTTATCTATTTGTTATTAATAAATTACATATTATGTCCCACTAATATACATGTGATGTTTATGTTTTCTATTATGCAAATGTCTAAAAGTTTCTATGACTAATAATGAGTAATAACTATTTATTCATATGAAGTGTTCACATGTGGGAGACTAAATTATTTATTTCATTATATCTAAATTAAAAGTTAACATTCTATAAATAAAGATGAAATACTTTATTTTACTATAGAATGTAGTATTGTCTATTTCAACGGAATTGATGAAGTCTCCAATTATCGAAATGTCTGACTTCAGATAGAAATACTAGTGTGTTATAAGAAAGTTATAAGTACAATGAATTGGACCAAGTGAAAATCGAATTTGAGGTTAAGTGTCGTAACTCAATATTCTATCTTTCACTAATCTAGTACTATTGCAAGATTACCTTAATCCTAGTAATTGTCAGACTTGTTTTTATGAGTTTTATCTTTTTGACTTACTAAAGGACTAGTTCTAATTATATGGTTTGAAATCCGGTATCTTGGAAGATAAGATTTGTGAATTGACGAGAACGTCTTTCATAATTTGGACACCATGCATATAATGTCACTTTGAGTTTTTCCAAGGACTTAGATAATAAAAAACCAAGTGTCAGGTATTCACTTTGTGAATTTGACTGTATTTGTATGGGCAGTTACAAATACCGTAGTCAATTATTATCAATCAGATGAAAAATGGCAACTCAAAGGTAAATATATACTAGAGGGGTAATACAGTAATTTTACCTTACTAGTATGGCATTGCATCGGGGTTATATCTGCAGGTATAGTATATGCTAAATAGATTAAGTTAATTAAAGTATTAATTAGCTTCACAGAAAATATATGACAAGTCTAAGAGTGTAATATTGGGCTTATAGTGGAGTGCCCCAATATTAATGGATATGGCCCAGTCATAATTAAGAGTTAATTATAATTATGGGTAGTTGACCCATTAGAGCTTAGACTATCTGGATCTATAAGGTCCCAAGTCTAGCTCACATATAGTCTAATAACTAATTGAATAGTTAGTTGAGCCCAATAAGCCCATTAGGGTTTACATCTCTTTAAGTACTTAAGAGAAAAGTTCTCCTATGTAACTCTAAGGATGGTACATGCTACTCATTCACAATAACTGTGCATTTTCGAGTGACAGAGAGAAAAAGAGAGAGTGGGAGAGACGAGCCGCAGCGGGAGAAGTCCCATGTTCGTTTATGGCCGTTAAGGGAGAGATACCCATGGTCATAGACGTGCACTCAAGGAGAAAGAAGGTCGTCTTTAGGATCGTTCGCTCATCTTTTGTTGGGAATCAAGAAGGTACCCACACACCGGATCATTCCACGAACTCTAGAGAATAGATGAGAAGTCTCAATAGTTGTGAAG
>JXTB01000266.1:428768-464024 GCA_002914805.1 Parasponia andersonii | reverse complement strand
AAGATTATAATCAACAATTCCAAGAGGGAAATCTCGATATAGACGGTTCTAATGATATCTTAACAATGACTTTAGGCACTCTTGAATATTCTGGACGTATACGGGGAATGGGATTTCATGTTAGGCACAGATAATATTTTTATCAACTTGCTCCAACAAAGAAGTAACAATCATTTGATTTGAAACAATGGCAAGATAAACAAACACGCAAGATGCAACAAATACTTAAAGAACAAGAAGAATGGTTCAAAGCAGAAATTGCTAAGATTCAAGCAGGACAACAAAGTAATGTTAGTGGTTCTAATACAACTCTTTCACGGCCAGAAGTTCAAAGGGAAGAAGTGCAACCACAAGAGATATATGTAAATCTAATTGTGGCTGTAGGAACATTTTCACTACTCAAAAAAGTATGTTTATATGAGTTTCTTTCTTATTTGTTTATTAACTACTTGTATTTATAAATTGTGTTTGATTTTCTATATTGTAGAACCGACTATGCAAGCTTGCAGTGGAATCTCGTGATAACATAGTTGCTTTAAGACATGAGTCAACCTCATCAACTATTATTCACGGTAGAGAATTGGGGGAGAATAATTTTCGTGTATCAGTAGAGATTGTTCTTGATGCTACAGCCCTAATTCCTATTTCAAATCCAAATGATGATACAAAGGTTGGTAGGCAACACATTTGGCTCACATCTTGCATGGCCTAAGATACCTGTCATCTTTAAAGATAATTTGGTATGCATGCCCATTTTCTAAATAAATTCATCCTTTATTGAATTCTAATGTGAATTATTAACTTGTTTGTTAACAATTCATCATTTATTTGGATTTTAGGAGTTTAATGATATAAATAGGCATCAAACGGGGAAGAATAAATCTTCACAACCACAGCCATCTCAAACACAAGAAAGAGTACATTCACAAAGAAAGAAAGCGGAATCTGTTACACAAACACAATTTAGATTTGTTGATGGTGCACCAACTTCTATAAGATTACTATTGAATACCATTCAAGGAGTGGATAAAGGTGTTTTTGTTAATGTTCCCTTTGATAAAGAAGTGTTTGGAGAAGCTTTTCGTTGGCCCATATTCAAAGAAGACATAATTGAGTTTTGCACGTTACAAAAGATTGGGGCCGTGCCTATTACATTATACACGAGCTAAGAATTTTATTTTTTATATATATATAGAACTTCATATATATACATGTATCTATAGTTGGCAATTATATAAGACAATACTTAATTTATATTGCATTTTGTACTTGTAGGCATTTACACCATTTAGTGACCCAATATGGCTATCAAGCTAGGTATATGTTCATGGATCCTAGTGCAGTTGCTATAGAAGGTGGTTCACGTGAGGATTGTGTTATAAGTTTAGCGACTTGAATGTTATCCATGGAGAATGAACATCAATTTCTAATTACACCTTGGAATCATGGGTAAGATTTTAAACTTAACAAATTGTCATATGATCAACTACTTCCTATATGAAGTTAATTAATACATATTAATAATCTTTATCATCAATTTTATGAGCAGGGACCATTGGATGTTGTTTATCATTTATCCTCTCAAAGATTATGCCAGGTTTCTAGAACTTCTCGGCTTAACTCTCCGTGAGGAAATTGGTTTAACAATGATCGAGTAAGTTCTCTAATAGTTATTTTGTTATAGTTCAGTTTCTTATGGTTTCTCTAATAGTTATTTTGTTATAGTTCAGTTTCTTATGGTATTTTTACTTATGGTTGCTATTACTAACTTTTTGTTATTGTGTTTGTGCATTTCCAATTCAAAGTGCATTCAAGATATATAATGTAGAAAAAGGGAAGAAAGGAAGACCAAATGGTCCGGTTTATAAGTTAATAAAGGTACTAAACTTGAATTAATAACACTTGTTGGGTGGAAGATTAATTAAAATTACTTATGTTTACTTTATGCTTATTTATAGTACCCAAGACAACCGACAAGTACTGAGTGCGGATTCTACATATGTAAATTTATGAGAGAAGTTATTGAACAAGCCAATGTTAAATTATTTACCACAATGGTATATAACCATATGTTTAATTAGTTCTATTCTAATTTATAGTTTGATTGATAACTTTCTAACAAATAAGGTGTTTGAATTTGTAGTTTAATGGACAAAATTTCTATACAAAGGATGATATCAACGTACTTCTTGAATAGTGGGTCGAAGAACTAATACGATTTCTCATTTGAGGTTCTTAATCTTTGTTTATTTAAAGTATATGTAGTCTTTGATGATCATGTTAGTTTGGCTTAGAAAACTAATGTATATATATACTTAGTTTATATAGACTATATGGATATGATTATGATCAAGTTATTATGTTAATTTAATATTAGTATGTAAATATATATTTATACTCCATTTTATTTCAAATATTTAGTGTATGTAATGAATTTGGATTACATTTATAAAATTCCAGGGGGTAGTATAGACAAATACGTTATAAATATTCCCTAGAAATATATATCACGACCCTTATAAGGCGTCGAGGAAGATTTTATCTACCAAGGTGCCTTGGAGGCGCCGTGAAAGGCATCTTCCATTGAGGCGCCTTGAAAGCCATCTTCCACGGCGTCTTTTAAGCGCCTTCGTAGCCAAAACCTATTACGGTACTTGCAACCAAGGCGCTTTTGTGGGCGCCGTGAAAGGCCTTTCAAGGCACTTATAAAGCACCTCAAAATACCTTTTTTGTTGTAGTGAATACTCATTCTCAAATACATAGAAACACATTAAATGTAGAGAGTGAGAGAATTAAGAGGAAAATTAGAGTGCTCGGAGGTAGGAAATCATTGCATAACAAAGTTTCTTACTAGCCTGCTTTTTTCTTATTTTATCTTTCTTTTCTCCCCATTATTTATTTATTTAGCATGATACATTCCTTGTCTATTTATTTAAGCATGCTAGTCTAGGTTTCTCAAGCTAACGGTGATTTCAAAGCCCTTAAATATGATGTTAAATTAATTGTCTAGAATATATATATATATATATATATCAATTGTTTATTTAGAGTTGTGTATACTTTTCTATGCTTTAATAATTTATTATTTCTATTTGTGTTGTTTGAGTTGGCTACTTAAATAAGATATAATAGAAATTTATTGCTAGGTTAGATTGTTTGATTCGTAATTTTCTTATTAATCTTTCCTTTAGTAGAAAATTATGACTAATAGAATTGAGTCAACTAATTGATTAGTTATAATGAAAAATATAATCTAGGTTAAAGATAATATAAGCTTGTGTGATTATTAACAAGAATCAACTTATCTTTCCTTAGTTCATGTATTGATTAGATTAAACCCAAAAAACTTTTTCGAGGTTTTCTGATTAATAGGATCTAGATGAAGTGCTTATTTTGTCAAGTAAAATCCTAAGGAAAAATTGGGATGAGACAAGCTTGTATGCTATACATAGTTGCTAACTTTGATGGAATGATTAAATATAAGATTTGATAATTAATTTGATGAATTATTTAGTGGTGGAAAATAAACATTTAACCGATTTATCTCATTATTTTTATTAATTTATTTCTTTGTGTTTTTTTTTTATTTTTAAAATTTTAATTCTTTATTAGAAATCCTCTCTAAAACTAGTAGGATTGATAGCTTAGCAATTAGACAAGTTTCTCGTGGGATCAACACTTTTTGTCACTATACTATGTTAAACTAGGTTAGAGATAGGAAGATATGTAAATTTTAATTTGATTACATTAACGATCGCTATCAGTCAGTATGTAAAATTGGCGTTGGAGAGATTGTTTGTTGAAGGCTTCTGGAAGGAAAGAATTTTTTTCTGAAAAAAAATAAGAGAGAACTTGGTTAGAGATGGATTTGGCATGATGAAATAGACGGGGAAAGATAATATTTTGTACAATATAGGTGCAAGAGTGTGATATAATTAGATGGCTTAAAACTAAAAGTCACTGTCTTGCCTCTGTGTCACTAAGGGGAATGAGATATCATGTCTCATTTGTTGTCTTATATTTTAAAAGCCAACAACTTAGTAAATAGAAGAAAGACATATAATTTAATAGTTATTTTATAATTTTTTTTAAAGAATAATTACTGTTAATTTGTTAGTGTTTAACTAAATAAGAAAACAAATTGAACATCATTCTGTACCAAATTTAGACGAGAATTGATTTAGACTTACAAATATGTCAACAAACTAAGATGAATGTACAAATTTTCAGAATGAATAATTCTGTAAGATACTATATGCCCAACATCACATGATGTAATAATATATTAGTAAATGATTATAATTATATTTCAAATGTGTTTCATATATGACTCATTCTATTAGTTATAATCATCCAATTACATAATAAATTTTTGCTTACGCTACCAAATATAAAAAGAGAAAAAGAAATAAAAGAAAAAGAGTAAGGTGGAAATAAAAGAAAAATATTAAGGCTATTTTTGGTGGAAAGGAAGAGAGAGAGGAAAGAAAAGTTTTGATAGAAAAGTATAGGGAAATAAAAATTTGCGTTGTTTGGTAAAAAAAAAAAAAAAGAGAAAGAAAAAGAAAATGAGAGCGAAAAAGAGTGGGGGAAAAAGAGTGGGGAAAAAAATAGTAGAACTCACTCCAATATTTTTCTACCAAAAATGGAGAGAAGAAAAGAAAGAAAAAAATTTTACTCATATTTTAAAGTGAATTTATCAAATTATTCTTGTATATTATTTTTAAAATTTTAATAAAAAAACAAAATAATTAATTTAAAATATTTTTTTTTTTCTTCTTCTTACCTACCAAACAACATTTATTTTACATATTTTCCTTCTTTTCTATATATATATATATATATATATATATATTTTATCTCGGCCAAACAGCCTGTACGAAAAGAAGAAGAAAAAAAAAAAAAAAAAAAAGAGGGAAAAGAAGAAAATAGATTTTTCCGACCAACACGTCTGCCTACTTTTGCGCCACGTGTTGCGCTGAGAAGCAGTGTAAGGCACCGAACGTGGGAAGTAAAATTCAGACCAAGCTCGGTTGTTGCGAACGTCATAAGCGTCAAAAAGTACAATACATGGGATTTTGAAATCCCCAAACTACCCTTGGAGTTGGTTTCTGTTCCTGATGCTTTTTGGCCTCTTGGCTTCTTCGTAGGTATATTCTCGGGTTCGAAATTCGATTCTCTTTCTCAGAGAAACCACGCAAACCCAAACCCAGACTGCCTTTTTTTTTTTTTTTTTTATTATTATTATTATAATAATTCTCTACGGTTTCTTTCTCTCAATTTTGCCTTTCACAAAAAATCTCAGGTGGGCTCTTTGTTCTTTTTTTTTATTATTATTTATTTAGATGATATGAATTTGGTTGAATTTATTTGCTTTTGATTTGGGTTACGAAATGAATGGTTGGCATTTGGTTTTAGATTTGTAATTTTTTCTGAATTTGATGTCAAGTTCGCATTTTGATTCGATTAATCAAGCCATTTTATGATCTTGAGTCAGTGCTGTGCTAGCTTTTGTTCCAAAAATGTTTTAGATTTGAGAATTTGTTTGAAATCAAATTCGGTTCTTTTGCGGTTTCCTGTATTGTCTTTGCCTAAAGTTTTCCATATTTATTAATTTTGAACATGAAGTTTTATTGGGGGAATAATTTTCATGTATATATAAGAATGTGGATTTGTTGTATAGACCTTCTGGTTACTCCCTATCTCTCTAATTATACAATTAAACAATATTATTTTGGAGAACATAATTATATTTAACAAATGTTGCATGTCAAGGACTTATGTGACCCTGTGTACCATGATTCATTATGAAATAAAAAGCCATTTATGGTATTTTAATTATTTCTATCATACTTGAGTTAGTGTTAGCATTGTTGAGACACGATATGATGCTTTTCCTTCTGTTATTATTTTATAAATGAAGCAATATACCTGTATATTGGTACGAGAAAGAACACTAATCTTCTATCTAATAACATGATAGTGAATGTAATGGTTTTATTTGTCGTGAAATCTCAAGCTTCTTATGGTATTCTAGTTATTGTAGTATCAAACTCGAGTTACATTTCTAGCATTGTTGAGAAATGAGATGTCGATGTCGTGCCTTTTTTTTAATTTTTTTTTTTTGTCTGACAATGATAATGATTTCCTTGTATTTTTGCTTATTTATCTTCATAACTTTTCTGACTAAGGACCTACAAATGCAGTGTGTTTCTTAACCTGTTAAGATTTCTCTGGTGCATGGAGTGTGGTGGAGCCTTTTGATGGGTGCTGCACCTGGTTTGTATGATGGCGGTCC
Source organism: Parasponia andersonii (assembly GCA_002914805.1). Taxonomy (NCBI): domain Eukaryota; kingdom Viridiplantae; phylum Streptophyta; class Magnoliopsida; order Rosales; family Cannabaceae; genus Trema; species Trema andersonii. The sequence goes on along the minus strand of JXTB01000266.1, from coordinate 457,726 downwards.
GACTCTAGCGTGTTACTTTTTACTAAGCATCTCTCATTGTAACTTTGGATTTAGATTGGAAAATCAACTGTAACATGGACTAGAAGTGTTTTTCTAGGACTTTATAGATTCTGGTACCGGCACCTTTATTGATAAGTAACAGAATCCAGCCTCGTATAAATTATGGAAGTTCAAGTCTCACCTCAAGGGCAAAAGCAGATGTCAGGTCGCAAAATAGTTTCTATTGGGTGCCACAAAGATCTCTGGCTTGCTGTGCGAGAGGGGTCCTTGGCTGATGTGGATTCGGCGTTGGCACTGGTGAAGAAGAATGGGGGTAATATCAATGCAAGAAGCGTATTTGGTCTTACTCCGCTTCACATTGCGACTTGGAGAAATCATGTTCCTATTGTTAAAAGGCTTCTTGCGGCTGGTGCCGACCCAGATACTAGGGTTTGTCACTCTCTGATACATGGATTATTATTATTATCATAATTACATTTATATTTTAGAGGGAATGTGTAAATTTGTTTTCTTCGTTTGTACAGAAGTTTGTCTCAAGTTCGTAAATTTCCATCTAATGGGAATTAACCTTGTATTTCTTTGTTTTCTTGGCTAAAGAATTAAGCTTGTAATTCATAAATATAAGTTGAACTGCCTAAAATGATTGCTAAATGCAATAAGTTGATTTAAATTTAGCTGTTTCCTAAAATGATTAACCTTTTATTACATTTATTATTCTCTTGCTGAATGCAGTGATTGTTTGTGTTGTAGGTGGTCAGTTATGAGTTTATATCGAACTTGAATTTGTCAAAATTATGGTAGATTTATCTGTTTCAACAATCTTCTCATCTGAGGCTTAGTACACTTCTTGGTATGTGGATATTGCACATAGAACTTGTGAACTGGAAACTATGTTTCAGTTTTGGGCACAATGTCTTGCTTGCTGCGATATCAAGTTACCAATTATTCCAATTAAATTTAACTGATAGGGAAGTGGTGAATTTTGCATATTAACAGAAGCGGTTTATTGCATGGAAAAAAATTATTTCGGAAAGCTCAAAATTGCAAGTTAGTTTTAAAGCATTTTAGTTTGTATTTCTGATGGTCTAATTGCTTTAATTCCTCATTCCCTGCCTCTTATTATCATAAAATTCAGGACGGAGAATCAGGATGGAGTAGCCTTCACCGGGCTTTGCATTTTGGTCATCTTGCAGTGGCAAGTATCCTTCTACAGTCTGGTGCTTCTATTACGTTGGAGGACTCTAAATCTCGAACGCCTATCGATCTCCTATCTGGGCCTTTATTACAGGTTATTGGGAGTGGGCGTAATTCTGGTACATCTACTTTGACATGTTTAAATTATCTTTTTTTATTTCTAATTCCAAATTTCTGAATTAACTGAGTTGTTCATGTCTTCAGTAGTGACGGAGGTATTCAGTTGGGGAAGTGGTGCTAACTACCAACTTGGAACTGGAAATGCACATCTGCAGAAGTTGCCTTGCAAGGTTGACTCACTTCATGGCTCACTGATCAAGTTGGTTTCTGCTGCCAAGTTTCATAGCGTAGCGGTAACTGCTCGAGGCGAAGTCTTCACTTGGGGATTTGGTAGGGGGGGGCGGCTTGGGCATCCTGATTTCGATATACACAGGTAGAGGATTAATGGTACATAGGAATCAAGTTTTACCAATAATTCTATTGTTCTTTTGATTCGTTGTCATTCAATGACATATACTTTCCGCTCTCCTTGCATTTTTTCAGCTAAAGAGTTTTAAGTATTTTCCACCATTAATGATCTTCAGAAGTAGGCTGCTCCTTTTGTGGGAAATGCTAAATTCACTCTCTTTTCCACTTTATAGTCTCACTGTTTGACATAATTGCAATAGAAATCAAACTTTCGAATATGTGCTTCTACACAATATATTGATGCGTGGGGGAAATGGCTAATGTGTGATTTCTGTCTGTTGACCACTTTTATATTACACCAAAAATGGGTGACAGAAACAAAAGTAATTTGCCTTTCCGGTTAGCTTTTGTGTCTAATAAAACTTGATTTTAACCATGCGCCACTGTTGAGGTTGAAAAATGTTGCTTGAAAATCTGCAAGATGTGGCTATTTAGCTCTCTTCTTTTCATTTATTCTTTCACTTTGCAATTAGATGCGTCTTGTTATGATCTTTGCAGCGGTCAAGCTGCAGTTATTACACCTCGCCAGGTGATTCCTGGTTTAGGGTCCCGTCGGGTGAAGGCTATTGCAGCAGCTAAGCATCACACTGTTGCTGCTACTGAAGGTGGTGAAGTGTTCACCTGGGGATCCAACAGAGGTAAATTATATAGGGATTGGAGTATATAAATATAGAATTTGTGAATAATATTTGATTGTCAATTTATAAGTGATCAGTCAAAGGGAATGCGGATCTATTTAAGTGTTACTGTGTTCACTTCAGATGGAGGGGAATGAAATATTTGAGTCATAAATGATCTGCTGATATTAGTGACATTGATCTTTTTCACATTTTAATTTGCAGAGGGTCAGCTTGGCTACACCTCTGTGGATACACAGCCCACACCTCGCAAAGTGAGTTCTCTTCGGTCAAAAATTGTGGCTGTTGCTGCAGCAAATAAGCACACTGCTGTTATTTCTGAGACTGGTGAAATTTTCACTTGGGGATGTAATAAGGAAGGTCAACTTGGCTATGGTACATCGAATTCGGCATCTAATTACACTCCAAGATTGGTTGAATCCTTGAAAGGCAAGGTTTTCACTGGAGTTTCCACTGCAAAGTGTCATACACTTGTGTTAGGAGGTGATGGAGAGGTAACAATAGCCAGATATATGTTGTTATTTAAAAGCTAAAGTACTCTTTGAGTCTTTATACCTTGGGCTTTTATGCGTAGTTCCTTCCCAAAATCAGTGATAAGTGCTAACTACTAACTAGGTGAATGCCTATGTTGCTCTTATGGATTATCAATAGGATTTGCCATACAGCATTATACTACTTATCTGTTGTTGAGGATTAACAATGGCTAAATTAGTCACGTGATATACGTGACAGGTATACACGTGGGGTCATCGGCTGGTTACCCCGAAACGAGTTGTCATTGCTAGAAACTTAAAGAAGAGTGGGGGTACTACTCTGAAGTTTCATCGCATGGAACGCCTTCATGTGGTTGCTATAGCTGCTGGGATGGTACATAGCGCAGCTCTAACAGATGATGGTGCACTATTTTATTGGGTCTCCTCGGATACTGATCTTAGATGTCAACAGGTTTTCATTTGGCTTTACTTTTTGTCTTTGTTGGTTTTGTCTTATCATTTGAAGGGAAACCATATTAGTTATCTGGATCTTTTTTGTTTTTGTAGCTTTATTCTTTGTGCGGGCAAAATGTCGTAAACATATCTGGCGGGAAATACTGGACTGCAGCAGTTACAGCAACAGGTGATGTTTACATGTGGGACGGGAAGAAAGGCAAGGATAAGCCACCTGTTCCAACTCGGTTACATGGTCAAAAGCGGGCTAGTACAGTTTCCGTCGGTGAAACCCATCTATTGATCATCGATTCGCTTTATCATCCTGTCTACCCTCCCAATATGGACAAGGATCCCCAGAAGCAGAAACCGAATGTCAGTGATGAGCTTGAAGAGCTTACTGAATATCTTATGACTAGTGAGATGGAATCATGTAACCAACTGCCCAATATTGACGAGGATTCAGGAAAAATGCTTATACCAAGCTTAAAAAGTCTGTGTGAAAAGGTGGCTGCAGAAAATCTAGTTGAGCCAAGAAATGCTATACAAGTTCTTGAAATTGCTGATTCCCTTGATGCAGATGGTTTGAGGAAGTATTGCGAGGTATTGACTTAAAAAACTACTGATTTTGTAATTTACTTTAGATGATACTGGATTTTATTTATTGGTTATTATTAGTACCTTTGCTTTTGCATCTCTCCTTCATTGTGTACCTCTCTTCAAGTTCTGATTTGTCCTTGTTACAGCTGTAGTGGGATCCATTATAATTAATCATGTCATGCTTTGACTGGATACAGAAAATTTGTAATAAAGGGTTTTTCTTTCCTTTTTTTTTTTTTCCCTTCTTTTCGGATAAGAAACAAGTGATGGTTGGAACATCTACGTCTTAGGCATTTAATTAAAAACTCTTCTCTTCACAAATTCTAAAGAGGACAAGAATAATCCGAGTTTGCTTACATAAGGTTTTTGTTTATTTCTTTCCAGAATTTTTTTTATGCAAAAAGCTTGAATATATTTTTCCCAGTGTCTTCAAATAGTATTGCAAGTGCTTAGCTAGTTTGTGTTTTTTCTTTCAGGAAATTGTTATTCGCAACCTTGACTATATTTTCGCAGTGTCTTCACATGCTATTGCAAGTGCTTCACTGGAAATTTTAGCTAACCTTGAAAACTTGTTGGACCTAAGATCATCTGAACCTTGGAGTTACCGTCGTCTCCCAACTCCAACAGCTACTTTCCCTGCCATCATAAACAGTGAAGAGGAAGATAGTGAGAATGAGGTCCAGAGAACTCGTGACTACCATATATCCACCTCTAATAATGAAATAGGCCCGAGATTGGATTCCTTTCTGCAGCCTAAAGATGATTTCAATCAAGATATGTGTAAACAAATTCGAGCTTTAAGGAAAAAGTTGCAGCAAATTGAGATGCTTGAAGCAAAGCAATCTAATGGGCATATTCTCGATGACCAGCAAATTGCAAAGCTTCAAACAAGATCAGCGCTTGAGAGCTCACTTGCTGAGCTTGGTGTTCCAGTTGTAACTGAGCAGGTGAATGCATCATCCTCAGTTTCTCCTGATGGAAAAGGAAATAAAAAAGCAAGAAAACAAAGGAGAAAGAGCAAACAAACGGCTCTGGAATTGGAGATAGCATCTGGTGTTTCTAGAACTGAACTTGGATCTGAAACTGCAAAGAATTTTTTGAATATTGAAATTTCTGAGGTCCTAAAACATAAGGTGGGGTTCTTTCCATTACTCGATTAGTTACCTATCAATGTCTAAATGTTTGTGTCTTGACGTGAGTTTTGTGTTTCTATGCTTCCCTTTATATGTGGTAATTTTCAGGAATGATTTGAGTTCATAAGATTACACTTTTACCTGCGTTCTAATGCAAGGGTTGGTTAGGTTTTTATGTCTTTTTTCATCTCAATAAATTAGTCCTCTTCAATTCTTACTTGGTCATCGTCTTCTGAGTAACTATCTCAGTGATTCACGTTCGTTTTACTGCCGCTTATTTTTTTATTATTTACTTGGTGAAAGCTTAGAAATCTAAACAAGATTCTTAAATAATATATTTGTCTTTCTGAGTGTTTTGCGTTGTCACTTTTGATAGGAGGAAGTCATTCGTGATGTGTTTGAAATGACTTTGATCAACCGAGCCACGAAAGAGTTAGGTTTCTGTGTTCAGGATACTTCAAATTTGCCAAAGAATAAGAGTTCATCCCCTATAGTTTCCAAGAAAAAGAATAGGAAGGGAGGGCTCTCCATGTTCTTAAGTGGTGCCCTCGATGATGCACCAAAAGATGTTGCCCCGCTTCCACCAACACCCAAAAGTGAGGGTCCTGCATGGGGTGGTGCTAGAATTTCGAGAGGACCTGCATCTCTTCGTGAAATTCAGAGTGAGCAAAGCAGAACTAGGCAGAATCAGCCAACTAGCAGCAGGGACAAGGAGGAAGATCTTGGCGAAAGTCAAAGCGACGGTAGAATTCTTTTGAGTTCCTATCTGGCTTCCAAACCTATACCCATGGTCTCGACTCGAACACCACCGCCACATGACGGAGAAAAAAGTACACCTCCTTGGACTGCTTCAGGAACTCCGCCACTTCTTTCTCGACCATCCCTTAGAGATATTCAACTGCAGCAGGTACAGGAATGTTTTGTAACGCATTTTAAAAGCCATGTCATACTTTTGTCGTACTGTTTTCTTTGACGATTTCGGGTATTCTAGCTTCCTCCCAATTTGCGGTGCTCATTCCTTTTCTGTTTGTCTCAAAATAGGGAAAACATCATCAAAGTCTTTCCCACAGTCCAAAGACGAAAGTATCTGGATTCTCAGTTACTTCTGGTCAGGGCTCACCATCAGATTCCACCGGAATGAACCGCTGGTTCAAACCAGAGGTGGACACACCATCGTCAATACGCTCTATTCAGATAGAGGAGAAGGCTATGAAGGACCTCAAGCGCTTCTACAGCAGTGTCAAGATTGTCAAAAATCAATCTTGAAAATGACAACTGATGCAGCTTTGCTAGGTAGTGTCACTGCGGCTCTTTTCTTTTTCTTTTATTTATTTTTTAATTTATTTATTGGATAAACCCACTTCTGTAAATTTGATTGTACAGAGGGTGTTACTGTACATTCATCTCCATAAAAGCTCTAGTGGTAGTTAATTTTCTCATCATCCTTCTTGGAATCCCTTTAAAACTTTCACCTACTTTTCGAGGTTTGGTAATTCACGAGTTACTAGCTCCAAAATTTGGAAAAACTCTTTAATTGTGACCTGAATCCACGAAAATGATAAACTGTTGTTTTATCAACTAATGTAGCAGCATGATCATACTATATACAAAGTAACTTGTCTGATGTTGCATTTCTGTTTAAGCCTTAATTTTTCTTTTTTAGGTGATTTTGAACTAGAAATTTCGATGTAGACGGAAGTGTCATTTTCTTGAGTTTCTTACTAGCCAATTCATCCACTGTGAAATTTCAATGTCTGTGGACAAACTATGTTAGATGAAGAGAAAATCAGATGTGTTCATCTTTTATTCTGAGATTCTGTTACTCGAATCTTTTAGTTTTTGCACTTCTTTGGCTACATTTTACATCGGTTATATAGCAAGCTGTTTTAGACAAAGGGTTGTTGGGTTAGCGATTTGTTATATAGTGTAATCTTAATAAATACTTGGAAAAGTATGAATAAAATAAGCTAAGGCCCTAATGCAGAAAGGGATTAGCTATATAAATATTTTTTTGGTCTATAAGGATAAATTAGACAGAAGCAAGGTACAAATTAGTGCCAAGATAAATTAGACGTTCTAAATTTGTGTTATGGTATAATCTTATAACAAAAGAGGTTAATATTGATAAAAACTAAAACAAAATATACAAATTGAACAAAATGTCAAAATATAAGTTATAAAAATGATATTATCCTTTATAAATATTGCCAATAAGCATGGAAATTATTATAATTAAGTTAATGATTATATGACCATCCTTAACCGGTATATATATATATATTTCTAAAGGGGCATGCTTGACTATTTGTTATTTACTGAACATTTGAAAAGAAGTAAGAAACTTAAATTTCAGATGTATTTTTTTTAAAATATATTATTGCTTAAATCAGATTGGATATTTTATCAAAAAAAATCAGACTATTGATTCATCAAATTAATAATTCAATATAATAACTCCCTTCATACAAAATTGAATTACAAACATCAGATTGAAAGTGTAACGGATTTTTACTAACATCGGTCTTGAACCGCATTAATGTAGTGGATTTTTTTACTGACATTAGTCTTGGACCACATAAATCTTCTAGATATGAGACTTTATTATTTGATCTATACAAACTAATAACGAAGAAGAATGAGAAAATTAGGCCATACAAGGCTTTTTTTTAAAATGAATTTGAAAAATGTGGTGGATCATATTTTTTCCAATTTTTGTGCCGTATTTTTTCAGAAAAATGTCATTTTTAAAATTTTGTATTAAAAAATGTCATTTTCAAACTATTTATTTGTTACCGGTGTTTGAAGCTGGTCACCGTTTACCATTTACAACACATTCTTTTTCTTCTATAATTTTTTTCCTCTTTTTTGTACTTTTCATTATTTTTCCTACTTTTTTTACTAGTTAAAATATTTTTTTTAACTAGTAAATGTGGTTATCGCAGTATAAATTAAGGAGTTGATCCCATAGAAAAGTTAAGCCAAAAATTAAAAAAGTGACGAAAAATATAAAGAAAAATTGAAAAGAAAATAAATAAATAAATAACTTAGCAAAAAATTAAATTAATCACAAAAAATCAAATAAATGACTAAGCAGAAAATTAAAATAATCACACAAAAATAAATGAATATACCAATATGATAAAAGTAAGACTTCAACATTCACTTAATTATTCATTTTACTATTGCCAACTTTAATTCATATTTATTACTCAATTCTATGTTTCATATCTCAAATACATAACCGAAAAATATAAAATTTAAGAAAAAATATTTAGCAAAGATACTTGATATGAAAATTCTTCCAATTGAAAGCAAAATAATTTATTTTATTAGTTATCTTAAATTGACAATATATCAATATGACAATATTGTAGTCTAAGATCAACTAGCAAAATAAATATTCTAAGAACAATTATAATCTAATTTAAATCACATAAAAAAAACATAAATGAGTTTATATGAGAAACAACAAAATAATTTCGAAATAAAAATATAAAATGATGAAGAATTTTAAGAAACCAAATATTTAATCATTGAAGTGCTCTAGGGAATTAAAAATTGGAAAACAGAAAATCTAAATAATTAAGACCTTTCTCTAATTTTGTTAAAAACTAGTCTAACTTTGAACTCATCGTAAAAAAAAATTGAAATTTTTATTTTAAATTCAAAAATTATGCCTTTAGAATAATCAGATTCAGTATGACTTCATGAGCTCGACACTAATCTCACTCATTATTCATTGAGTGGAAAAGAAGATTTCAAAAGCTGACGTGGCCTTGAATGACTGGCTTCAGAACCAGGTACACTAGGGATACGCAACATAGGTCAACAGTCCTTGGGCTACTGACTTCGGTTCGAGCCCACATGTCATGCACTCGCTATCCCACGTTTATTGCACGCCCATGTCGGATGGGCTGCTTCTTTTCCAAATTTTCTTTCTTCTTTTTTTTTTTCTCTTTTATTTAAACTAAAGAGAAATCAAATAAAGTTAAAAAAATTAATCTAAATCAAATAAGATTAACTTAAATCAAATACATTAATCCAAGTGATTAAATTGAAGACCTGATTTAAATAAAATAAAAGATAATTCAATAAAAATAAATCTAAATACTTAAATTAAATTAAAAATAAAATAACTTAAATTATCTAAATTACTCAAAAGACTCACAATTTAATAAATAAAAAAGCACAAATAACTCTATTTTTCATAGAGTTATCACTACTGTTTGAAAACTGGTAATAAGTTAATAGTTACTATTTTAAAAGATGGCATTTTTCTAAAATCATTTTAAAAAATGATATTTTCCTTTAAAATGTGGTACAGGACTTGGAAAAAAAACTGATCCACCGTATTTTTGTAATTTTTTTTTTGTTCATTTTGTGGATAAAAATCTTAGAAATCCAAAAGATATTATGGCTTAATGATCGAATTTTGGGCTCCTTTTAACTAAATGTCCTTTTTTCCAAATGCTCTAGAAAAATGACCGTTGTATCAATGTATACACCAAGTCTAAAATATCATATACTGAATATAAAAATACTCAACTATTTCAAAGCTAGTATATAACTAAACCATGGACAGATAGTGTATTTAATCCCAATGAGAAAAAAGTTAAGTTTATTATGTTGCTCCTGAGCAAGAGATAAACTTTTTAAATATCCTAGTATTTGTTTTTAATATCATTTTATATTATTTTGGATGATGAATAATGAAGATAATTAAATATATACGGATGATATGATATGATTAGTATTATGTTTTTATTTTAGTTTTAAAACTTGATTTAACTATTACTTTTTCTATGGATGATATTTTTCTATGGATGGTATAATATGTTATATTAAAATTTTATTTAAAATTTTTTAAGTTAATTTTCAAAAAATTAATTTTACTTCATTTATAAATAATAAAAGATAATATATTTATTTATTAGTAGCTTTTTTTTCCAAAAAAAAAATCAAATCTAAAAAATTTGTTATTTAGTTAAAAAAAATGAAATATACATGCTAATCATATCCTAACAAAAAGTAAAATCCCATCTTATCATATCATACTTAATCCAATCTTTTTGAATAGTTTAATCTCATCGTATCATATCTACGTGCCAAACAAAACCTTAATGTGAAAATCCATATACTCATCTATTTAGGCATACCCAAAAAAAGGATATTTATTAAAACGAATTGCAATAAAAGGACACATACTCTAACTTCCCCCAAAAAATTCATTTTTAAAATGTATTCATACCTCATGAAAGAAAGAGAATTAGTAAGACTATTTCATATATATATATATCTACACACACACTTAGATTAACATATTGAAATACATAAACTAATATTAGTGCTCCAGAGAGTTGAGAACCTCACTTTATAGTTAAGTGGTTTTTTTTTTTTTTTTTGGTATGAAAAAAATAAAACGGTATTATTTCCAACGATGTGTCTACATCATCAATTTCACCTAATTTATGTTATTTTACGAAGCTAAATAGGTTAAATCAACTTTTTTTTGGGCTAAAAAAATGGTTAATTACAAGTTAAGACTTTGCGACAGCTACATTGAAAAAAAGTTAATTACAAGTTAAGACTTTGCGACAGCTACATTGCAAGGCACGCATGTCAGTAACCACATGGTCTTTAACTAAAAGTTACATTGCTAAATTGCAGTGAAACTTACTTTTAGAAGAATATCATGGAGCTTACACTTTTATAGTGGTGGCAGGTAGTATATATACTGATAGCAACTTCAAAAATAGATAAATAATAATAAAAATAAAAATAAAATAAAAATGCCAGCTATATATATTATACATGTTATTTTCCTGAAAGGGATATATTTATACATTTGATTGCATCAAGTAATTACAAAATCATTGCAAAAGTTTCAGTGTGAATGTCACTTTCATGTGGTGGTTGATCTCATTCTCCTTGAATATTGAAATATATTATCCGTAATTGCTCATTTAAATAACCCTAGTAGAACTCTCAGCCAAAAAAAAAAAAAAAAATCCCTAATAGAACCAAAACTTTTTAGAGGATACACGTAATGATACGAGGGACCAAAATAATATATATACCAATAGTACCATTGGTGGCAGTTTGGAGCACACTAACTGCAAAGTAGCAATAGTTTAATCAAATAACAAAAATATTCTCCGATACAATTATACGAATTTGCTAATTAATACAAGAAAATGAGTGCATAAATCATGCTTAGATCTGGGCATTAAGCCCTTTTTCTTGATTATTTGGAGATTTCTTCATTGTTGTTGTAGCTTTTTGTTGTGAATCTGACCCCAACCCCAACTACTATTTTTTCAACGTCAATAAAATAAACTGTGAGTACTCTTGGGGGGTCCATCTATGTTTATTTCCTCTTGTTTTTTTCCCAAGCTCCAATAATATCCTCGTTATTTTCAATGTCCTCCTTTTCCTCAGAGGCAGCACTAGTGTAAAAAAGCCTCAGCATTCGCATATTTTCTTTTGTGGATTAATGGGTGGTTAGTTGTGTTCAACTATTAAAAAAGTCTCGTCCCTAAATTTTAATTAATTTCTTATATTTTGGTCTTAAACCTATTAAAAGTGCTGCCTGTTGATCCTTTATTATCGTTATATAATCTTTGGTTTTGATAGAGGCGCAATCTGCCCCATCTATAATATCTCACACTAGGGAGATAATATGAAATGAGTAATATTTTCTATTTATTGCAGCTGGTTTTTTTGCTCGAGTACAAGTCATTCATCTGCAGCTCCATTTTGATTTTTCAACTTCTCGATTTCATCCTAAACACATTTAAAAGAAAAAAAAAAATTAAAAAGGCACATATGTTTTAGGCTAAAAATAAAATTAGAGTGTAAAATGACCACATTTAACATTTAAAATTAGAGTACTAAAATGAGATTTGTTTAATATTTTAGGGACCAACATAAGAGTTTCAAACTAACTTTGTTATTCTTTTACTGCCAAACTCCTTCTTCTGTTCAATGAAAAAAAAAAAAAAAAAAAAAGGAAACAGAAGAAAGCCNAAAATCATCTCTGAGACCTGTTAGTTGAAGTTGTGGCATTGCAAGAGCGTTTGACACTATTATGTGAGACTTAGCTTTTACTAACACGGTGAACAAGGACGAAAAGAGTTGGCTCAAGTGGTAAGAGCACTCACTACTTAGGATTTTGGTCCTACGTTCGAGTTACACTAAAGATAGGCGTGAAAGCCTATTATCTCTAATCGGATAGGGTGGGGATTAGATAATAGTATATATTTTTCTTTAATTTGTAAGAAATAAAGGTCATTAGTTAAACCTCATTTTTAAAAAAAAAAAAAAAAAGGAAACAGAAGAAAGCCGAAAAGTGCAAGAAAAGAAAGAAAAAGAAAAGACAGCCTCGTTAGCAGAACAAGACAAGTTCCATCCCTCCAAAACTCACCAGCTTTTTCACTATTAATGGACTCAGTGACCAGTCTATCATGTGCTTTAACTAGCGTGTTGTTTCTTTTTCTTTTTTATTAATATATTTATTCATTCATATCTTTTTAGCTTTCTTCGGTGTGGCTCTCTTGTCTCCATCTCCTCTTATTGGTATATCATAATTGGTGCTTGTTCTATAAATCATAAGAGAACTTGAGTACTTGCAGCTTTGTTGAATTTGATTGTTGAGTCTTGAGAGAGAGAGAGAGAGAGAGAGAGAGAGAGAGAGGAAAGCAGGCCGTGTTTGGAATGAAGTTTGATCCGAAATCGCTTCGTCGTATGGAAAGAAAGATCAAATAAACAGTACTTAAAGGAAAAGGGAAGTGTATGGAATGAGGTTTGATCCCAGATCAATCCTTTTTCTTTGTTATTGTGATCTCTATCTACTTCATGGACTGATCTCGGACCAGGCTTCATTCCTCACACCTTGCTTTTCGTTGTAACAAAAAATGCAGAACATCAACACTAACTACAATCCGGCAGGTATTTGTATCTCCTCGTATGCATATGTGGATATGTGTATACATATATATATATATATATATATATGCGTGTGTTTCTGTATATCCAACTGCATATATACTGATCAATTATTCCTTTTTCCTAACTCATCTTACCATGTATTCAATCGCTCTTGTGAAGTCAATTGTGTATTAATTTTTTTTTTTCATATGTCATATATATTATATGTATGTGGGCTTGAAGTATACTGTGTTATAAATATTGCTTTATAGATATATATATATATATATGTGTGTATATACATCATATATTGTGTGTAATAATGAACTGGTGTGTAATATTGTGTGTATAATTCTGGACTACATATCGTTTTCTGAATGTTTTGGGAAACCCTAGGGTAGTCGTCACTAAGAATTAGATCAAGTGGTTTTATATCTACCGAGATTTTTTTTTTCTTTTTTCGAGCGACCCATAATTTTTGATAAATAATAGTGTATATATATATATATATATATATACATTTTACAGTGGGCAATGACATTTCATAAAACATTTTTTATAGTTAGGATTACCTTTTTTTTCCTTCTTTTATTTTCCGCTGAAGATATTATATTGACTAGTAAAAACAAAAGCATTAGGACAGAATTCAACATCCCAATAAGGTTAGCACCTAAGAGAACCAATACAAGAGAGCACAAAAACAGAAACAACAACCATAAATGGAAAAACAAACCTTAAAGAAGGGTAACTACTACCTCCCCAAGCCTCATGAAAACCTAACTAGCTAGGAAAAACCTCAGGCAGCAAAAAGTGTACTCAACGGAAAAGGTAGTAAGTTAAAGAGAACATGTTTCTATAGACAATGGGAGGAACAAACTTAAGAGCAAATTTCCACCAACACATATGAGAAGAATATAGACCAGTTGTAACAAGTTTATCTGTGGCTCTGTTACTTTCTCGGAGTATATGCAGTACAATAACCTTCCGGAGAAAAATACGATGAAGATACATGAGCCAAGAAGAATGAAGCGTCCAAAGGAACTGAAACCATTTTGTACTGAATCATAGACACCACAAATTATATCCAAATATTAGACCAATCTCTATCTCAATAATACTACATAAATCATTTTTCATATCACTTATAAAGCGATGTGGTAGAAAAATTATGTCGCTCTATATATAAAAAATGTGAAGTCAAGTGACCGTGGTATCTCCCCATAATTTCATGTTGCTTACATAAAAAGTGATGAGATAGGCCAAATTAACTAACAAAATATTAGTTAACCAGGGCCTATCATGTCGCTTTTTAGATAGCATCACGTTACTACCTATGTAAGCGATGTGTTAGAGGGCAGACTATGTCGCTTTTATAAAAAGTAACATGATATATCGACCATTTTAAGGTCAATTTTGACACCTTACCTTGTCTCTTTTTACACTCTATGAAAGTGATATGGTACCTACTTCCATAGGATATAAAACTCTCTAGATTCATTATAAATCAGAACCAAAATTGGCTCAAAACAACCTGCAATCAATAAACCCATAATCCATCATACAAATTCCAACAATCCAATATATAAATTACATTTAACACTATAATACATAGGTAACTCCTACATAAACTTCTTAAACTAATCTAAATCATAGTTTAAGTAAAATAATTAGACTAACAAAGTTACAGACAAAAAAAATTCTAAGTAGAGTCATAAACATCATGATGCATACTCCATAAGCTCATCGACCCAATCCTCCCGAACTTCATTAATGTCATTCCTAATTGGAGATTTTTTCATACTCTCGTATTCTCACAAAGATGAAAAAGAAGAAGGAGAAGAAGAAAAACATAGCCTTTAATAAACCCTCAATAATTTTGACCCAAAACCCGGGCTAGTGGCAGAAAGGGAATTTCACAAAGGTAGGAAATTCCTTAATTTATTTGAAAAGTGTCAAAAGTTCTAGTTTTTATAAAAACGGTCCATTTAAATAAAATAATCAGAATTTCATCCCGTGAACCACTCCCACAGTTCGTATACACCATCAAACATAGATTGAATTATTACTAAAAAATGTGAAATTAAATACAAAACCCAGCATCATCATCATCCATAACATAAGTCCAGTACCAGAATGACATACATAAGTTTGCAGACAAATAGAAAGTAGTAATCTTGGTTAAATGCTAACACAAAATCCAAATAGTCCAAAGACTATGATAACAAACTCCTAGCATTACCAAGAGGCGAACTGCAATCAGGATGACCTCTTACTCTTCTTGATCACCAAGATCGCACTGGACACCACCTGAGGAGGAAGGCAGGGGGTGAGCATACAATGCCCAATAGGAAAATAGTTACCTCGGGGAAAAACAGTTCAGTGATGGGAATCTCCTGCATGGTTAGTTCAAATCTAAAACATACACACACGTATATATATAATCCAAACCGGGAGCCAATATATATAAAATAGTGTAATCAAAACCATCACTCCATATGCACATGACACAAATCAACCCATACCCATGAGCTCACATCCTCTCATCTGTGGACACCCAGGATGATGGCACTAAGTGTACCTAACAGCCTGCCTGATACCTAAGCCCATACTCAGAAGGGACACCCATGTGTCGTCTACCAAACCTGGAGGGGCAACCGAATTGCCTCCATCTACCAAATGGGGAGGTAATCAAAAGTAATAAAACCTCGCGCGAGTTTACGGACTTTCACTGACGGTGGGGCACGCAGCACCATACTGTAAAACCCACGATGCTAACACGGTGCTCATGTATGATCCTATGACACGTGCAATACAGAACTGAAGTGTAAAAACTACTGTACTCTGGTTTTTTGGTAAAACATGCATAATAGGGTTTTATAGAAAAACGGACTGTATAACAGCCCTATTTTTGATATACCCAAAATAACCTATACACGGCAAATTCCCAGAGCAGTACAGTATATATCGTATAACCAGATTCTATCATATTTAATTCAAATCATTAAAAACACACTTGTTCTTATATGTTGCAGAAAATAAGTTTAACTCAAAAACGGTATAAAACGAAGGTAACGAAACCCCTACCTCAACAGAATAGTGACACCACGCTATTGAGTCCTTAAGGTGTCGTTGACGATCGCCCGGAGGGTTGGGAACCAATTCCAAGCCCTCGATCGTCCTCTTGCGAAAAATCAACTTTCTCACCGGAGCTTCAATTCCACAAACGGACCTCTTCACTAAATTCCTAGCACCCAAAATAACTAGGTTAGATATATAGCTTGGTTAGACATATAACTTGTTCAATTCCTAGCACCCGATCTCGATTTTCATGCCGATCACCAAACCACACAATATATATATTAAACTTCTCCATTTTCCGAGTACATTCCAAAAATGTAATCAAAAACACAATCCAACGGGCAGATCGAGAACAACAACCATAAACTCGAAATGACCAAAAATGGCAACTTTCAATCCAGGCAAAATGGAGTTGAGATATATATTTTTTGATGATTCTTGCGACGATACGAATCCAACAGGACTGGTTTGAGGCCGAATGGTGGCCGGAATCGTCGCCAATGATGGAAAAACCGAAAAAGCTCAAATCGGCTTCTATGGCTTTTCCCGGCGAACCAGGCAGTGGCAGCGAGCGGCGAGGGGCAGCGGAGGTTCGCGGCAGCTCGGGGAGTCGACGCCAGTCGGTGGGTGGTCCGGACGGTGGCTGGGCAGCGGTCTTGCGGTGGTGCGGCCGAGAGGTCCGAGAGAGGAGAGAGAAAGAGAGTTTCGGGGAGAGAGAGAGAGAGAAGGAGAGAGGGGATTGGCTGAGCAGAGTCACGTGGCCCAACCTTATAGAGCTGTGCAATTTTTCAGAAATTGCACATAAGTCCCTAAAATTTCAAATCTCTATCAATTTAGTCCCCCAAAATTTGCAATTTAGTCCCTATGTACAAAATTTTTACAAATTAGTCCCCACAATATTTTATCCGAAAAATTGGTAAAATGTCCAAATTACCCTCGAAAATTCTGGGTTTTTACATTCTCCCCTCCTTATAAGAATTTCGTCCCGAAATTCAAAATACAAGTCAAGGTTTTTACATCACAATACAACTTCTAACTGAAAGTTAAACAAATGAGGGTACTTTTCGTACATCTTCGTCTCGAGTTCCCAAGTAGCCTTGTCCTCTTTGTGATGTTCTCAAAGCATCTTGACAAGTGGTATCTCTCTGTTGCGAAGTACCTTCAACTCTCTAGCCAACAAGCGAACAGGCTGCTCTTCATAGGACACATCCTCTTGGATCGGTACATGCACGTACTGAACAACATGAGATGGATCCAGTGTGTACTTCTTCAACATCAACACGTGAAATATATTATGCACGTGACCCAACTGTGCAGGTAGATTCAAGCGATAAGCCACTGGTCCAATTCTCTCTGTGATCTCAAAGGGACCAATATACCTTGGAGCAAGCTTACCCTTAACTCCAAATCTCGTAACACCTCGCCTTGGAGTCACTTTCAAGAATACGGAATCACCAGTATTGAACTCTACCTCACGCCTCTTCGGGTCAGCATAACTCTTCTGGCAACTCTGAATCTCTTTGAGTCTCTCTTGGATATCCTTGATCTTCTCAGTAGTCTCCTCAATCAGTTCAGGTCCGAGAGTAACATGCTCTTCTGGTTCTGCCCAACACAAAGGCGATCTACACGGCCTTCCATATAACACTTCATATGGAGCCATACTCACACTGGTCTGGTAACTGTTATTATAAGCAAATTCCACCAAAGGAAGATGATCATCCTAGTTCCCACCAAAATCCAGTATGCAACAATGTAGCATGTCCTCAAGAATCTGAATGGTCCTTTTAGACTGACCGTCTGTCTCAGGATGGTGAACTGTACTGATATCCAACTGCGTACCAAACGCCTCCAAAACTTAGAAGTAAACCTTGGATCTCTGTCAGATACTATGCTTGAAGGCATACCATGCAAGCATATGATGTTCTCCATATACAGTCTACTGAGTTTAGTAAGAGAGTAGTCCATCCGGATCGGTATAAAGTGAGCACTCTTTATTAACCGATCGACTATCACCCAAACTGCGTCGTTCTTCCTCAAGGTCTTTGGCAAACTAGTCACGAAGTCCATCGTGATCTTGTCCTACTTCCACTCCGGAATTAGTAATGGCTGGAGTAATCTAGCTGGTCTCTAGTGTTCAGCCTTAACTTGCTGACAAGTCAAACACTTAGCCACAAAGGTAGCTACATCCTTCTTCATTTCTTTCCACCAATACTGCCGTTTCAAGTCCCGGTACACCTTAGTACTACGTGGATGTACTGCGAATCTTGATTTGTGAGCCTCTGTTAGAATGGTTTCTCGAAGATTAGGGTCATTAGCTACAACAAACTTCCCACTGAAAAGCAAAAACCCTTCTCTGTTAGTACTCCAACCATTTAACTGTTCACCATTTTGAAGTCGGTTCCGAGTTGTCCTCAACTCTCTGTCTTGCCACTGACTCTGCTGGACAGTCTGGAGAAAAGATGGTGAAATCACAATGTTGCTCAGGCTAGCAACACCTTCATTCTCGAAGTACTGCAAGTTGTAATCACCAATCGTAATTGAGTTTTTCCAATCTTCAAACACCAGTGCAGCTAGTGCATCACGAGGCTTCCTACTCAATGCATCGGCTACAACATTGGCCTTACCAGGATGGTACTGTAGGTCGAAGTCATAATCCTCCATATACTCAACCCATCTTCGCTGTCTCAAGTTCAAATCCTTCTGGGTAAAGAGATACTTTAAACTCTTATGATCGGAGAATATGTCGAACTTCACACCATACAAGTAACATCGCCAAATTTTCAAGGCAAAGATCACTGCTGTAAGTTCCAGATCATGGGTGGGATAGTTCCTTTCATGTGGCTTTAACTGACGAGAAGCATAAGCCATAACTCGACCATTCTGCATCAAGACACATCCCAAACCCGTATTTGAAGCATCGGTATATACCACATAAGGTTCGTTACTGTCAGGAACAGTAAGAACAGGTGCAGTGGTTAAACTCTGCTTCAATCTGACAAAAGCTTCTTCACTCTCGTGATTCCAAACAAACTTGACATCCTTCCTGGTTAACTTCATCAAAGGCAAAGCAATTCTCGAGAAATCTTGCACAAAAATATCTCAAAACAAAAATGTCGCCCATAGGTCAAGCTCGTCTACATCTGTATAATCATGGCGACAAAAGGCAAGTCAGGCAACCAACTAGTCAATACTAAAATGTGCCTCCTCATCTGCATCACAAGACTAAAATAAGCTAAAGCTTAATAAGTAAAAACTCTGCATGCTTATAAATGCTATAAAATCTCATAAAGTTCCCATTGTACCATTTTTTTTCTTAAACATTTGAGTCCATGCGTTTTCCTTAAAAATTATTCTTAGTTAGGCCTCCTAGTATATTGCTTGTCCCGTAAGTCGATAGGCCGTGATAACATTGGACAGAAACTCTGGCCAAGAGTAAAAATAAGGTGCGACCGTCGTGTGAGGTTTTTTTTGAAAACTCCTTCCCTCATCAAAGGGGCATTCCATACCGAGCTAATATTGTCCCGCTTCAACGAGACACATTATAAAATCCGCAAGTCCCGCTTCAACGGGAGAATCTGCATCAACAGACTTACCTATCCAGCTCTGACAGAATAACAATTGCCATTAAAAATTATCTTATAAAATTGGTACAATGATACTCAGTTTCAAATACTTATATAATAAAAGTCTCCACTGGCATACAAAACATGCCATGCACATGCCATTTCATAACTTTCAGGAATAAGTAAGTTTCACATAAATACATGTTCCATATAGTTCTTGTGATGCAGTTGTAAGTCTTTACTTACCTCGTGTCCTAAATAGGAATTGGTAGTGGAAAGAGTCAATATCCTCTAGAGATTGGTGTGCTAATCACCTATCATAAATTACTATTATTCAATATGCACATTTTATAAAAAGAATGCAGTAAGATACTTGAACAAGACTGAAATAACAACTTTCACCAAATTAGGAAACTTGATCTTAAAATAACTCAGAAGCATATAAATCACTTAAAGTACTTGGTAGTCAATAACTAGCATTGAAAAACTATTCAAAAGTATTTAAAATATGAATGCTAGTTCATTAGCACAAAATGATCCAAAATGGCACATAATTTTGTAAAAAAAACAAGTCCATTTGCTCCCTAAATGGTGTCATTTCATTTTAAAAATATTTGGACAGCACCTCCCCTATTTTAGGGACATTCCCACATGATTAAAATCATGGTTTTAAACCTGCCATAATAATTAACAATCCAATTCCCACATATACACATCAAAAAAACATCTAAGATAACATTAAAGAAAATTTCAAATCTTTTTCGGTTTAGACAAGTTGAAAACAATTTGTGCACTTGTCTATGGCTATAAACAGCAACTAAATCAATGGAATATATAATAGAATCTATGACATATCCATTGCAAGTTGAGAAAATCATATTAGAAGTATAGAAAACTTAATACACAATTAGTAAATTTAGGCCTCTTGGTGTAACTTGTATTCTCTACTTAAATTCTATATTCTAGCAATATATAAGGGTTTCTAGGACTATTAATAATCAAATAATTGCTTTGGTTTAAGGGCTAACACAAAAAAAATTAACTATAAGTTTAAAATCATACATAATGCTCACTTTGACTAGTTTGAGTTTTTGTTGGAGTTCTTGCCTTTTATCTCCACCAAACTGATTTTCTAGCCTTAGAATTAGATTTTGGACTTAAGAAGACCTGAAGAAACCATTATTTAAGTGGGAACAAGCAAAAAATTAAAATTAAAGGACAAGACCTAGAAAGAACAACTTAATAGAATTACATTGGCTAGTTTTGGTGTATCTTGCTTTCTAGGGCTCCAATTTGAGTTCTACCACTTGGAAACTCTTGGAAATGTGTGAGGGAAGTTGAGAGAAGTCAGAAAAATCATTGGAGAATTTCAGGTCGTGGCTGGAGAGAAAGAGAAAGTAAATGACCAGATTTGACCCAAAATCAACACTTAATGGCTAAGAAAAGATATAACTTAAATTTTAAGGGGTATTTTGGGTATTTTACACATCACTTTCCATGTGTCCAGCTCTAGAACATCCTTAGTATAGTCACCACATTGCTGATCACTCCTATATACACAAGTATAGTCAAAGTTGGTGAATCCTACCTTAGAAAGTGAAAACTAGTCATACTTTGACTTATGATCCTATATGGCCAATCTTATTGTAATTTGGTGGAACCTAGCCCCTTAACCAATCATTAAACATAAAAAAAAAAAAGCCAATTAAACTCTAATTAACAATGCAAACATAGTATTAGCACGCAATTAATAAAATACATAAAAACGACATTATGCGATTAAGTTTAATCTAAGCTAGCTTAGTGCTACTAAATATGAATTAGTTTCCTAAGTGCCACCTCGTGCTTACCTGGAGCCGACAAATAAAATGCTATAAATGAGTCCTAGACATTGAATCAAGCCTATTTGACATGTTAAACACACCGTGAATTCAGCTTCGAAATGCGTTAAAATTACATTTTACCGAAAAATTACTATTTGACCAAGTTATCAACAAATACGTTCTTAATGCATGTGCACATAGTATTACTTTCGTAATTATATTCTTTGTTCTTTTAGCACACTGAGCTCTCTCTCTCTGAGGGTATTGAACCTTTACACTGCATTGGGACACTTCGACAATCATTAGTGTAATAACATGTATGTAAATGCACATAACATAATGAATGAGCATGTTATTATAAAACTAGTATTAACAACTTCTAGATGCCTAATATGCAATTAGAATATATTTATCATTGGCTTAATATACATGTAAGAATCTTGGGCATCACACTTACTTTCATGTATTTTGTTCTTTTGAGTTACTAAAGACTAGTTCCAATCTTTATTTAGAATTCCACTCTCTTGGAAGATAAGATGTGTGAATTATTAAAAACGTTCTTTATGGTGAACACTGCACACATGATGTCACCTTGAGTTTGTTCAAAGACTAATATTACACTCTTAGACTAAATGTCCTATATTTTTTGTAAATCTGATTAATCATATTAATTAGCTTGATCCATTTAGTATATACTATACTTACAGATGAACCCTTAATGCAATGTGGACTAATAATGTGAACTTACCGTATTACCTTGATAGTACATATTTACCCTTGATTTATCATTTTTCTTCTAATGGATAATATTTGATTATAGTATTTGTGGGTAATTTTAGAGTGTACTAATGTATCTTTAGTAGAATCTAATATTACTAATATACTATGTCTTATTAGTTAAGAATTGATTGGAACTGAGCTTACCATATTATAGTTTAAGAGTACATACAAGAGGACAAATTTCGCATGTTACTATAGGGTGCATGCCCCCTCTACGCCACATAACAGAGTTCTACTTAGGTGGGACTTTGACTTTTCTCTTTCTCTCACTCCCACTTTTGATTAATTCTAAAGTAAGGATTGGAATATTTTTTATTAAAAGAGTTTAATTGGAATAGGAACCTACTTCTATTAAGGTTCGGAGATTCCTAATGGTAATGCTATGTTGAAAGTATGCACGTGAAAGTATTGCTTACCAAGTATTTATTGAAGTTCTGTAGTGGAAGTCACAACGTTTTCATTTTCAATTTTATTTTCTGAAAAAACCATAATTGTTACTGATAATAAAATTGGTTATTAGAAACTATATATTAAACAATTACCAAAATAGATACTTAGTTTCCAATTATCAATTTGTCCAAATTGGTTATTGATTACTAGTAACCGAGAGTTCAGACTTGTAACTAGTCACTTTAGAAACGATCAACAAATTTGTTTAGTAGAAATGAGCAACTAATTTGGTTGTTGGAAACCAATCACTAATCTTATGACTAGTTATTCTGAAACCAATAACTGGCCAATTTGGTTGATTAACCAATCGGTTAGTGCAATTAAAAACGAAATAAACTAAAACTAATCAGTTATTGGAAATGCAAAACTAATTTTGTTACTAGAAATTAAATTAGTTTTCAAGCTGTATTTTCTATTGGTTTCTAAGTCTTAAATTGGTTGTTGGAAGCCTAAAAACTAGTACCTAATCCAATATTCTAAACTAGAAGTCAAATTGTCTAGTACTGGTTTCTATTTATTAGTGTGGTTGATAGAAACTAGTCATCATTATGCATTTAGAAACCGGAGGTTATATATGCTGCTAGTTTTTATTTACTTTTGTAGTTGCTAGAAACAAATAGCCCTTTCAAACTAGAAACCATAATAGTTATTGGTATCTAGCAACTAGTGTAGTTGTTAGAAACTACTCACCAATTTGTAACTAGAAGCTGGAAACTAGAAATCATGTTTGCTATTAGTTTTTAGTTACCAGATTTATAACCATACAACTTAAAATTATAGTGGCAATTAGTTTCTAACTACTTGTATCGTAGTTGAAACCCAATAACTAAATTGATTACTAGAAATTAGAAATTAATTTTGTTAATTTCTTACTAGAAATAAGAAACCAAATTGGTTTCTACCAACTACAATAAATAGATAAACTTGTAATCACTTAATGGGGAAACCATCTAGTTATCAAAGAAATTAATAACAAAAAATCAGATAAACTAGTAACCAGATAAACTAATAACTAAGAAAAATATTTATTTAGTAAAGATACCAATAACCAAATTAGTTAATGGTAATAAGGTTAAATCAATAACGAGATCTATAACTAGTAACCTAAAGAGTTATAATAGGTCAATAGCAACAATATTTAAGTTGGTTTCTATTTATCCATAAACAAATCTGTTCAAAAGATGACCAAATAACTAATAACCAGAGAAACTGATAACCAGATTCGTTATCATTTATACGTGAGTGGTACATAGTTTACCAAGTAGTTTGTTGTATACTAGAAATAAGAAACCAAATTGGTTTCTACCAACTACAATAAATAGATAAACTTGTAATCACTTAACAAGGAAACCATCTAGTTATCAAAGAAATTAATAACAAAAAATCAGACAAACTAGTAACCAGATAAACTAATAACTAAGAAAAATATTTATTTAGTAAAGATACCAATAACCAAATTAGTTAATGGTAACAAGGTTAAATCAATAACGAGATCTATAACTAGTAACCTAAAGAGTTATAATAGGTAAATAGCAACAATATCTAAATTGGTTTCTATTTATCCATAAACAAATCTGTTCAAAAGATGACCAAATGACTAAGAACCAGAGAAACTGGTAACCAGATTCGTTATCATTTATGCTTGAGTGGTACATAGTTCACCAAGTAGTTTGTTGTTTATTAAGGTAGCTGGTTATCATAGATAACTCAAAAATTCTATTCGAAAATAAAAATGTAAAATATTTTTTAAAGTTTGTAGAAAAGAAAAGAAAAATTATTCTTCTAAAAAATCTTACGAAAAAACAAAGGAATTTTAGGTGAATATGGGTTTGGATTCACACTTTTTTTAGGGAATAAATTTATCAAAATAGGAGCAGATGGTACAAATTTTTTTGAATTTCAAAATATAAAAATATTTTTTCACATATACTAAAACTCGGGATTTAAATTGCAGAAAAAACCAAACATGAGAATATGAGAATAATTTTTTGCAGTTCACTTTTTTTAAAAAAAAAAAAGATACTGATCAGGTTTTCAAAAAATTTCACGTTTTAAATAATTTTAAAAAATGTCACATTTTTTTATACGTATTTTTAAATAACACTAGAATCAGTGCCGAAACGAAGAACATATCAAAATTACCATTTTCTACATCCTATTTTTGAAATACCATTTTTTTGGCTGTTGCCTTTTTAACAATACCATCCCATACGGGGATTTTATAAAACTATTTTTTAAAAAACTGTATTTTTATTTATTTAATTTCTCACGTAGAAACGTCCAAAACGAAATCACTTACGGATTTCCATTTAAAACTGGGTTAGTCAGCTAGAAATGACTTGACTGAAAGGTTTGATCGATTTTGATAAAAGAGAGGTTTGAGCTAAGAGCAAGAGTCCTAATGGGTTTTTCTTAGTTGTGAAGGAGGCTTCACCTGATGAACTATCATAAGACCAGACTGTCACCCATATAGATATCTAAATTCATCATTACATTTGTTCGAAGAGTCCACATATGATTACTATATATTATGTTTTCATACCGAATAATGAATTTTTTTAGCTTGTATTGCATCTTACCGTTATAACCTTAACTCCGGATCAACACAGAAATAGTAACAATACCATGCTACATAACTCAATTAATAACAATTTTTTAGTTAGTTTGAATCCTCAAACTTTTGTAATCCAATGACCATGGTTATTATTAGCACTCAAATAAGAGTGAAAGTTCAAGTTAACTAACCATAATCAAATATTACCCAATCACATGTCAAGGGTGATGTCACTAAGATTTGTTCAGCGTTTTTTGAAAAAATAAAATAAAATGATGTACAGAAACAAAACTTAAGGTGAATTTTTTTTTAAGTCAACGTAGACCTCATTAACTTAAACGAATTTGTAATGGAAACGAATGAAAACACGACAAACTCAAACTTTCCTCCAAACATTGCATGAACATTGTATTCAGTCATGGAGGCAATAAAATTTTTGAGGAGGGTATACACTAAAAATTTTTTAACTAATTTTGAAACACGTTAGTCAACATAAACTAATATAGAATTAAAAAAAATATATTTACAATGAGTCCAAAGAAATATTATCCAATGATCAAGGAAACTAGGAACCAGAAGAAAACATTTCCTTATCGATGTTAAGCACTGGTGTAGAGACCTCGACCAAGCAGCTGGCTTTACTAAGTTTGAAAATAATCTCTCAGGATGTCAGAATGATTGAAAGCTATATAGAGCACGCCCTTCTCTGGGAGAGAGAGAAAAGAAGATTCAAAATTACTTAGTCCTTCTTCAGAGATTAATATTGATCACTGGATTGAACCATCTATCCTCAGGGATGTAAATGTAAATGACGTTATCTTGGACTTGTCTATGTCAAGCGGTGGAACACGGTTTGGCTCCATGTATAAGCCGTGTTTAATACACGGTGAAGAAAAAAAAATATAGCCAATTAATATACCGTGTACAAAACGTATGCAAAACGTGTGAAGAGTTGGAGAGGGTTGGTTATCTCAAACCTATAAATAGAGACTCTATTCCTCATTTATTTTCATCCCCAGAGAAGTGAGAAACACCAATTATAGTGAGAGTAAAATAGAGAGATTTTATTCTTTGAGAGTTAGAGAAAAATACAGTTTTTTCTCTTGGGTGTATTCGGAGTCTGGGGTGTGAGTTGAGAGTGTTGAGTGTAAACACTTGTAAAATTTCTTTTCTCCCTATAGTAAAGATCTGCAGCAGCTCCGTGGACGTAACCAAATTGGTGAACCACGCTAAATTTGTGTGTCATATTTATTTATTTATTTCGGCATTATTTTTCATATTTATTTTATCACTTCCACTATTGTATGTTTATTGGGGAGGTTATTCCCTAACAGTCTACTATTGAGCCTACAACTCCTAAATTTAAGGCTCACTAGACCCTTATTTATGACCCATCTATTAAGATCATGGGAGGCCTACCTTACAAAAAGAGAAAATGCCAGAGTTTCATGCGACCTGTTATTCACTCTTATCTTTCTTTGTGATGGGCAAGGACCTAAGGACCATATTGGGTCTACTTTTGTGCCTCTGAACAATGAAGCCCTCATAGCAACACAGGCCTATATGCTAATTTGCTAATACCTCCTTCATTCGCATAATAGTTGTCTATTGTTTATAGCGAAAGTATCAACACCAGTATAGAATCTAGCTAACACTCCTACAAGAGGAGAGTCAAAGAAATCATGCTAGAGACTGAAAGCGAAAGCTCGTAAAAGAAAGAATAAGCAGCCTGAAACCAAGAGGTCTTCCTCATCCAATTAAAGATATCACTAGCAATACCCAGGTTTTTCGGCTCGGGGCTTCGGAGACTGGCCCAAAACAAGTCTCCCTAAGAACAATGTTAGTATTGGCCTAGAACTGTAAGGAGCTTGCATGGGCCCTGGTACTTGATTCTCTCTGAAATAAAAGATTACTGGCGTAGCTTTGAAACGAAGGCTCTATGCTATTCACTTCACTAATTTTATCTCCATTCAACCTACTGGGTTGGCAGGGGGTTTTCTCTGTAGCCTGACGTGAGGGAGTTGATGTGGAGCCTACTCTGGTGGAAAAAAACATAATCTCATGCATTTGTTATTCAAACCCTCCTTGTACCCTGTGGAACCCGCTTGGAGTGTGCAACCCTCCTCACAAAGCTGATAGAAGATGATTTTGGAATAGAATTCCGAGGCTGATAGAGAATAGTGTCAGGCCTTGCTTACTTTTGGGAGACGTCAATGGCACTCTTCCTGATGACAATTACTGGAAGGGAACCAGGGGGTAAGAGAGGTTCTGGTAACTTCATAGCAATGAGGGAGAACTTAAATAGAGCTGGCATGATTGATTTGGGGGCACATGGGTTGAAATACAATTGGTCAAATAACTAAGGAGGCCTAGTCCTTGTTCGTGCCAGGTTAGACAGGGCTGTGGCAAATGGGGAATGGTACAATCTTTTCCAAGGTCATGCATCCGAGTTATGATGACTCTCTCTCCAACCATTACCCTATTATTCTTGACTCCCTGGGGTTGCAGGATATAAAGCCCAAGGGCTTCAAGTTTGAAAACATGTGGGCTAGGGATATTAGGAGTCATTGAAGTGTCTATAGAATCAAGCATGGCCCAAGAAGCTTTACACATTCTTTATTGATGTTGGAGGTGATAACTTTTCAATGGTCTCAATTTTAGCATAATCGACCTCAATGCCCTTCATAAAAACTCAGTGGCCAAGAACTATCCCCTCTTGTACCATAAAATGGCACTTCTCTTAGTTCAGGATCAAGTTGGTCTCCTCACAACATTGTAGTACTGCTGCTAAGTTTTCCAAACAAGAGTCAAAGGAAGGACCAAAGATATAGAAGTCGTCCATGAATACCTCAATGAAACATTTTGTCATAGCAGAGAATATTGCTAACATGTAGCACTGAAAGGTCGCAAGGGCATTACATAGACCAAATGGAATTCATCTGTAAGCAAAGGTTCTATAAAGNTCTATTTATAGATATTATTTTGTTTAATTAAAATTCATCATGCATGTCTTTTCATGATAAAATGTGAGAGAAAAAAGTATTAAATAATGAGTATTTTTTTTTCTCAACTATTCAAATTATGGTAGCCATTAGATAATGATCCAACGGCTAAAAAAATACTATTAGATTAGAAACCATATATATAAATTTTATATATATGGTTCCCAATCCAATAAGTATTTTTTTTACCTATCTATAGATATATTTTTTTTTAATCAGTGAATCATAATCTAACTACTACCATAATTTGAATAGTTGTGAAAAAAAATACTAAAAATAAATACATATTATTTAATACTTTTATCTCTCTAACTTTTATCATAAAAATATCTACGTGATGAATTTTAATTAGGAAAACAATACCTATGGATATATCTTGCTTCCTTTTTTCTCTGGTTTGATAAATTTTCTTTTACAATCCTAAAATGCATCATGCTAACTCATGTAGGATGTGTTCCAAGATACCAAATTTACTTGAAATTAAATTTCATAACTCGGGCGCTTCTTTCTAGATTCTTATTCCTTTGATATCTTGATGCATAGATATTCTATACACCAATTCACTAAACTAATAACTTAAAGACTAAAATAAGAAGTTTATATTTTTCTCTTCGGCAACAAATCAAATTCATGTAAAAAATCAATGATAAGGAACAGAAAAATATATATACTAACACCGAACAAAAAAAATTCACCACTATTTCTTTCAACACCAACACCAAAAAAGGGGGAAAAACCATAATTTTCCAAAACAAAATAGAGAGAAAAACCATAGACACAATGCATAAGGTATTGAACTTTACTACTAATGTATTTAGTTATC
>JXTB01000266.1:399979-428747 GCA_002914805.1 Parasponia andersonii | reverse complement strand
TTGATGGAATTTGACACTGTAGAATGGCGGTGTGTAAGAGGGTTAACCGAGTGGATTCGAGGTCGCGGGTGACGAACAATGCGGCGACAACCTTACTGGTGACCATGCTTTTTTTTTCTTTTTTGGTGTTATTTGAAGCAAGAAAGGAAAATAGCATGAAGGAGAAGAGGAGAGGAGGAGGAGTTGAAGGTAGGATGCGGCCAGAGGAAGAGGAAGAGAGTATGATGGCCATTCTAGTATAGAAAGGGTGTTTTGTTTCATATTTCTAGTTTTTCAATTTTTTTTTTATTTTATTCATTTAAATTGAAACTTTGAAATAATTTAATGTTTTAAAATTTAGTCATGTGTTTCTCCAAAAATAAATAAATAAATAAAAAAGAGTCATGCCCCTATCATGTGACAGTTCAACAGAAAACTCAACAGAGTTCGGCCCGAGGAACAACAATGCACATAAACTAAAGGTTTGGGGACTTAAATGCTAAAATTAAAAGATTTGGGACCTATATGGCAAGACACCCAAAGTTTGGAGACTAATGATGCCAATGAGCCTTAATAAATTTACAAGCTCCTTTAATTATTTAGAAACCAATGTCTAATCAAGCCAACCGCATGTGAAAGAAAGCCACAAGGGCTTAATTCTGCAAAGAATCTGCCCCGCCGTGTGCACCTTCAGCCCCCGCCCCTCGCCGCTGTCACCATTGGCGGCCGGCCATGCCCACCCACCCTGTCCCCCATGTCCAACCCGACTATGTCAAGGAAGAACATGGGACACAAGGTGGGCGCGCATGGGGAGCAAGGGGGCAGCGCGCGCTGGTGCCCCCCTGGCAAGCACCCTATGTATCAATGATATTGGCGTAGACTAAGTTATAATTAGACAAAAACATGTTTGATGCTAAGTGGGCTCCTAATCACTAGGCTAAGTCAAGAAGCACAGTGGGATTGGGAGCCTTATTTCAGCTTTGATAGCTTTTAGGTAAACTGATAAGTGTGAACACATAAACTATCATTCTTTAGAATATGCTAGTCTTTTTTTTAAAAAAAAAAAGATCGATGGAGATTCTTACTAATGATTTGGTTCAGTAAATTTAGAAAGAATTAGATAGTTATTCTTATTATGGTTAAATGGATGTTAATAAATTGGAAATGGTTAAATGGATGTTAATAAATTGGAAATGGTTAAATGGATGTTAATAAATTAGAAAAAAACTGACAAGATAGTAATTAACTGATTACTAAACTGAAATGTAATAGTGGATAGTCAAATATTACAAGAGAAAAAAATGAGCAACAAAAAATTCCCAATTTGTATGGAAATTCCCTATCGCTAGTCAAATTTGGCAAATGAACCTATATGGCTACACATCATTATCGTAGTGATAGTAGGCATATGGCTCCTCCTGGTAGTTACCTATTTATGTCTTGCTTCCTATTCTCTACACGTAGAGGCATATGGCTCCTCCTGGTAGTTACCTATTTATGTCTTGCTTCCTATTCTCTACACGTAGGAGACTCTAGACACCTCTTTTATAATTAACAAAAATTGTAATGAAATTCTGTCAGTTTTTCTAGAAAGAAGAAATTCACAAAGATAATTAAACAGTTGATTTTCCAATCTTTGAATTACTTGTGAATTAAACATAATCACTGGCTTGATCTTTTCTTGTATAGTATATAGAGATCACATACTTATTTGATTATGCAAAAAAATAGACCAGAGGATCAGTTGGGAGTTGGAGTAATACACTTGTTCATATATAATTTATAAGAGGTATGATTTTCTATATGTAATTCTAATATGCAGTCACGGGGATTAATATGCTTTTGGTTGCATTTTCTTTTGCATTGTTTAAATTGAAAACTTGTTGGAAGATTTTTAATACAAATAAATTTTAAAAATATTACTAATTGCTATTCTTTTGACCTCTTTCCAACATAAACTGTACGACAACTTATGGATTTGGGCTTATAAAGAGGAATTACATTAATATAATTAAAGACTAGGAAAACGTTCTAGGGGGGTTGTGTTAAGAATTTTTCCTTTTGATTTTGTACTGTGCTTTTACTTTAGTGTGATTTCTAATATTGTTATTTTAGAAGGAAGTTTTTAACAATAAAATAATTGTTTAAAAGTTGTGGTAGAGCAAACAAGATGGGAATAGACCCACCGTAAAACCCTTTGATTTTGTGTGGGCATTTTGGTCTTTTGACCACTTTTTTTTTCAAAAAAAAAAAACGAATTAGTAAAATTAAAATTTGAACTATAGAGTGAATATGGACCAGTTTAACTCTAGGTTCACTTGGGGTTTAAGTGTAAAGAATTTTTAAAATGAGGGACCAAAATATAATTAATTAGGACGGAAATTGAAAAGAATTTCCAAAGGCTAGGTCAAAGTGTAATTAAATAAAATAGTACCCATTAGCTCAACAACTGACACGTGGCACTATAATTTTAAAAATTTCTTTTAAATCCCCAACCTTTCCTTTCCTTTACTCTAAAATCCCTAACTTTCGAAAAAATGGTAGCGTTGTGCCTAGCCACCAACTCTGGCACCAGCAACCCCCTCCTCCGACAATGCGCCTATCCGTGCTTCTTGTCTCTGACCAACGAAGCGATCCCCAGTGGTCTTGTTGCCATGCACGTGTCGTAGATAGAGCTAGACTCCTCGAAACTTCTGCCAACCACAACATTTTCCAACCAAATTAGTCGTGAAACCTCTATGGAGTAAAAGAGAAAGATTAAAACATAAATGAATATGGTATTTTTGTGTTGAAACAAAATCTGAAAATGAGACAAATTTTAAATAGAAAATGTGGTATTTACTAAATATTTCTAAAAATAATATTTTTGTAATTATTTTTTCAGAGTAATTATTTAAGCCATAAAAATTATGTCACATAAAAGAGGAGTTTGAAACAAGAACAAGTATGATTTTCTGGCATTGAAATAATATCTGAAAATGTGTTAATTTTTGAACTAAAAGAATGGACTTTTTCAAATAAATTTCAAAAAAAGACATTTTTGTAATTCTCGAAGTTAAAGCCCGTTTAAGGCTCAAGATCTCAAAACTGAATTTTGACTTTGAATTCGGGCTCAATGAAGTGAGAGACAAACTTTGATATATAAACTTAATATGTTTTGAGGTGGCAAGAATTTCGAAACACGAGACTCAGGATTTGTCTTGTTTTTTATGCTAAGGGTCAGGTCTCAGCCAAGAACCCAAATTTATCAAATTACACGTCTAAACTTGCTAATTTTAGTGCTAAAAATTCGTAATGATGTCCGTTTATCTATTCGAGGCTTTGTTGGAAAATTAAATTTTCAAACTAAACGATCGATGGTTTGAAAACGACCCCCAACCCTCCAACTCCAACGACATCAAATGCTCTCCTTAGCTTTGTAGTACTATTTTGTTATTTGTTTGAGTTAGAGATTCAATTAGTTGATTCTAAAATATAATTTAATTGTGAGTTTACGTATTTTGATTAATTATGGAATTTTGTGAAATATTTTGTAAAAATGTGATTATATTTGATTTTGAAATAAATTGTTAGACAAATTACTTAGGAGACACATCATACTGGTTGCGTGCCAACATATCTTGTTTTAGAACTATTTTCTGTGAGAACTAGATTTAGTAGGATTGACTAAAAATGGTTGTTATGTTGTTACAATTTCTGTAAAATGTAAATAAATTAGAAATTTAGTTTTGTGAACTGAACTTGGATTGAATTAAAAACACTGCATAGTTTGTCTGTAAATTTCTGGAAAATTGAACATATTCTAATTCATCTCATTCATATAGCAGTAGATTGTATATTCATCTCACGCAGCACCGACAGAATCACATTATTCTGAAAGAACATTAGAATCATAGTGTTTTAACAAAATACTAGAACATAAAAGAAAAAGAAAAAAAAAATTCATGGTCATCAAATAGGTGACTGGAATAAAACTCACGATCATTACATAGATGACTGGAACTCACGTATATCGTATACATTAGACATTACAGAATTATATGATATTCAAAGCACTTGTGGAGACTTGAATAATATGCACTTGTTTTGAGATACTATTTTACCATGGTTTTAAATATTTGTATCTTTGGAAATTGAATTCAATTGAATTCCTATAAAATTGTTGAGTATTTACTGACCATGTAGGAACTTAAAAGTAAGTATTTTAATACTGGTTAAAAACCTGTAATTGAATCTCTATTAAGTATTTACATGCTCACTTCCTAGTTTTTCCCATTTTCAGGTGTTGATTTTTTTTGTGGTAATTGTTCTGGTGGCTTGAGAAGCATGTTTAGTATATGCTTGCAGTTCCATTCCAGTTCATTGGTTGGTTCTTACTCTTTATCATCTTTTCTTTTTATGTCAAAATTATTTAGCCAATACTAGTGTATTTACTAAGTGGATGTATGAAAATGATTTTGCTATTAAAATTGAGTCGTTATAAATAGAATTGATTTTAGGTAAATTATTTGGATATTAGACATATGGTTTTAATTTGATTTATTTTACCAAAATTTATGAATTAAAAAAGATTTCTAAATGAATTAATTAGAATTTCCTCTATGCTTAAAATCAAGGATTTTCTCGAGGACTAAAATATAAAATTCTACATACTTGATTTTCTAGAATTTTAGAAATTCATTGTTTATTATTGTTTTTAGTTAAATTTAATAAAAGCCACAACTTTGGATTTTTGGTCTCGACAGCTACCCTTAAATATTAAATTTATTGACCCGATTCTATTTGAGCATTTGGATACAAAGCAGACATCCATAGGAA
This sequence comes from Parasponia andersonii, assembly GCA_002914805.1. Taxonomy (NCBI): domain Eukaryota; kingdom Viridiplantae; phylum Streptophyta; class Magnoliopsida; order Rosales; family Cannabaceae; genus Trema; species Trema andersonii. Next base: position 423,950 of record JXTB01000266.1, on the reverse strand, counting down.
ACAAATTAAAATTATCAGAGGAATTACGCCATAAGATATTTGTGGAATCGATCTGGAATAAAATGACTCATATGGATCACTATTATTATGCATTTCAATAGAACTCTCCATTTTTGTTAATACATTATAACCCTCTACTCAATTATTGGTATCTCTTGCTAATTTGAATCTAAAAACCATTGAAGAATAATTACTATTTTTGAAAGTAAATACCATTATGTAGTGTATCTAGATCTGATTCATAAATAACATAAATTTATATGATAACAATACTAAAATAATTAAAATTATAAGATTCATTCAAAACCATCGTATATCTACAACTCCCTATTAGAGAGAAAAATGTAAAAATCTCCTTCTCTTTCGGGCTAGAAGAAAAAAAAAAAAAAAAAGACTTCGACTGAATAGATCAAAAGAAAAATAGAGAATAGAAAAAAGGAGAGTTGTTCTTTTCTTTTTCATTTTTTCTTTAAAAATAAAAACTAAAAATAAACATAAGGACATAATGATGAAGATTTACATATAGATGTCAATGCTCGTCATTTATTTCAACTAGGTAACAAGTGTCTAATTCTAAATCAATTATTAAAAGTGTTTAGAGAAGTGCTTTGTCCAGCCACCAGCCAACTAGCATGCATGAAGCGCAATTCTATGCTATGTCGAAAAAAGTCCAAATCAAACCCAGATTTATAGAAAGGCGTGAAAGGGGTTGATCAGTAGATATCTTTGTCAAACTTCCAGTCTTAAAAGGCAATATATTAGTGAGCAAAAGATCAAGGTCGGTGACGCAAAAGCGAGTAATCTTTGGAAAAAGCTTTACATGATGATTTCCCTGGTGCCATTGATAGATAGATCTAAACTATAACTAGCTATATATAATATCATATTATATACTTTTATATATTTATTTAGAAAAAGTGTACAAGGGGACGGCAAATAAAGCTAAGGCTGGGCTGTGAGAATCTCTGGTGTCGTCTGCAAGGATAGTATTATCCCAGCCAGCCCAAGTAGTAAAGGTGAAAAAGAAATAACAATGTTTAAAGCTGCTTGTTCCTCAAGTTAAGCACTTTTTATTTTTCTTTCTCTCCTCATACAACTAAGAATTCCATTAGTGAATCTCTTTGTATCAGTTTCTTTTTTTTTTTTTTTTGTCCCATTTTAATTTTCTTAGAGCCCACGTCGAACTGAGTCAGAAAAAGAAGTAAATCACACTAAGGAATAGGAAACAAAAGCAGCCCTCTCGAGCCTTTAGCCAATTGATCACATTATAAAGTTTCACTCTATAAACACAAGAGAACCTTTTTTTTCTCTACATCTCATTCGCTTCAAAGAACAACATGATGATATTATTACAGGATCGATCACATCACTAGATAAGGCTCCCTTATTAATGGCGACCGTAGAGAAACTCATAGTGGAAGTCGTGGACGCTCGCAACCTCTCCCCGAAAGACGGGCATGGCACGTCGAGCCCCTACGTGACGGCTGACTATTACGGCCAGCGAAAGCGAACCCAGACCGTCATACGGGACCTGAATCCGACGTGGAACAAGGTTCTGGAGTTCAACGCGGGAAAGCCATCGGAAGTTTTCGAGGACGTTCTGGAGATCAATGTGTTCCACGACAAGAACCATGGCCCCACCACGAGGAACAACTTCTTGGGCAGGCTTCGGCTGAACTCGGCTCAGTTCGTCAAGAAAGGCGAGGAGGCCTTGGTTTATTTGCCTCTGGAGAAGAAGCACTTGTTCAGCTTCATTCAAGGCGATATCGGCTTGAAAATCTATTACGCCGACGAGGTTGTTCCACCGCCGCCAGAGGAGTCCAACTCAGCCGCCACTGAAGAGAAGGCAGCACCGTCGCCATCTACTGAGCCCCCACCAGCCGAACCGCCGTCTGAAAGTGCCAAGCCGATGGAAGAGCCTCCAGCTGGTCAGCCAGAGGAGGCTGCTCCGGCACACGAATTGCCGCCGGCTAATGAGGAAGATGGGAATCAGGTGGNTCTCCCCCCAGTCCCATGCAACGAGAATCCGAACTTGATATGATGGCGGCCTCTGTTTCGAAATCGTTGCCGGAAGTTAAGGTTGCTGGAATCAACGGTCCCAGGCCGATCAAGAGACCCTATTCAGGAGGATCAGCGGCGTCTGATATTTCGGATATCAGTACGATCGAACGGTCATCGTTCGATCTAGTAGAGAAGATGCACTACCTCTTTGTACGGGTCGTGAAAGCAAGATCACTCCCCACGAATGGGAATCCGATTGTGGAGATTTCGGTCTCCAACTACCACGTCAGATCAAAGCCCGCTAGCAAGAGCGTCTTCTTCGACTGGGACCAGACCTTCGCCTTCTCCCGCGACGCACCGGAATCTTCGTCCGTACTGGAGGTCTCACTGTGGGACCCACCAGGCCCGAATCACGCATCCGACGTGGTGGCGAGCAAAAACTTCCTGGGAGGACTCTGTTTCGACACAGCGGAGATTCCTCTGCGGGACCCACCGGACAGCCCGCTGGCCCCGCAGTGGTATAGATTGGAGGGCGGGGGGGCCCACTTCGGGGACTTCATGCTTTCCACGTGGGTGGGCACCCAAGCGGACGAATCATTTCCCGACGCGTGGAAAACGGACACCGCCGGAAACCCAAACGCTCGAGCCAAAATCTACCAGTCCCCCAAACTCTGGTACCTCCGAGCGACGGTCCTCGAAGCCCAAGATGTCGTTCCCGCAACGACGTCGTTTAAGGAGTCTAGCTTCCAAGTCAGTGCCCAGCTGGGTTTCCAAATCCAAAAGACGAAGCCTTCCCTCACGCGGAATAGCACTCCCTCGTGGAACGAAGATCTAATTTTCGTGGCGGCCGAGCCTTTCTCCGAACACCTTGTCTTCAGTCTCGAGATACGACAACAAAAGGGCCAAACGACACTGGGAACGGCCGTGGTTCCACTCACGGTCATCGAGAGGAGAGTGGACGACAGAAAAGTCGCTACACGGTGGCTAAGTTTAGAGAATCTGGACCACGAGAAGGGAAGAGCTAATTACAGAGGACGAGTCCACCTTCGTCTCTGCTTCGACGGCGGGTATCACGTGATGGACGAGGCCGCGCACGTGAGCAGCGACTACCGCCCAACCGCCAGGCAGCTCTGGCAGCCCCCAGTCGGGACCGTCGAGCTCGGCATCATAGGGTGCAAGAACCTTGTTCCCGTCAAGACCGTCGACGGCAAGGGATGTACGGACGCTTACTGTGTTGCCAAGTACGGTCAGAAGTGGGTCCGTACGCGTACGGTTTCGGACAGTTTGGACCCCAAGTGGAACGAGCAGTACACGTTCAAGGTGTTTGATCCGTGTACCGTGCTGACAATCGGGGCTTTCGATAGTTGGGAGGCTTGCGAAAGGGAAGGCTCTAGAGACGCCGCGCGTCCCGATTTTCGTATGGGGAAGGTTCGGGTGCGTATATCCACTCTGGCTACTGGTAAAGTGTATAAAAATACGTATCCATTGTTGGTGTTGACTCCGGCTGGATCGAAGAAAATGGGTGAGTTGGAGATTGCTGTACGATTCGTAAAGGTGAGTCCTACGCTAGATTTGCTCCACGTCTACTCTCAACCCTCATTGCCGTTGATGCACCATGTGAGACCTTTGGGGTTGGTCCAACAAGAGGTGTTGAGGAGCAGCACTGTGAAAATCATTGCCGCACACTTGTCGAGATCTGAGCCGCCGCTTCGTCGGGAAGTCGTGCTTTACATGCTTGATGCCGATTCACACGGGTTTAGCATGCGGAAAGTAAAAGTCAACTATTTCCGGATTATCAATGTCATTGCGAACGTGATAGACGTCATGCATTGGGTTGACGATACACGTACGTGGAAAAATCAAGCGGCTACGGTACTCGTGCATGCATTACTTGTGACGCTGGTGTGGTATCCGGATCTAATAGTCCCAACTCTGGCGTTTTATGTGTTTGTGATTGGTGCTTGGAATTATAGGTTCCGATCTCGTGATCCACTTCCTCACTTTGATCCGAAACTGTCTTTAGTGGAGACAAGTGATGGTGATGAGTTGGAGGAGGAGTTTGACACATTCCCAAGTTGTAGACCGCCTGATGTGGTTCGGGCCAGGTACGACAAGCTACGTATATTGGGGGCAAAGGTGCAAACAGGGCTAGGGGATTTGGCTACGCAAGGCGAGCGAGTGCAAGCATTGGTGACATGGCGAGATCCACGTGCCACGGGGATATTTGTGGGGTTGTGTTTTGTGGTGGCAATGATATTGTACTTGCTTCCATCAAAGATGGTAGCCATGGCATTTGGATTCTATTATTTTCGCCATCCAATCTTTCGAGATCGGTTCCCTTCCCCTGCTTTGAATTTCTTCCGTAGGCTTCCTTCACTCTCTGATCGTATCATGTAGATTCGATCAATAAGAACATATTATATATATATATATATATATATATATATGACTCAGATTTTACCCATGATTTCTTTTTCATTTTTTTTTTCTTTTTAATAATTGCATTTAGTAGATACCGCTTTTGGAATCAGGCCCTTTCTTTAATTCTCTCAATATTTTGTCGATTACTCTCTCATTCTTCAACCAATCATCCAGATAAAACGTAGTTTTAAGACTGTTCATAACTCCCATAGATGGGAGGATAAATCCTTTGAAGGGTAACTATTTACAAAACCTATATTGGGCTTGCTTGGCTTTCTCTTAGCTTCCCTAAAATACATTTTCAGGCCGTCGCAACCCTATACCATCAATATCATTTATTTATACTCCTGTTGTGATAACAAGATTGTACTCATAAAATTAGAAGGAAAAATATCTAACTTCTTATAGACCGTTATCGACGTCGATGGAAGTACAATACGATTTATTCCACTCCAAAGTCTTCCGGAGTATAACTCGTTTTTTATACCGTATTCAATAAGTAGTCACATTGTACGCTACAAGCAAAATGATTAGAAGCCGGAAATAAAAAATTAAAAGCTAACACAATAATAAGAATAGTTTCTTCTCACTTTGCTTTTAATAGGTCTGCGTGATTTTCTATTCTATCTAGAGAATTATGATCTGTAATAACCTGTTTTTTTAAAGGGAAAAATGGTCATTTAACTAGTTTTTTTTTGAAAAAAAATCTTACATATATATATATATATCATTTCTTTCTCTCTCCCGATCTCAACTTCTCTCTCTCACTCTCACTTGTCGCTCTCGGCCGAAGGAGGACAAACGAACGCCGTAGCTACCGGCAGAGTCCTCCCTTGCTGCCAGAAACTCGTTCCGCCCGTCCCCAGTCACCACCGAGCTCCCCCTCACCGGAAAACACCATTAATGGTCGTTTTAGAGTTTTCGTCACCGACGACGATTCTAGCCGTTTCAAGTCGCATTCTTAGGCTCGTTGGGTTCGTATCGTCGCAAGGATCGTCAAGGTATATATTTCATGATCCCATTTTGCTCGGATCGAAAGTTGCCATTTTTGGGTGTTTTTGAGTTTTGAATTTTAGTTTTTAATCTTACTATTACATTTCGTTTTTGTTGTCATTTTGGAATGTACTCGGAAAATGGAGAAGTTTGATATATATATTGTGTCATTTGGTGATCGGCACGAAAATTGAGATCAGACGGTCAAGATTTTGTCTTGTTTTGCATGCCACCGGTCTGGTGTGGGTCCGGATCTGAATTAGACAAGTCATATGTCTAACCTATCTATTTTGGGTACTAGAAATTCAGTGAAGAGATCCGTTTTTGGAGTTGAAGTTTCGGTACGAAGTTGGTTTTTCGCAAGAGGACGATTGAGGGCGTGAGATTAGTTCCTGACCCTCCGAGTGATCATCCAATGGCACCTTGAGCATCTAATAGCGTGGTATCGCTATTCTAGTAAGGTAGGGATTCAGTTACCTCTCTTTTACGTCGTTTTGAATAAAAATTATTTTCTGCAACATATGAGAACAAATGTGATTTTAGAACTTTTAAATATCTGTGATGGAATTGAGTGGTATAATTTATATATATTGGATTTTTCTGGGACTTTTCTGAGTGTAGCTTATTTTTGAATATGATAAAATATGGCCGTTATGCTACCTATTTTTCTACAAAATTTAATTAATTATTTTATTAAAAACTAGAGCATCATTTGAAGTTAAATTACTGCATGGCTACTTTTACACATCAGTTTAGAGTACACGTGTCATAGGATCACACATGAGTCCCAGGTTAGCATCATGGGATTTTTACAGTGTGGCGCTGTGGCCCCATCGACGGTGAGAGTCCGTGAACCTGGGCGGAATTTTTCTTCTGATTACCTCCCCATTTGGCAGGCGTAAACAATGCGGTTGCCCCTCTAGGTTTGGTAGGCTACACACGAGTGTCCCTTCCGGTTATGAGCTAGGTGTCAAGCAGGCTGTATGGCACACGTAGTGCCAACACTCTGATTTCCATTAATGAGAGGTGGTGAACTTAAATTGAAAATATGGTGTAACATATGTTCACGTATTATATGCATCGTTCCATTAATATATTTTTCAAAATATTGTCGTGAATAAGCATTAAATGATGCACGCGATTACATTGCAAAGAATTTAGGATGTATGACCCTCTTTTTTTTCTTTTTTTTTTCCTAATAATTGTATTTAGTAGATACCACTTTTGGAATCAGGCCCTTTCTTTAATTCTCTCAATATTTTATCGATTACTCTCCCGTTCTTCAACCAATCATCCAGATAAAACGTAGTTTTAATACTGTTCATAACTCCCATAGATGGGAGGATAAATCCTTTGAAGGGTAACTATTTACAAACCTATATTGGGCTTGCTTGGCTTTCTCTTAGCTTCCCGAAAATACATTTTCAGGCCGTCGCAACCCTATACCATCAATATCATTTATACTCCTGCTATGACAACAAGATTGTACACATAAGATTAGAAGGAAAAAGATCTAACCTCTTATAGACCATTATCAACGTCGATGGAAGTACGTTACGAGTTATCCCACTCCAAAATCTTCCAGATTATAACTCGTTTTTTATACCGTATTCAGTGAGTAGTCACCTTGTACGCTATAAGCGAAACGATTAGAAGTCGGAAATAAGAAATTAAAAGCTAACATAATAATAAGAATAATTTCTTCTCACTTTGCTTTTAATAGGTCTGCATGATTTTCTATTCCGTCTAGAGAATTATGATCGCTCAAAACTCTTAAGAAAAATTATACGCTCTTATTTTTCTTAGAAAGTTATTTTTTCTAGGTGTAGAGAAAAAATTCTCATCTTGAAATTTTACGTAACTTTTTTTTTATACCAAAAAATTTCTAGACATCGTTCTTTTTAGAGTTAATTCTCCAATAGAAAATATTTGTTCAGATTTAATGTACCAGAGTAATCCCTTATTAGTAGATTGCTCTACACATTTTTTGCTAGAGAGATTCTCTGCAAAAAATGTGTAACACTCTACAAAGGTGTATTTTCAAATTTCAAAATATTTTACAATTTTATTTAATTTCTAATATAATTAGAAATTAATTCAAATAAATGCCTATTATTTATTTATCCAGATTTCTTAATTCAAATTAAGAAACTATATAAAAGATATTTATTTCCATTATCTTGACAGTTGCCAGATCAAATTGACTAACACAAAATAATATCTATTTGAATTTTATTCCAAATTAATTATTACAATAATTTAGAATTTCTAAAATTCAAATAATCCATCTTGTAATTAAATTGTAAATCCCATTTAATGAGACTGTAGTATACGCTTGGCACTGTGCCATGACCACATGCCTATGCCCAGTTACTAGGCTAGGCTTGTGCAATCTTGGGCTTGTAAGGCCCAACTACTATTTCCCTTCTATTAATTGGACTTGTAATGGTACAGTCGAATTTAGGGCTAGCCTGGGGATCTTTGGGCTCATAAAATAGTGGCTATCACGATTATACCTTAAATTAATCGAACCAATTGTAAATTCTAAATCTACTTCACTAAAAGATTAGAATTACACTCCACTATTAAATAGTATTTTTACAGATATTATCACACTAGTAATAATTAGCCCATACCACATTGATATATGTACTTTAATCTTTTACACTATATCATAATTAAATTGATATCTCAACTATCCATAAATACCTCCCACCAAGTTAGTAAGAATATTAACCTCTCAATTAGAGTTGCCCCCTTTAGTAACTAAAATGTTACAGTATAAACAAACTTGAACTTATAATTCACTTAGGATTGAGAATAAAGAATTATCAATGCCAAATGAGATTTAATAAGTCTGATAGTTATTTGAGATCTATTAAATCCCATAATTGATCTGTTTAATATAGTCTAACTATTTTAGTAAATCCATACGTAATTAAGACAAATTACTCAATGAATTTACAACAGTTAAAATAAAGAGCCCAACTTTATTTGTTAACTGCGAACAATTTTATTTAATTACAAAATAACTTGTATTAATGTCTTCTATGAATCTACCTCGTGATCACAAAAATACATATTATATAATTAAATAAACTTTTATTCAGTCATACATATGCAAAAGATATAATGAAAATATCTAACAAATTTTATTAATTCCAGAAAATATTTATTACATGATGGAATATGCTTTGAAGAGCATATATTCTCAACAATCTCTTACTAGCTCTCGAAACAATTCAGGCATTTCTCTCATGCTCATGGACTCTAAGTGCAAGTTAAAGGGGTTCCTAGCTAAGACTTTAGTAAACAGATCTGCTAAGTTGTCTGTAAAAGCTATCTGGATGATCTCAATATCTCCTCTCTGCACTATATCCCTTATTTCCATTCTATGTGTTTTTGCTTCTTATGGTTTCTAGGTTCCTTTGACTATGTTACTACCTTACTGTTATCATAATGTAATTTCATTGGTGTAGTTGCAGCAAGCACCAGCTCAAGATCTTGTAGGAATTTTTTGAGCCATACAACTTCCTTTGCAGTTCAGATGCAACCATACATTCAGCTTCAGTGGTGGAGTCTAGATACAATTTTGTTTCACATTCCTCTCATTGATAGCTCCATCTCCTAATGTAAATACATACCCAAAAGTGGACTTTCTTGAATCCCTATCCGACATGAAGTCAGAATCAGTGTAACCTACTGGGATGAGATCTTCAACAGAGTAGACAAACATATAATCTTTAGTTCTTCTCAGATACTTGATTATATGTTTGACCATTATCCAGTATTCAGGGCCTAGATCGGACTGATATCTACTTACCATTCTAACTACAAAACATATATCTAGCCTAGTATACAACATTATATACATGAAACTTTCTATAGCTTCTGTATAAGGAATTCTACTCATGAGCTCTTTTTCTTTAGGTATCTTGGGACATTGTTCCTTTGAAAAAATTATTCCATGTCTGAAGGCATATAACCTTTCTTGGAATTTCGTATACTAAATCTTGTTAAAGTTTTATCAATGTAAGTAACTTGAGATAAGGCAATAATTTTATTCTTCCGGTCCCGAAGTAATTCGATTCCAAGAATATAACTTGCCTTTTCTAGATCTTTCATATCAAACTATTTTGCTAACCAACTCTTTATTGTAGACAACACCTTAACATCATTTCCTATGAGTAATATATCATCTACATAAAGAATTAGAAAAGCCATAACTTTTCGCTGAATTTTCTTGTAAACACAAGGTTCATCTGTATGAATCTAAACAATTTAATTGCTTGATCAAACCTGATGTTCCATGACCGAAATGCATGCCTTAATCCATAATTGGATCTTTGCAACTTGCAAACCATGTGTTCTTAGCCTTTGGTTATGAACCCATCTGGTTGCTGTATGTAGATATTTTCTTCAAGATGCCCATTAAGGAAAGCAGCCTTGACATTCATTTGCCAAATTTTGTTATATAGCATTGTAGCAATAGAGAGAAGGATCCTGATGGATATAAGCATTGCAACCGGGGAAAAGGTTTTTTTATATTCGATTCCCTCTTTCTGAATATATCCTTTGGCTATAAGTCTAGCTTTAAAAGTTTCAACTTTTCTATCTACTCCTCTCTTTCTCTTGTAGATCCATTTGCATCCTATAAGTTTTACCCCATTTGGCACCTCTATAAGTTCTCAAACTTTATTAGAATACATGGATTCCATTTCTAGATTTATAGCCTTTTGCTATTCTTGAACATCCACATCTTTTAGAGCTTCATTATAACTAGTGGGATCCTGTATATGTTCATTGGAGATTGTCGTATAGGTTTCTCCCACTAATATATATCTAGTTAATAATCTAGTTACCCTCTCACTATGACAAGGTTCTATAAGTTATTGCTCTTTAGGGATTGTCCTTTGATCTTTTGGTTCATGTTTTTCTACCTATGTTTCTATAGGTATAGAAGGCTGAACATTAACCTGATCATTTGATAATTCTTCTAGAATTATTTTACTTTTGCCCTTAAAATTATTCATATAGCCTTTCTCTAAAAAAGTTGCATGAGTACTCATAAAAACTTTCTTCTCTTGAGGACTATAAAATAACCAACCTCTCATTCCTTTTTGGTATACCACAAGCATGCAAAATTTTGAATGAGATTCTATCTTATCTGCCTTTGGTTTCAGTACATGTGCTAGTAAACCCCAAATATGAACATATTCTAAACCAGGTTTACGACCTGACTATAATTCCTTAGGAGTTTTAGGCACTGACTTTGATGGTTCTAAGTTCAGAAGGTATATTGCAGTCTCTATGGCAAGTCCCCAGAAAGAAATTAGTAATGATGAATAGCTGAGCATTGACTGTACCATTTCTAGAAGAGTTCTATTTCTTCTCTCAGTAATACAATTCTGCTGAAGACTGCTAGGTGTTGTGAGTTAGGATAGTATCCTATTTTGAACCAAGTAATCCTTGAATTCTCTAGAGAGATATTTACCACCTTGATTAGATCGAAGTTTCTTAATGTTTAAATCTAATTACTTTTCTGTCTCCATCTGAAACTCTTTAAATTTCTCAAAGGCTTTGAATTTATGACGCATTAGATAAACATAGCTAAATCTTGAGTAATCATCAGTAAATGTGATGAAATACTCATAAGCTCTCCTTACTTGTACATTCATTGGTCCACACACATTTGTATATATCAATTGTAGAGGTATAGTGGCACATTCTCTTTACCTTTGTCTTTCGATATCGATTTGAAGGTTTGCAGTTTGTTGAGTAGTTGAGTCATCGTATAATTCAACTTATTCATAACATAATTACTCTTGAATTGAAGAAAATCATGTGAGGGTGATTCAAAAATCATACTCACTTCGGTGTGTTCATCGATCGTAGCTCCATAGACTTCTACCTTTCCAAAGTAATCGATTATGTTCAAAACATGATCTTTTGTTGGAGTTTCTCTCTTCATCTTCGTATTCATGGCCTTTTTGATAATGTCATGATAAGATTATTCAGATTATTGCTCAAACATAGCTTGGAGCGATTCCATTATCTCATAAATAATATTCATCCTTTCATGCTTAGTTCTAAGTACGTTAGTTATACCTGCTAATATGTAGTAGCGGGCTTCATTATTAGCATGAGTCCAATTTTCATAACTTTCTTGTACAACATGAGGAGTATTAATAGTGGATTATGGAGGACATTCCTCCGTAAGCACAAACTTGTAGCCTTCACTAACAAGTACGATATTCATATTACTTTTCCACTTGATAAAATTATCTCTAGTTAATTGTTTGTTTACGAGTAAAGTAAAGTGATAATGTGATTTAAAGTTGACATATTTACTGAAATTAAATAAATAAAACAACATTCAACACATTTGAAATAAATATCACAAAGAATTCGAAATAATAAACGTGATGTATGATGTAAATAAGTAAATACATAAATTTAATTACTAACTCTACGGTAATTCAGTTTTTACTAACTAGGTGTCGTCGTCATAGGATAAGTCATATAATTGTAAATTGAATTGACACTCTCTTAATTCAAAAAATAAAATATTAAAATATCTTATATTTTCTTTTATTTATTAATTACCATTTATAGTCAAGATATTATTAATAGTTTAATTGTATCCTCATGAGTGTGATCTATTATTTCATATTCTAGTAAGTTCTCGCCATAGTGCAGGTCAATTTTGAATTACATTCTAAAATCTCATCTCTTGAAAATTGAGCCTTACTATTAATTCAAATGGACACCTTCTATATGAACGACGAAATCTAAGCATCTTTAAGCGCTAATAAAATCTTACGGTGCTTAATTAATAATAGAGACCATGGACTTCCACTCATTATTTTAAAACCTTATATGTTTTTAACCAATAAACAGTTAATGTTTTATTTAGCCTAGTTTTTCTATCTAATATATCTATCTATGTTAAATTATCGGTTATTGATCCTAAATAAATTACTAGATTTTCTAAAAATCTATATTTATTATTATAAAAATAATTTAACTAATCTAATTAATAAGGATAGTCTAAATTAAATAATTGTGATATTACCAAAATCTAATATTAAACTTAATTCACATTATTCAATTTTTATTCCTATCTAATAATATAATCCAATTAAATTCATCATATTTTACCTAAACTATTCTTGCATAAATATGATATGTATGCATGATATTCATAAATGATTATACACATCACATATAATATAATAATAAAATAAAAATGATATTTGGTTGGGTCTCTTAGGATTTTACAACCCAATAAAAAAATAATAAAATTACAAATGATCAAAGGCATATAGGTCCAAAAACTATTTACTAGTCTTCTTAGGCCTCCTCTCCTCTTTTAGTTTTTTTACAAATCAGATTTGTAACAAGTAGTGTTGATGTAAATATTTTCACAAAACTAGCCCAGAATTTTTAAAAATACCAAATAGTTCAAGGTGGACCTGGCTGGAAAAAAATACTAGGTCCACTTATTTTGTCAACTACCTAATCATTTTGTGAACTCTCTGAATTCTTAACAAGCAATAGAATTTAAGTGAGATTCAAATTATGCTTGGTCCAGTCTTATATAATCAAATTATATAAAGTACCTCCATTGTAATGTCAATACATCAATAGTCTAGATAAGACTATTACATTCTCAATATTAATAGACTATAATAATAATATTTAATTAAATATTGTATATTTTAATTAATTATTACGGACTATATTTAGTTTATTTTCTATAAAATTAATCCTCATGCATATAATATTTATATACTAAATTTATGGTCATATTAATAAATTAGTGATTTTCTGATATTTAAAGGCATATAAATTATGCACAAATTCAAATAAAAAAATATAATTTTATTAATTCAACAAATATAAAATTTACATACTAATAAACCCTCACAAGATAATTTTTGTATAACAACAAATAAACTATTTAACATTTTGCTGGTTCTCGAGCTCCGACATAGATAAGAGAACAATCTGGTCGATGATGAAGGTCGCGAATTGAACCAAGGTGGGTTCCTCAAGTAGAGCGAATCCTCAGGTACTTGAATAATCGAGCATTCGGTGGTGGTGGTATAATGGAGGAGGTATTCAAGGTCATGGACAAGTTGATCAGAAATTGATTAAGTTGATTAAGTTGACTTGATCAGAAAATTCATAACTTGTTCCTTTTTTTTTTTCCTTTTTTCAGAAAGTAGAAATAAAAATTGAGGGATGGTGGAGTGGAGCGGAACTTAAATTGGTTTTGAGAAATATGTAGTTATATTAATGTGCTCTTTTTTTAGATAAAATTATGGTTATGGTTAATATAGATTGACAGATTGTTGATTAAATTATATATGGTAGATAATTTTATAATTATGGTAGAAAAAAAATTTAGTCGTTTAATATGCTATTTTGTTGGTAGACAAAAATATAATTGTGATACATATAAATTTCTATATGATAGATAAAATTGTGTATATGGTAAATAATTTTAATATCATGGTAGATAAAATTATGCATATAGTAGATAATTTTGATGTTGAAGTATATTTTTTAGTTGTGTTATTTATTTTTTTAGTAGATAAACTTACGGTTGTAGTAGATATATATTACTATATAAAAGATAAAATTATGTACATAATAGAAAATTTTAATATAAATTCTCATATAACTAGGACAACTTCATTCTACTCTTAATCAAAAAAAGATATAATTGTGCGCTTGCCTTTTGTATCATTCTACAATGGATAGCTAGTGCTAATACAAATTGAAATGTATGAATCTCATTTTTTTTTCTCTTTCTTCTAATAAGCATGAGATTCTTGATTAACTTAGAGATATATATAAAACAAGATAGGCAGATACGTTTTTCTTCATAGTTCATAAGAATTTGAACTAGGTATATATTTTTATATACTATAACTCAACTCAAAAATATTTTTATATACTATAACTCAACTCAAAAATAGTACACATATTTTTCTTCATACTTTATAATATTTTGAACTTGGTATATATATTCATAGACTATAGTTATATATATATATATAATTTGATATATATTTATTAATATATACTATGATAATTTTTTTATCTACTAGCAAAAAAATCTACCAGAACCAACCAAAGTAAAAGGCATAAGTTTCATGAATAATCCTGCTATAGGCAATCAGCATGACTTCCAACTTGATGAGCAATCCCCTTATAGGTAAGCACCAAAGTTGAGTTCTTGAAAAATGAGATATGTAGTTGTAGTAACTCAAGTTGAACTTACTAACTACAGCACAAACATGAGAACATGGAATATCCTTGAAATCCTATTTCCTACAACTGCAACTATGTTCTAACAAATAAACAATGAACTATGAATTGGTGTCACGAACTTGATATATGTGAAAACCAATTGTCTGAACCTAATTAGTACCAAAAAAATAAGAACAAAAAAAAGCAAAAGACATTACTACATATACTAAAATTATTTGATAAAAGATATTACTGAATCTGATATATATCATTATATATCATGTTAATAAATTTATATACTAAAACAAAAATTCCTTATACTAAATCTTGAAAAACAACAAACAATATATATATATATATATATATATATATATGCATATGTATCATATTTTGAATCACATCGTATACCATATACCACTATAAAAATCTTATATACCGTAGTTTAAAATATATGAACCAAACAACAAAATTCTTAATATGTTCATAAAAAACAAATAGAGAACAGAGAAAACATATACCATAATAAAAATCATATATATCACGTTCAAAATATATGAACCAAACAACGAAACTATTGAATAAAAATACGATATATTACAATAAATATCATATATACCAAGACAAGAAAAATATATACCAAACAAAAAAGTAATTAATATATTCATTACAATCATCACATAACAAGAATACCATAATCCACTACAAAAATTAATTATAATAGTAACACAAATTAACAATATAAATCAAAATGATATATACATTTATGTATATATTACTGTGGAAAATGGTAGATAAAAAATACTATATGGTTGATATGATGTCATTTATGTAATTAAATCAATTATTATTTTCTCCTATAACTATCCTAAAAAATCTAGCATAGTGATAAGAAAAGTTGATTCCATGAAGAACGAGTATTAATTTTGTTTCCAATTTCTAATAAGTCTAGTTGTGGATAAGGGGTTTAATCAAAGAAACTAAGACAAATAAAATAAAAATAAATAAATAAGTGTAAAGGAAGATCAATAGAAATAAATTGGTCAAAGGATCATTCGCTACTACTAGATATTTCTATTGAATCAACTAACAAATTCTATAACCATTCATTCATCATAATCATTCAATTAGAGATAGTAAGAACCTCTACTATTCCTAAATTCCTTTTTATATTCACTAGATAAAATTAGTTCTCTATCTAGATTCTATCAATTGGACATTCTTGAATAAGTTCTCTTAGTTTAATCTAATCAATGTATTAAGTGAAGGAATTAAATTGAATCTAAGGTAATAATCTCACAAGCTCGGATTAATTTAAGCTAGGCAAAGCTCTTTAATATAACTAATCAATCTAATGATTCAATGCAATTAGTTACAAGTTGCTACTCACGATTACAATATCCAAATAATTACTTATTTGGAATTTCAATCTAGTTGTAAAAATCTATTTAGTTCACTTGGTTGGGTACCCAAATACTGCAAGACAAGATATCATAAACAATAAGCATAAAAGAACAATAACAATTATGAATGAACAATTGATATATGGAATATGAAATTATAATTAATTTAATATAGTATTTAGGGTTTTGAAATTAACCTAAACCAAAAGTAAACTAGTCTAGCATGCTTATACAAATCATCATCAAAATCATCGTGCTATAACAATAAAAACAAATAGAAGAGAAAGAAAAAGAGAGGAAGAATGATGGTTGTTGAAAGATGGCTTTAATTTCCTCTACATGGAGTGATCTTCAAGCTCCAAAATATGAGTAATGGTAAGGGTAGGAATGAATATTAATATCAAAATCTATTGCAAAAGGCTCTTTTTATAGTGTATTAGGCATTGGAGATCGGTCCAAGAGGTTTCTCAAAGCTGAACTCATCAATAATACCAAAAAGAGTAGTTTCTCGATTATTCTAGCTCTTTTTATAAATATTGTTGAAAGGTATAGATTGGTAAATAAAAATTATAGCACGGTTTATAGGATTTTTAACTCGGTATATATGATTCTAAACTGAAAAAAAAAAAAAAAACACAAATCATGAAACATGAAAATTAATGTATAACTTTTACTCTATATGGTATATAAAGATTTAAACTAGGTATCTATAACCATGCACACTATAGAAATAAAATAAAAAATATAATAATGACAATCACAATCAAAATCCTCAATTCAATCAAGAAACTAACCTATAAAAATTAAAAATTCAAACAAAACACATACCACACAATTCAATCAATATATTTTGCATCGCTAAAAATGTAGATCTTACTGGAGAAGAAGAAACCACAGGAAACAAGAAACAACCAACTGAAAATAAAAAATTAGAAGAGAGAAAGAGAGAGGGAGAGAGAGAGCACGATCAAAAAAAATTGAAGAAAAAAATAGAACTATTAAAGAATGGGCAGTAGTAGAAAAACAAGATACACTTTAGCTTACCATTTAAAAGTAATAGACATTTGGCTTTTAAAATTGAACATCTATTTAAACTAATTTAATTTAAAAAATTAGATATCTACCTAATTTGTGGAACATGTAATTTAATATAAAGGGTTTCTTACAAAATTCCAGAAACAAAGTACCAGAAATTAAAAAAAATTCTAAATAGGCTGAATTTTTTATTTCACTTTTTAAAAGTTTTTTTAGAAAAATAACACTTTCAATAAATATTTAGAAAAATACTATTTTTTCTTTAAAATTAGTATTTTTCAATAGTACTCGAGGTAACCACTTAGGTTAGGGTAAAAAATATAGTTACTTGAAGTAGTCGATCAAGTTAGCTCAGATAACTTAACTAGTTACCTTAAATATCTAATCAATCAATGAATAATGATATTTTTCTAAATATTTTCAAAAGTGGTATTTTTATTTAAAATCAGGAATTTTTCAAACAATTTTAAAATTCGGATTTTTCAAATTGTTTGAAAAATTACCATTAAAAATCAAATTTCATCTAATTTAAATCTTTCAACTATTTATTTAATTATCTCTTAATAATTGGAGAAGCCAGCAGCTCTTGAGCACATATTTTAATAATTGTTGAGGCGGCTTTTGAACGCCAGAACATAGAGCAAGAAGTGTCATAAAGCCCTGATGAAAATGAAGCATTGACTNATATTGATGATAGCACATGCACAATATGTTGTGGGTCGGGTCATCTATGATAAGTTATTGACTATACTTTCCTAACATTTTGTATTCAAAGCCTTTGGCTCCGAACTACTTGTACTCTTCCTTTGAAGTTTTAAACTGTACAAATTCTTCAAGTAAATAAAACTTTGTAAAGTTCAAATTTGAATCTGAAAATTCTAAACTAGTATCCCAAATTTTAGTCAACTATATCAGATCTCTACAGCTCAACAAGTTCAATACATTAGTTGAATCTAAGTAAGACACATGATCAAATTAGGGTCTTCAAGTAAAAAAGAAATGATCAAATTTGGAGCCAATAAGCCCAATCCAAAGAGGATCATCAAAACTATTAATTTCACGATGCTTTGCACAATATTTAATTTCTTATATTTTAGATTATTCAAACACGAATTAATTGAGGTGACAGGTACACCACTACTTCCAAGAGACTAGTCCATGTTACATCCATAACGGTGACGTAGGGACTTTGAGCTGAGCATGCACAGTAGAGGATCACATTTCAATTTTCAAAGGACAGCTTCTATAAATTCAGGTTCCATCCAGTAGTTCAGCAAAGAAAGCCAAGCCTCCATCCACTATTTTCCTTCCAGGTTGCAACTTCACATTTTCTCGGGAAAATTCTCTCTCTTTCCTAGAGAGAGAGCAGAAGCTTTTTCGAGTTGGGAGCGCCCCCATTAACATTAAAAAGGTATCTCTCTCTCTCTCTCTCTCTCTCTCTCTCTCTCTTAACTAAGTTTTCTGTCAGATACTTTGCTGTTGATACCTTTTTCTATATGTAACTTGGTTTTCGAAACCAATTATGTTTTTTTTTACGTTGGTTACTAAATCCTGGTTCCCAATATGGAGTCATTGGATCAAGTCAGCCCAACTGTTAATATATTTATAGTTAAATTGGGTTTATGTTCTTCACTCCATTGAAGCCAATCACATCACTTATGGATTCATAGTTTTTAAATTCTTCTCCTTTCTCAAGTTCTTTCCTTTTTTCTTTTTCTCTTTTAAAAAAATAAATTAAAATGAATGGGCTTGATATCAATGCCTTATCCTACTTCGGGGTTCCTTCATGGGGTAGCTTTATTTGTTTCTTGGGAAGTCGGAGATTTGGCTACCCACAATTTTCTTCTTAACATTCACTGTTTCTTCTAGTGTTTGATCATAGTGTAGCTTTGTAATAACCAATTACTAAATAAAAAATTTCAGGTACTTTGTTTCCTAACATTACTGTCTCATTGCTACTATTTCCAGAGCTATTGAATTTCATGTAATTTCATATCATATAATTTCAACAATTGCCCTGATGAGTATCGCCTTTTTTATGTTTGTGTGTGCATTCTTGAGACAGAAAATGGCAAGGATTCCCAACTTTATGGGGGCACTTCTGCTCTTGATGCTGTGGACAGCAATAGCAGATGCAGGGAGTTACAAATATAAAGACCCGAAACTGCCAATAAATGTTCGAATAAATGACTTACTAAATCGGATGACTTTGGAGGAAAAGATTGGGCAGATGGTACAAATCGACCGCACTGTTGCTTCAGCTGAGGTTATGAACAAGTATCTTATTGGTAAAAGTCACTGTCATTGCTCTCTTTTCACCAACAAAAAACTATGGTAAACAAAATTTGAGGGAAAGATTGTGTCTACTTATGGCAGGTAGCGTATTAAGTGGAGGAGGAAGTGTTCCTTCTAAGCAGGCTTCACCAGAGACTTGGGTTGATATGGTGAACGATTTTCAAAAGGGATCCTTATCGACCCGCCTAGGGATTCCGATGATTTATGGAATTGATGCTGTTCATGGCCACAACAATGTCTACAAGGCAACAATATTTCCCCACAATGTTGGTTTAGGTGCTACCAGGCAAGTGGATGTATATTCTGTACTTACATTCTTCAATTTCTACAAAGAAATACAATAATATCTTTTGCCCTGCTGCAGGTGCTTGAGTGCTAGAAAAACCCAGGGACTAGTGACTATTTGATCAAAATGATGATCAAGATTGTGCCATTTAATTGATTTTTTTAACTCAGCAACAAGTTACCTTTTTATTAATTTTGTTTGACCAATCTTCTGATGCAAGAATTTTGCTTCTTAGTCTGGTACTTATAATAAAACTTACTCTCATCATCAACCAGGGACCCTGAACTCGTTAAGAGGATAGGAGCAGCAACTGCGCTTGAAGTTAGAGCAACAGGCATCCCATATGTTTTCGCACCTTGTATAGCGGTAACTAACTTGAATTTAGAAACTACTTATCATCTAAAGTAACTTTAATTTTTGAGTTTTAATCATCTCATTTATTCTGTTTGTACAGGTTTGTAGGGATCCAAGATGGGGCCGTTGTTACGAAAGTTACAGCGAAGATCCCTTGATTGTCAGGTCAATGACTGAGATTGTACCTGGTTTACAAGGTGACATACCTGCTAACTCAAGGAAGGGTGTTCCTTATGTTGCTGGAAGGTAAGAACACACGAACACCTTTAAATTTTAAATGTCATATGCTTATTTCCAGCATTTATTTAATTTGCTTCAAAATGATCAATTATTAATGTGAAAGTAGAGTTAGCATTCACACAAAGTGAACTTGAAACTCTAGTTCATAGAAAAGAGGTAGTCTAGAAGTTCAGCTTTGGAATATTTTAGTATAAAGTTTTATTTTTCCTTTTGTAATTTTCTTTGTAGTGTCGGTGTTGGTCAATTTGAGCTTATCAAAGATTTTGAGGAGAAAAAATAAACGATACTGCAAGCTGTAATGCTTGACTGCAGTTTAGGTAGTCTACTTCTTAATTTCTTCTGCTGATGATGATAAGATATGAAGGGAGATTTTTCTAAGCTGTGGATATAATTTCTTTGATTTGGTCCTTCGGAAAACAACAGCATAGGACTCGTGTGATTGGTCCAAAAGTTTATATATATATTTTTATATATATAATATATTTTAGAGAACGTGTTCAACTAGTAATGCGAAGATTCGCATAGAAGAGACAAGGACAATAAAACAAACAAATGAAAATGAAGAAAAAACTAATAGAATATGGGCATTCTAACTTAAGCGTTGAAGTTTGACTTAATGAGCTAATTGCTAGTGGTCTCCCCCATCAAACTGCGTGCTCAGTCCTTTTTAGGAATTCTTTTCTATTTTCTGTTCTTTTTGTCTCGCACTCTTATTGTTATAATTTACTATCTACATAAGGAGTACGGGAAAGGTTATTTGAAAGAGACAAAATGGAAGGAATGATTGTTTTGCTTTCTCATTTTTAATTGGGAATAGTTAATCTGCAAATAGAAAAATAGTTGTACAGGCTCTTAAAATTAGCAGCCTTAGCTTGTCAAAGACAAAGTGGTACAATGAATAATCACCATGAAATATAAAAGTTATTGTAACAAGAAAACGAAAAAAAAAAAAGAGAGTAAAAAAAGCAGAATAAGAAACCAAAGAAAGACAATTTTATGACTATAATTCTTGCTACCAAGAATAAGCTTGCAACTGCTTCAAACTCCTAGTAGTTTATCTTTTCTTCAACTTCAGTGAAATGTCTTGCTAACACCTGCTAATCTCTGTTCATAGGAAAAATGTCGCAGCTTGTGCAAAGCACTACGTAGGCGACGGTGGAACGACCGAAGGCATCAATGAAAATAACACTGTGATAAACAGACATGGATTGCTCAGCATTCACATGGCTGGCTACTACACCTCTATCATCAAGGGTGTTTCAACCGTTATGATTTCGTACTCGAGCTGGAATGGGAAAAAAATGCATGCTAATCGCGAACTCATTACTGGTTTTCTCAAGAAAACACTTCGATTCAGGGTATTATTGCTGCAGTAATTTTCAGTTAATGTTCTTCACCATCTTTCTTAACCTCAGAAAAAGTCAGCAATCTAAGAATTGGTTTACAATTATTTCAGGGCTTTGTCATCTCAGATTGGCAAGGTATTGACAGAATTACCTCACCACCTCATGCTAACTATTCATACTCAATTGAAGCAGGAATTACTGCTGGCATTGACATGGTAATTTCTACTGATTCTTGGCTTCCTTATGTTTGCATTTCATACGTGATTTTGCTTTTCTACTTACACCTATTTTGGGCATATTCTACAGATCATGGTTCCGTACAACTACACGGAATTTATCGATGGTTTAACCTACCAGGTGAAAAACAAGATTATCCCCATCAGCAGAATTGATGATGCAGTGAAGAGAATTTTGAGAGTTAAGTTTCAGATGGGTCTGTTTGAGAATCCATTGGCTGATTACAGCCTGGTCCATGAACTTGGCAGTCAGGTTGGTTATCAGAAAACTAGACATCAATTGCAGGTGGCATGTCACAGATTCTTAATCTAATTCCATGCCTCTATGATGTTACAGGTGCACCGGGAGTTAGCAAGAGAAGCTGTGAGAAAATCGCTAGTGCTGCTGAAAAATGGTGAATCCGCAGACAAGCCATTGTTACCCCTTCCCAAGAAAGCATCAAAGATTCTAGTTGCAGGGACTCATGCAGATAATTTGGGCAATCAGTGTGGTGGTTGGACCATTGAATGGCAGGGATTAAGTGGCAACAATCTCACATCGGGTAAATTAAAAACTCTTCTTTCTTTCACTTTCAAGAATTGGAATTCCCTATTTGGAAGAGACCCTTATAGTTTCTTAAATCTAGAAGACAGAATTTTCATGCAGTAAGAACAAAACCTGTTTTGAACATGTGGATAATTTGTATGTTCATCACAATCAACTAATTAAAGCTTGACAAGAACCTCTGTACTTTAACAGGTACCACAATCCTCACTGCCATTAAAGATACGGTTGATCCCAAAACCAAAGTGGTGTACAAGGAAAACCCTGACACTGACTTTGTCAAGTCTAACGGATTCTCCTACGCCATTGTTGTGGTAGGAGAACCCCCATATGCAGAGACATTTGGTGACAGCTTGAACTTGACAATTCCTCAACCTGGTCCAAGCATCATAACAAATGTCTGCGGGGCAGTGAAATGTGTTGTTATTGTTATCTCAGGTCGTCCAGTTGTGATTCAACCATATCTTTCATCCATAGATGCTCTTGTTGCTGCTTGGCTCCCTGGAACTGAAGGCCAAGGTGTTGCTGATGTCTTGTTTGGCGACTATGGTTTCAATGGAAAGCTTTCCCGGACTTGGTTCAAGACTGTTGACCAGCTCCCCATGAACTATGGAGATAGTCATTATGATCCACTCTTCCCGCTTGGATTTGGCCTCACTACAGAACCAACCAAAACCAATTAAAAAAACATTGCAGCAGGAATCATCCTTGAGAGTTGACAGATCACTCCCTAATAACAGGAGTTAACTCACATTTTACTGGTGCCTGAGAAATAAATTTTTCTTTATGTAGAGAACAATTTTCTGATTAATAAGGAAAATATGCTAAAATGTGGAAATACTTCCTGTCCATTTAATTATCCCATAGCATGTTCTACACCAACACTTTCCTCACTTTTGCTACAGATATAGTCGGTGCCGCCTTCACAAATTGATATAAAACCCTCCTTTTTTTTTTAAGTCAATACAAAGAAGGAAGTGAATATAAAGAAATATAAGAGCACTTTTCTTTTTCTTTTTAATGAATATAAAGTAATTTTATATTGGGAAGGTGAAGGGGTGAAACTGTCTTGGATACTTTGCAGCATTAACACACCTAATTTCCAATAAACTTTCAACGAAAGCTATTTGTAAACTCCAAATTTTCATCTGAGATGCTAATTTCGAGAAGAATCAACAGTGTGAGCATGTTTCTCATCGAATGCACTTATAACTCGATATGAATGTGCAAAATATCCCAGTACAGAATGTTAATATGTCTAACCTTTTTTTTTTTTTTTTTTTGAGTAAATGTCTGAGCAAACTTAAAAGCCCAGTTTTTAAATGTAAAAAACTGAGGATATAAGACGCCTGATAGTAGTTCTATTATTATTATTATTATTTATAAGACACAAATAGCAGAGAGTTTTATTCATTACAAGAAGAAGATGCCTTTTTCTTATACATGCATAGTTGTATGGAACAACATAAACCACAACGTAAAGTACGGAGAGACGAATTTATTTTAAAGCATCTACCATGAAGAGGAAGCACACCAGTTGTAGCCGCTGCTACAATTTA